>CM044443.1:76565609-76576081 GCA_024363595.1 Xenopus borealis | reverse complement strand
GGGGGGACTGTGTGTCCAGCCGTGCTTGCCATATTAAAGTAAGGATGCTGAGAGACAAGAATGCTGTCTTTTTGAAGCACATTTTCTGGGTGATTAATTTCAATATCATGTATTGTTTCTCTATGTTGGCTTTGCATAGTTTTGCCAAAAAGACACACGTGTCAAACAGCAGACTCCCTGATGCCAAGTGTATGAGGGATCTGGGCCAAGTCATTTATTCAGGGAGATCAGCTAAATCAGTTTAGGAATCTCAATTATCCTACCTGCAGATGCTAGAAAGGGTTTTTATATTTAGGTTATTTTATCTTTTCTCATGGCAGAGACAATATATATCTGTCAGCATAAAAAGTGGAACACCACTCCAAATGTACCATCCTTATAAGTTTGTCCAAGATACACATTGAATATGATATTTTTTTGCAATCTGATCATTTATCAGACATTGTTAAATTTAGCCTGCTTAATGTATTTTCAGTGTTGCCTGTCCTCAAAAATAAAAATGGTTACACCCTTTTTCCACTTTGCATAAGAAATAAAAGTCAGAAATTGGTCAGTAGGTGGGGTTTTTTTGGCAGGTAGAGGACAAGCCAGCTGTTGAGGTACTGAGATGTCACTTGAGGTTTATTGGTCGTTGTCATAGTATGGCTTGCAATGTGACTGCCTAGGTGGCAGCATGGTCAATATTTTCAAAACTGACAACCAAATATCTGCATATATGAGTTTTTAAATGCATTGTAGGAAAAGTAGCATATTAAGTAGCATATACTGTATAAATACTATTTCAATAGAAAATGCAATATTTCAGCAATATGCTGTACTGCAAGGTCAGTCTATACTAACTGACAATATTGATACTGTATGTAGCCCATCTACTAAGAATTATTTTTCTTTTGTCAGGTATTTGACCAGAACTCAAAATCAACTGGCAAAAGTAAGAAGGCATTTGTTAGGCAAAGTGGATAGTAACTGGAAACAAAACAAACACAAAAATTGATATTTGGTCCCACCAGCTGTTCTCAGCACTCCTGAATAAACTGGATTTCCTGCTGGGATGAGTGAAGATCAGAGACTGCCATGAATGTATTATACATAAAGGCAAAGAACAAAGCAGTCTGCATTGCATTTCACAGTAATTCCAAATCTAACCTTAAAGGGAAACTATCCAATTTTTAAAATTCTCAAAAAATCATATATTATGACTACTGCTCCTACTGTTGATTGGCATGGTGGGAGCACCAGACCTTCACTGTCGCCTCTAGGGACATTACTCTGACCTAGTCCTGACCCGTGACTGCTAGAGCACCTTTGACCAGTGCTACTTAGCATGAGCAGTAACCTCAATACATTACTAATGCATTCTCATCTGAAGCTTCTAAGCCCTTGTGGGATATTTCAACAGTGTCATCACCATCTAGCTTTTGTATTTGTTTTCTATGCTTTCAAATTGCTTCTCAGGAGAAAAATATAATATACAGCATGCTATATGGGTATGGTAGTTTAGTAACACATTGTTTTGTTCATCTCTACATAGTGTTAAAAAATTTGAGTAACCATGGGATTTTGCAACAACAGTTTACTGTTAGTGGGACTTTTGCAAGGCTTTGGACTTTACGTTCAATTACATTATCTTTGGTTGCCAAGATACAACCCCCCAGATTACAATGTAAGGGATAAGGATAGTCTGTAATAGAAACCACCATTCTGTTTCAAAGTCGATCCAGCTTCAAGCAGTCCTGGTGTTGTCACTACAAACAAAGTTCAGTGGTAAAGCACATAAGCACTAGGGGTGTATAGATGTTCCCAGGCTTCACCATTTCTAAGCGTAAGGCCAGACTGGAAGATTCAGGGAGATTTGTCACCTGGTGACTAATCGCCTCTTCTTTGGGGCGACAAATCTCCCAGAACCACTTCCCCCTGCCTTCCAGCGGCTTTAATGAATAATCGCCGCTCCTATTCACACGCGGCGCTGGCTTTTTCGAAGTTGCCTCCTTAGGCAATTTCGAGTGATTTCGGGAAAGCGCAGAGCCGCGTGTGAATAGGTGCAGGCGATTATTCATTTAAGCTGCTGGAAGGCAGGGGGAAGCGGTTCAGGAACATTAGTCGCCATACGATTAGTCGCCAGGCGACGAATCTCCCTGAATCTTCCCGTCTGGCCTTACCCTAAGGTGACTCCCAGATTGCCTTTTAGCTGGAAGAGTTTTGAAAATATACATGATTTGCAGTCTACATAGGTGTCTTTGTTTTGCATGCTGTTCTCATTCATCTGGACGTTAATGATCTTTTATATGTTAGTATCTTAGTGTCAAAGGCTGACTTATTCTCCCCCCTCAACTCTTATGTGTTTTGTTTTGAGATCTGTAATATGAAACTTGATTAACAAGTAATTCTACCTCTTTCTGCCACCTTAATATCTGTTTTGATTAAGGGTTGGATGAATAAGGAAGTTTAGCTTCCACACTATCAATCCTCTATTGTTTTACATTGTTGTTAAAGGGAAATTGGACTACTAGCAATTAAGTTGTTTAACAGAAGGGCTTATTGGTGCAGCTGTACAGTGTATGTCAGAATGATATCTATGCTTATAATATACAAGTTAAGGTGGCCATAGACGCACAGATAATATCGTACAAAACGAATTTTCGTACGACATTCGGTGCGTGTATGCTGGGAAATGACCAAGACCGATATCGTCAGAAGATTAAGATATCGGTCGGCTGGTTGATCGGACTGGATGGAAAATTTTGATCGGATGCCTTTGAAAGCACCCTGAACATCGGCCATTGTTAGTGCTGAATCGTCAGATACAGGTAGAATTCTATTGTTTCTACCTGTAAATTTGACGATTCAGCTCTACACGTGTGTGTTGAAACGAAAGATCTTTCTTGGAAAGATCTTTTCCAAGAAAGATTGTAATTGTTACGTCTATGGCCAGCTTTATTTATATGTGGGGATCTGATTGGCCTTCTGTATGTATTACATTGGGAAAAGTGTCCATTCAGATGTTTGTTTCATTTTAATATGATTGGTTGTTCTGAATTACTGGCATGGGAAAATGTTTTCCATGTTTTAACTCAACTCCCATTATGTGGTATCTCCCACATGGAAGTTGCAGGACTATACATCTGCTTTAGTGACGAAATAGATATTCATACCTTCTGAACAATGCTGCATATAATTAGGAATTTTTAGATTAAGTGAAAATGTAAGATTATATCTGTTTATTTGGAAATAACATTTTGTTTGAAATTGTTTTACATCTTTCATTATTGATTTGCTTTGGGGCACATGATGTAGCAGTTATAAGAGCAAAGATATTAAATGTTTTTATTTATATATCATGTGTATAGCAGTGATTTTCAACCTTGTGCCTCCAGCTGTTAAGAAACTACAAGTCCCACAATGCATTTGCCTGACTGTGGCTGTCAGACTCCTTCATTGCATTGTGGGACTTGTAGTTCCTTAACAGCTGGAGGCACAAGGTTGAAAATCACTGGTGTATAGTATATTCAAAATTCACAAATCCTTTGGCTGCACACCATGCCACCCACTTCTGGTGTCTTGAATTTAATAGTGTTCATATCTCAATCAAAAGGATATTAATATGCCCAGTGAACCCCTGTAATGTTTCTGAAATGGTTTTAGTTTTTATTAGATTAGGGTAATCCTCTTTGCTTTACAGCTTCTGCAATGCTTCCTTTATCATTAAACTACACGTAGATTACAAGTCATGCAGTAATGGGTTTAGGGCTTTACGGTCAAGCTGTTAAACAATTTCAAGTGCAGAGGTCGGCTGTATTCTTATTTGAGGATAAAGATAAAAGATGAGCTTCTGTGTGGTTCAGTTTATTTTACCTTTACACTTTCTGTGTTTTTGATGGTTCTCGTATGAAAATGTACCTTGTAGTAGGATTAACAACATTTGACAACAGATTTAAAACCCACAAAAGGGATTGTTTTATAAAGGGAAATATTCAACTGTAAAGTCCTTTTTGCCTATTCGCTTATAATGATATCCCAATGTGTTTGTATTTGGAGACAGGAAGTGACCATTGATAATGAAATGGGAATACAAATACAATGGCATTGGTCTGCACAAAACATGCCCAGCTGCCATTTCTACAGCTTTTTTAAAATACAGCCTTAGTTTCTTTGTTGTAGTTCCAGCTGCTAAATATGCTGGCATTTTATGAATACATCCTAGTAATAATTATATCTCAGCAGGAAATGCCTCTTCTTTACTCCAGGTGTTGTCACCAGTTAAGGCTACTGGGACATGTACACTGTAAACTTTATTTCTGTGTTTTAAAGAGACAACGGCTGATTTAATAATGGAATGAAATTCTGTTGGATTACATACAGCCCATTGTATTTTTAAATTTATCAAACCTTTCCTGATTGTCAGGTGGCATTTTTCAGATTTGTACCACTCAGAAAGAACTAACAGCAATTTATAAATTAGTCCTGCAATCATACAAATATAGCCTGATAAATATAATATACTAGGAGAATACAATGTGATTGTTGGAAAAGCATTCTTTAATTTAAATATTTGGTGTTTAAAATTGTATCAATAATGTAGTTTCTTCAGATGAAGGACAATTTTTCACTGATTGCTGCTTATCACTTCCTTGTTCTGTCAACAACATTTGTAGACTGGAGCTCTCTGGTGTGAATGCATACTGCAGTAAAGTCTCCCACTTAGATTTAGGCCCCCTATTTGCAGTTATAAGGTACCATTAGGATAGGCAACCAGATGTTCCAAATAGATAAAACTGCCTAAAGCAACATACCTGCTGAATTTCTTTCCAGTGAATAGTGTCTGTCAATTTATTAAATGCATCTTTATGATATTTTTGGTTTGTGTTATGTTTAATTAACAAGCTGTGTCTCAGTGAGATATAGGTTTTGAGGGGGAATTCATCTATACATGCATCACTAATAGAGACCATTTAACATCAAAGAGACATCAAATATGGGCCGACATATTTTAGAATTTGCATTGTTGTCTTACCCTGCAGGCAGAAAAGATTTGTATTTGCACTTGGCTTTATGGTTTAACAGCTTTTATTGTAAAAGTGATTCATAATGAATCTTCTGCATCACTGACAAGCACCTGCATGCTGATGAGATCAGTGACATCAAGTATGTATTGTACGACTTTTGTACATCAGTGAGTAAATCTGAAATGGATACTGTACTTCTGAATACTTTCATTCTTGCTTGTCATCGTGCCTTAATTGTGGAATTTGATTTTGGAGAAACCACATCAGAAAACCCTATTATTCAGGCAACCTTTTCACAGAAACAACATTTGACTCTGTTTGAACTGGAATAGGGAAAAATGTGGGACTACTCACCAAAGAGATTTTTAAAAACAGGTATACAAAGCATTTTAGTAACTACAAAAATGTTTTAATCGAAACTCAGACCTTAAGGTGGCCATACACGGGCAGATAAAAGCTGCCGACAGACTGTGTCGGCAGCTTATCTGCCCGTGTGGGGGGCCCTCCGACGGGCTTTCCTGATCGATATCTGGCCGAAAGTCGGCCAGATGTCGATCGGGCAGGATTAAAAATCCCGTCGGATCGCGGCCGCATCTATTCGTTGTTGCGGTCCCGCGATCCGACCGCCTGTACTGATCCGAACATTGGGCCCTAGGGCCCACGATCGGATCAGACCGATATCGCCCACCTCAAGGTGGGCATATCGGGGAGAGATCCGCTCGTTTGGCGATGTTGCCAAACGAGCGGATCTCTTCGTGTATGGCCACCTTAAGAAGAGCATTACCCCTTTACCTGCAAATGTATCAACAAAGTACTATCACAAAAAATTCCATGTGCCAGAGCATTCATGGGGTTAAAGGGGAGATATGGCCTGTTCTAAGGTTTGTGGTGGACTTGCTTTCAGTTTATCAATAAGTGTTCTGTACAGGGGCGAACACGGCGTGGGGACGAGGGGCAACTATGCGCTCTGCAGTAGGTAATCGGGGGGGGCGCTGCTGCCTGAGGCAAGTGCCTCAACTCCTCATTGGCTGTGCGCCCCTGGTTCTGTAAAACATGGGCGTGTGTTAATCTCTGTAAAACATGTGGCAGACTGCAATATGCTTATGTTTCCTAGTATAAAGTAAATGTAATTTAGTTATGTGACACAAATTACATTATTAAATACCCCTGGCCCTGCCAAAGTAAAATGAAATTATGTTTCTAATATCTAATAAATAATTTTCCCTGTTGGCAAAATAGTAATGATTTTAGCAGGCTATGACATTTGGTTTGGCCAAGCAATGAATATCTTAGACACAACAATGCTCTTGTTTTACAGAGCAACACCATACAACACATTTGTTTTACATGGCTAAATGGTCAGCATTATGCTGGTTAAAAGTAAAAAAAACAACAACCCTATATTAATATTGTAATTCACTAGCGCAAAAAATCTGTGCAAAAACGCTTGCAAAGGATAGTTGACTGGTGAAAGACCTTAACGACTTCAACAAGTTTGGGAACAAATGGCTTTTACCAACATTTGCAGCGTATGCAAATAAATTTTTCAAGCACAAAAAGTCTTTTTAGCAACAAAATATTTGACGAAACTTCAGAGCAGGTAGGTGCAAATGCTTAACCTTTGCTTAGTGAAAAAATGCGCAATGTAATATTAGCCAGCCACTGATTGTACATTGTGAGCAGTGCTACACATTTGCATGCCATTTTTAACAACACTTGCAACTTTTAATTTAATTCTCCTCTATGGGGCAAATTCTCTAAGATCCGAAAAGTCGCTAGTGTTATCACTTCGCCAGGCGAATTTTCGCCAGCGCTACGCAAATTCACTAAAGTGCGAATTTACGATCAGGTCGGCGAACAGTAGCGTAGTTGCGCTAGTGTTACTTCGCTAGCAGAGTGCTGTTACGCTAGCGAAGCCTAATTTGCATACGGTGGGAACTTTAAAGGAATTGTTCAGTATAAAAGTAAAAACTGGGAAAATAGATAGGCAGTGCAAACTAAAAAATGTTTTTAATATAGTTAGCCAAAAATGTAAGTATTAAGGCTGGAGTTGCTGGATGTCTAATATGATAGCCAGAATGCAACTTCCTGCTTTTTCAGCTCTCTTGGACTGGTTACCCTGGTGACCAGACAGTAACCAATCAGTGACTTGAGGGAGGGCTACATGGACCATAACTGTTGCTTTTGAATCTGAACTGAATGCTGATGATCAATTGCAGATTCACTGAACAGTTATGTCCCATGTGGCCCCCCTTCAAGTCGCTGACTAACTCAAAGTTAAAGAGCTGAAAAGCAGGAAGTTGGATTCTGGCTTTTATATTAGACATCCAGTCACTCCAGCCTTTATAGTTTGCATTTTTCCCTGACTAATTATATTGGAAACATTTTTTATTTTGCACAGCCTATCTATTTATCCAGTTTTCATTTTTACACTGAACTATTCCTTTAAGTTATGATAGAAGTATATGTTACAGACACTACATTCCACTACACAAGCCCAGGAAACCTTTAATAAATAAAAAAGGTTGTCCTATTGCCCTACATGTGCCCCCTGTATAGTTGTGTTGCCATATGTTAGGAAATGTAGGGGGGGAAGGAGGGTAACCCCCCAAAAAAATCGATCTTTTTCAGACTATCACCCTCCTATGCCAAAATACGCCAGCGTTTTCTTTGGGACTTACAATTTTTTTTCAACCTCCTATCTATTGTATTGAACTTTGCCTGGTCTGACCAGGCGAAGTAATGTCTAATGTAAGTGCTAACGTTCAGGTAAATGTTCATCTTAGTGAATTTGCAAGTCTATCTACTTCGCTAGCGAAAATCTGCCAGAGTCTGTGTTAGTGAATTTGCGAAATGACATCACGCTGGCGAATTAGCGCTAGCATTAGACGCTTCGCGCTTTAGTGAATTTGCCCCTATGTGTTTTTTGCCCTTATCCAAATGCCCTCTTACATGTGTATACTGAAATTTGATGGGAATAGGAAATATTTTGGGTCTACAGTCTCTGAAATTATACAGGGTGACCTTCTGGTTGTTTTTATTTTCTCAGTAACTCTATTATACCAGCACCATACCATCGTCCCATGTCAAATGGAAAGATATCTGATTGCTTCCTACACTAGACAAAGTCACCTCTGTTCCTGGGGGATTTCACTGCTTTAATTGAATTCACCGTCTTAGCACTTTTCAGTGACCTTAACTGTACTATTTTTGTTCTTGCAGTTATGATGTAAGTAGTTTATGGAAATTACTTACTGGCATGGTGGTGACTTTCCAAGAGCAAGAGAAAAATTGTCTTAAATCCTGATTGAGTCTTCCAGGAGCCCTTAATCCACTAATTAATCTGGAATATGTCACTGGAAGTCACAGTTACACTCAAATACAGATTGTCTTATATAAACTATAAAAGTGCATGTTGCACTATTACTTATACATACTATGTATATACTGTGTAGTTTCCATATATTAACAACTGTAGTATTGTAGTGACAATTACAGGTGTACTCCATGTAATATTTTTATTAGCAGGATGGTAGCGGAATTAAATTTTGCCTAATATTCTGCTGAAAAATTGCACACAAAATATGTGGTTTATAATTAGAATATTAATATAGTGGTCAAACAGATCACCAATTTGATTGCATTATTAGCTGTGATATTATGGGGCCTTACTCGTTACCAATAATGATTCCATGTGATAATTATTGATCAGACCATACATGAAATACTAATTTGCAATGTCATAGGGCATAGTCACAGCTCTACTCTGAAGTCATAATTATTTTGGTCAGATCTCACATAAACTGGCTTTATTTTAAAGCGGTAAAATGAAAACAATATGAACCAGTTGTAGCATAATTCAAAGTGTAATTTGGACACACATGTAAAGCTAAATAAATAATGTAATATATTCAGAGATGTGATAAATAGTCTCTGTAGGTTTTGTTAATGTGTGAAAAACTTACTGTGAACATCTACATATATATTTTCTCTACAGATATGTCATGATTGACAGACAGTCTCTTGGGAACCAAGGGGTTAAAGTACAAGAAGTCAGTTCTTAGCCGATATTGCGTACTATTGTAATGGGATTAAGTTCTCTGAATGCCTCGGAGGCACAGTGGTTTCATTTGGGATACTTCCAGCTTTGCTACCCAATACTCAGTAGACAAGACCCCTCTTGCTCTCCTATCTTTCTTTCTTTAGGGCCTCATTCTGAAAGAAAAATCTCTTTGATGTTGGCTAAGGTATTGTTTTCACAAGAGCGGAGTAGCTGACAATAAACGTTGGCATGAATGGAAATGGAGGCAAAGATGAAGTGGAGCAAGCACGCGTCTGCTTCTTCTCATCCTCAGAAATAATCTTCATGAGCTGCACCCGCTCCTTGGGTCTATCTGAGTTCCATTCACACGGTCAATCAGTTTAATTAGCTATTTGAACAAAAGTAATGTATGCAGGAAAGTGTTAATGTATCAGGTGTCAATCTAGCAGAAATACTCTCTTCTAAATGCTAAAGGATCCTTTCATCTGTTAAACGGATAGCAGAAAACATACTATTCACTTGTATAATCATGACGTTTTGTGTATGTGTAGATTTTTTTTTTTACATTTACTGCATTTATGAAACACATTTATAGGTGACCTTACATGAGTCCATAATGATCCTCATGGTGGCCAATGACTGTAGTTCATAGTGCTATGGTAAAATGGGATCTGTTTAGCTTAGGTTAAGATTTTTTATTTAGTCAGTGGAACTTGCAATTACAGGTATGGGGCCTGTTATCCAGTATGCCCGGGATCTGGGATTTTCCAGATAATGGATCTTTCTGTAATTTGTATCTCTATACTAAGTCCACTTAAAAATTATTTAAACATTAAGGGGCAGATTTACTAAGGATCCAAATAGGTTAGTTTTCGATTGAATAAAAATTGTTCTAATTGTTCGCTTCGAACGATTCGAAGGATTTTGAAGATATGATTTTCTAGGACTTAGAAAAAATCTCAGTAAAAGTTCTAGGAGGTCCCCCATAGGCTAAAATTACAATTCAGCAGCTTTAAGGTGGCAAAGTGTCGAATTCAAATCTTTTCAATTCGATTCAAATTTTAGGCTATCCGATAGTCGAAGTAGACCAAAATTACTTTAAATTCGTATTTTTTAAATTCAAATTTAATTAGAATTTTCACTTCAACCATTATTTACTAAATTCACATGAAGGATTTGAAGTTCGAGTCGAATTTTCGAAGAGCATTTTGACCAATGAATTTTGTAAATTCAAATGATTTTAATACAATTTCATTTGACTATTCGACTGTCGACGTACTTCCCTTTTAAATTTCTATTCAACCACCTAGTTCACCAGATCAAAGCTACCGAATTGGGTTTCATTATTTTTGATCGAATAAAAAATATTCGATTGATCGATAAAATCGTTCAAATCAATCAATTCGAACGATTTATTGATCGAATAT
>CM044443.1:76541822-76564694 GCA_024363595.1 Xenopus borealis | reverse complement strand
ATCTCCCCGAATCTCTCTGTCTGTCCCAGCCCTTATAGTGTTCATAACAAGGCAGGTAATGCTTTATTATGTGGTATAAAAAATGGCGGTTTAATTCAGCATCTTTTTACGTGTTTTTCTTAGTGACTTCCTCTGGAACCTTTACACAACTTTTTACACCATTTTTTTAGAAGTAGCATAGTGTACCTATGTTTCCCAGTACCTTACCCAAAGCATAGCTCTTCACTGATATACCCATACAACTTAATTCCTTCTTAAAGCCATTTATCCACAAATCTACTGGTACTATTGTAAGTTCTGTGGGGCAGGGGCCTCTGCCTTTATTAGACTGGATGTGTTGTATTATATCTCAGAAGTATGTCCAGATTTATGATGTATTTATATGTGATCAGCATTTGTTTGTTTATCACAAGTGAATTGTATGTGCAGTACAAATCATACACAGAGAACTGGGTGTAGTGTCAGTATAATGGTCCTTATTCTTGTATTTATAAAGCATTTACCCCATCTTTAATAGCTAAAATTGAAATGTAGAAAATGTGTTTTAAGTTTTTTATTCATTTCTTTCATGTTCCCACAGATGTAAATGGTTTTTGCATACAACAGTCTTGAATACTATTTTCCTTAATTAAGGAGTAGCTTTAGTGATAAGCAGCTATGCCTGACAGTTATGTCCATTAACCAGCACCATATAACTAATAGCCTCCGTGAGGTCTCACCTGTCATGTTATAAATTCCGACTCTGTAGGTCCGTAGACAGCAGCTGACTCAGACAGCCCTGTGTTTAATTGTGGGTTTTGATTTCTGCTTACAAGTCTGTTAGAAAAGCCCCATTTATATGACATTTTTTTTTAAAATCCATAAACGTTTAAATTACAAGGCACACTCTTGATTTGTGTGCCGTATATATCTACATTGAGAACATTATTTGGTGAAATACACTACAAGTGCAAGGGTCAAGCCCAGCCTATTAAGCAGATTTATTCTTCCAAATGTGAAGTTGTAAAAATAACTTAAATAAATCTGAAATCTGTTTTCCATTACATTAATGGGCTTATATCAAATCAACAAAGTCGCAAATCAGGGTGTGAGTTTTGTATCCTGTTTCAAGTGTGATTATTAAGACTTAGCTCAGGTTTTAAGAAACATGGCAGCACAATAAATTTCTTTAGAGGCAAATCTAAGCCTCTCCAGTGAATATATTAAGTGAGCTTCTTAAAAGATTTTTTTTGTCATTAATGCAAACCAGCAGAAATTCAATATGGCTGCTACACATATTTCTAATACACAGTAATGTATGGTAGCTACTGAGATAAAAGCTAGCATTTACATTAAAACTAGATAATTTATCTTTTTAATTTCCCATATTCCCTGACAGCTTTTGTACATTTCTTTGAGTTTTTGTCTCAGACATATTTTTGACATGCTTTTTACAGTATAAAAGGCCTTTTGGATCCAAATAAGTCTTCACTTGTCCTATACTTAACACGCAGATGCAGGTAAAGATTTTATAACTGTTTTGGATTTAGGTAAATAAATACATGACTCAACTGAAGTTTGCTCCAGTGGTTAGTAATCTAGACTATAGTGGCAGGCACTGGGTAAACTACCAGGTCAGGCCCAGGAACATGATTACTGACTTCCCAAGTGTGAAACACTAGGATAACAGGGAGAGTATATGAAAAAGTTGATAAAAAAAGGAAAAAATGGAAACATGCATGTGCAAAGGAAGATAGCAATGCTCAGTAGTACTTCCAGCCTTGAGGACATGGGAGAACTGATGCATACTCACATTTCACTTCCTTTTTCTGTATCTGTCACATTGGGTTATACAACACCAGCCCTCAAGGGGACCAAACCTTCAATTTTAGAGATATTGCTGAATTCTGTCATAAGAACTCCAAAGTGATTAATGTGAAGAGATTTGCTTGTAAAAAAGGGTCTCTTTTTAGCCTATCAAGACATTAACCATAGTATACATGGTCAGCAAGCAATAACCTTAACAAGCTTATATTTATGCTGACATTTTTTAAAAATGTTTTTGATTTGTAATGCATTATATTTGTGTGCCATATATGAAATACGTATAAAAATGTATTTTGTATAATTTTACTTGGAGAGATCTTTTAGAAAAAATACTTTTAACTATGCAAGGGGAAAATAATTTGTTGTATTAGCTGATATGTTAGCATTGTAACATTCTGTTTGCTTTAGCAAGGGTGATGGCCATTTCAGCAACTGGAGGGTCAGAGGTCAGTCAGCCAGTTCTGCAAGCCTCCCTTAACTGACTGAGATAGTCCATTAATAGGATGCATCAAATCAAAAGAATCAACGTTTAGCTAAAATAAATTATTATTTATTTCTACTTAAAATATTGAAAGTAATAAGGTGTTACCTCTGTAATGTTTTAACTTGCCTTACTAATTCTTGGAAAGATACAACATTTACTTACTTTACTTTGGTACCATAATTATTCCAAAAAGCATTGTATTGTTCATTTTAATTCTTTTTTTTTGCTAACTGAAGGAATGCCATGGGTGGTATTTCCAAAAAAAACGCCTTTTCCTAGAAAAGATATTGTTGTAAGAAGCAACATGTTGAGCCACCTAAGGGCAAGGGGATCCATCTGTTGAAGCTGCACACTAATGATGGTCCCTTTCTTTAACAATGTAACATATTGATCCAAATGTAATATTCACACATCTTTTGACCTTTCCATGGCTGCCACCTCCTGCTTCCAAGAAAATAACAATCACATCACAAAGTTATCTAGCATGCTCAAAACCAGAAGGAGAGAGAGAGAAGACCTAATTTTAAGATGCATAGAAGGTGTAAATGTCTTAAAGCAATGTTTTCAGTATATTTTTTTTAAATGATTTTGGAAAGTAATTGAATCTTATTATTACACAGAATGCTGTCTGCAGGGAAATAAAGGACAAGCACAATTGTGGGCAATTTTCCAATAAGTGAAGCATTTGCTGGCTTTACACCATATGTTCATTTGATAGGGAGACAGGAAGTCCCTCACAAATAGGCTCCTTGTGCCTATTTTGGTCAATCTGTCTGTTGCCATGATAAATGCACCATGATAAATTTACATGTTTAGGAACACCTGTGGCATTCTTGGGTTGTTTATACGGTGAAGTGAGTACACCCAAATACATGCCATTAATCATACCCAGGAAGTGGGTTATATAGTAACAGTCACAAAGTTTTTCACTATTTAGCAACTAATAATATGCTGATTGGTTATTGTGGGTTACTGAACCACTGCTGCTACAAAACACTCTGCATTGTTTTGCATATCTTGTCCTATTTAGCTACATATAACACATTGTAGTACAAGAGATAAAACTACTTATAATAATTTAATTGTAAATATAAAGTAGATCAAATTACATAGTAATTTGATATGGTACAAATATAACTGATAGGTTTACATTTTTTGCTCATTCAATTCTTTCTATTCAACTCTAAGTTACATAGTACATGAATAAAAATGAAACATTAATATTTAAAAAAGCCTTTTTGAATGTTAGTATGAATGATTTTGCTTGATGTTAGCAACACAAGTGTTTTATTTACAGTATGAGTGGAGGTTGTATATAAACAGCATCATTTAAAACAGAGCCCCATTTGAATACTATTTTAGTTAATGTGAAAAATGGAGCCCATCAAATAGCATTATAATGTGAGGGGCAAGCCTGTATGTCCCTTTTTGTGAGCCATATGTGTGCATAAACAGGGGGAATTCAGAAAGGGAAAGAATCAGCAAGCTGCTTTTATTGATCTTGTGTGACTATTGTAGTCAGGTATTAAATCTGTGAATGGCAAAGGTCAGAATCATAATCTGTGAATAACTTCAGGGCTTTGTGTGTGTGATTGCCAGAAATCCCAATTAGGATGCTCTCTAGTAAAACTGTAGCAGAGCCTCAGAATGAATATAAATGACTATAGCATACTATTACATATTTCATAATTATTGTATTGCTTTCTTACATATAACAAAAGAATACTTCTTATTAAATTAAATGAAGCTAGAAACCTTGATACAACCTCAAATGTTGAACGAATTAATGAACATATCTGATATTCATGAAGACTGATTTTTTATATACAGCAGCAGTACTGTATAGACAAACTGTATAGACTAATTAAATTATTTGTGACAACATGAAAGCAGTAGCATCAAGAATAAATAAGCCCATGGCAAAAAGAAGTATTAATATTTAAACAAATATGGGAATTCTTTAGATCACATAGTCAGGAAAGCACTGGGATAATACTGTCCTTCCATTAGAATTGCATTGGCATCAAGCATATGCTCACAGGACACCTTCAGGTGTGTTTTACTGTTATGAAGTCTTGATATAAAAACCTATTCATTCAAACTCAATTATGATAAGCAGAACCAGAGTAACTCATACTGGTATAAAGTCCCTAGTTGGTATCTGTCCGAGAGTCACCATTCTGTAACATTATGCTTAGGCTTTATCCCTAAAGGGGATTGTGTGTCCATAGAGGCCACAATGCTATTGATTTGAACCACTAATTGTTGTTCGCTTGCTATTCTGCTGTGCCTGGGGAGCCACGTCAACTCTTAAAAACAAACAGTGATGAAAAATGCATTATAGAATTTATAGTGTTACTTTGCTTAAAATTCAAGCCTTTTTTTGATGCATCAACCAATATGACAAGATAAGATTTATGGAGTCTGTTTAATAGGAAGATATATATTTTTGAAATAGATGTATTTTCCTAGGAATTTCCTTTGATTTACTATGAATCTAGTAGTTAGTTTTATAATATATGAAAATTTTGTTATTATTAGTACATTCATTCAGATTTTATAGACAAATGATAAGGCCTAGCTGAGGAAGGCGCGGAACAAGAGAAATGACTTTTCCCATAGCATAATGATCATTCATTAGGCAAGATCAAATTGGATGACAAAAAAACTTCTCTTTAGATTCATTTACAGATTTGTTGTCTATGTGAAAAAAAGAATGGAATAGAGGGATACATTTTTCTAACTTAACTCAACCTGCTCCAATGTGTCAGAAATGTATAAATATAAGTTGCAAGTTGCCATTCCCTGTTTGCACGTTGTGTTTTAGCCAAACAGGAGTGGAATATAAGATCAAATGTTTAAAATTACTTAAAAAGTGAATGTTTTTTCAATTGTGTCGACTCACTATTAAGAAAATGATTAGCTCATGATCTGAAAAAAAAAATTCTGTAAAGGTCAAATCAACATCTCTAAAATTCAATTAAGCAGGACGACATAAAACCAGACAAGTGACATGCTGACACAATATGCGTTTCCAGAGAGTTGATGCTTTTTTCCTAGGGCATGAATTGATTCTTTGCACAAATGCAAAATATCGGTGGGAACATTTCAGTTATCTATAAATAAGTAACTACTGTCTTATAGTTTGCAGACGCTTCAAATAGCAAATAACATCAACTAAGGCCAAACTGGGACCTCTGCATACCAGACATTGTAAACGCCTGGTGATTTGAAAAAAAAATTATTTTTTTCTAATAACATTTATTTAACACTGTAAATGCATATTTATGATATTTTACACAGATATAGATGATTCTTTTAGTTAGAGGAAACCATGATAGTCTATCTCTGACTCAAAGGGACCATTTCTCATCCTACCTTGGGCTGGTATAGCACTTCAGCAAGAAAGTGGAGGCACAGTGCACAGGTCTTTTCAAAGTCCTTATTGGTTCTATTGGACATTTTCAAATCTTGGCTATCTAAAAGGAACAGGATGATTGTATGTGAGTTATTAGGCTAAGTAAATCTGACATTTACATGGTAAAAATATCTCCATTTTTAAATTATTCAATGTTAAAGGAACTATAACATCAACAAATTAAAGTGTTTTAAAGTAATAAAAATAAAATGCAGTGTTGTCCTGCACTGGTAAAAGTGGTGTGTTTGCTTTAGAAACACTACTATAGTTTATATGAATAAGTTGCTGTGTAGCAATGGGGCCAGCCATTCAAAGGAGAAAAGGCTCAGGTTACACAGCAGATACAGATAAGCTCTGTAGAACATAATGGTGTTATCTGTTATCCACTATTTAACCTGTGCCATATAGCCCTTTTTCAGCTTCCGCCATTGCTACACAAACAGCTTGTTTAAATGAACTATAGTAGTGTTTCTGAAGCAAACAGATCAATGGTACCAGTGTAAGGCACCAGTACATTATATTTTCATTACTTTAAATCCCTTTTATTTTTTGGTGTTACTGTTCCTTTAAGCCATATGCTTTCAGTTTAAAATGTGCTGCCTTGTGAAAAAACATAATTATATGATAATTTTTACTCTTTGACTGTTTGACCCTTAGTGGCTGTTGTCAAGGTAATTTGAATTGAAATTTCCTGCTGAAATAAAAAAGAAAGTTACTTGTAAAACTGCAGAAACATTGGTATATGGCTCTACAAGAATCTGGTGCCTTCAGTAATATGATTAGGTACCATGCTGTTACTGCACACTCTAAAATAAATATAATGATTTGCTTAAAATTCCACGAGTTCTTCTTCTGCAACTATTTATTTAGAGGCATTGGCAGTTGCCATGGATACAGGAGTGGTATTGTGTCTGAATAGAAGCAGCCATTTTCATTTTCATACAGGGTAGATTTGCAGTAAATCCGATTTGCTATTGTTTATTATAGAAATTAATTGTATGTAAAAAAAATTGACATAAGAATGAAGGGAAATGTATCTTTTGGAAAAATAAAAGGTCACTGCTATTTGAACTGATGCTTGCCAGCTTCATGGTCTTTACACAGAAAATGGGAATCAAACGCGATAGTCAAGATATCTCAAATAATACCAGTTAAATAAAAGCATGAGGCCCATAGACGAGTTGCATTTAAAAAAAAATGTTATTCAGAATAGCTTTTGTATTTTGACATGCTAAAGGAAACCTATATTATTTAATCCGCAGTGCTGCTTGGTGATTTCTCTATCATGCATAATTTATACTCTCCAGTATGCTCTGGTATCTGTTTCTTTATCATGTTAAAAAAATGTGCATTGGTGTTAAGACTGATTAGGAAGGCAGAGCAGTAATTAATGACTTTATGGGTGCACTACTGAGGTGGTGCAGCATGCCCAAGACACTGCCATTATCTAAATGAACAGCAATATGCAGCTTATCTAGTCCAAAGTGACAAAGCTGAATGAGAATAATTCAATATATTAATGAAAAGTGATATTGTAGTCCTATAGAAGATGTTGTTATGGCAACTACTGATGGTAAAGCCCCTGACCTAGCTTTTGGTCAGGCTCCATCTTAAATCCGTATGCAGAAAAGGTGCATTAAACTTTAGAACCTTGATACTCCAAATGCAATAAGGTCCGCACTCTCAGGACTTCTTAAAAGGAAAAATGTTTTATTGTAGAAGTTACAGACTAAGGAGCTTGTATATATATATATATAAGTGTGTGAAATGCACAAATGTGTGCAATCTAACTTGTTTGTTTTGGGGATCCCCTTCAGGTGAAATTATAAAACATGTGGTACTCATTTCTTTAATGAGAATATTTAAAATGATGTTTATACAAGAAGTACATGGAATTTTAAAGCAGTTTTTTTCTTGTTATACAGCAGTAAATTAGCTATTTCAGTGTAGAAAGTTATGAGCATGTTGCTTGTGATTACTTACATTTCTGGAACTGGCAATTCATTGTCTGGTACCCATGGGACCTAATTATATAACCCAGTGGTCAAAATGCTGAACTGTACATACTTTGGCCTTCAATTATGCATACATTTTGGGGCACCACAGTAAAATCCACGTTCAACTCTTACTTTCACCTATTGATAAACAGCCCATAGTTATAAAGATACCATTGTTCTCATAAGATGGACAGATAGAAAATGTATAAATTGTGTATACATACAATCTTATGTTAGTAAATGGATGTTAGTGATTCTCCAATACCCCATAAGTAGATTCATTTCCCTTGGAGATTAAAATAACTCAGAGATAAAGACTGAAATAAGAAAGCACACATATTACAAGCGGTTTATGGATTTTTTTTAGTATCAATTTTTAAAATGTCTTTTTCCCGTAATGACTGTATACTTTATGCAAGTATATTGCTCAGAACTGTAATAGGTACAAAGCAGATTTGAGAGAAATACTAACATTATTCTATTTCTTTGCTCAAATTACAACGTTCTGTTTATGGTTACTAAGTACGCTGCTTTTATGGCTTAAAATATGCTCAATGTCAGTAACACTTTATGAAACTCTCCTTAATGCTCACTTGCTATTAAGGTACCATCTGTACTAAATTTAACAGAATGCATCTTGGCACAGAAAAATTAGAACTCATAATTATTATGGATCCTTTACAGAGTTAGGATTGAAAGTGTAATTACATTTCTACTTCTGCTGAGTGCTGATTATATTGAAATGTCGGAAAAAAATGTATTTGTCTCACTTCATGCTGAAAGCATTGCAACTATTGACTGTTAACAAAACCAATAATTCCTGAAAGAGAGATGCCTGCAATGCATGGCAATGACAGCGGAACACGTTATAATTTGTTAGCACATTTTTTCTGTATTTTAATGCATAATCATGACATTGAGTTTGAGTTTGTTGAAACTCATTGCTGTACCCTTGACAAGCTGTTCTTTCAACTATAACAGTTTATGTTGTATACTATTGTATGCTTGAGAAACAGCTATGGACAGATATGATGAAAGTATCATATGTTACTATAGATAATTTAGCAATTCCCACTGCTGTATAGTACTGGGGTAATGTATTCCTTATTTATAAGAAACAATGCATGTCCTCTTTTAGCTTCTAGAATTGTCTAACAATATAAACTAGGAATAGGTTTAATAATAATTTGGTTTCATTAAAATGTAATTTTATTTGCAGTTTATAAATAATTCATAATAGTTATAACACATTTTTCAAATTCCTTAGTTTATCTATTGATGCCCTTGGCTTCAGCTGGGTATTAATTATTTAGGGTGCTTTAGCTGTTGTCATTATGTGGTTATGTCTATGGGGCAGATTTATCATCGGTCGAATTTTCAGTATAAAATAATTCGAAATTCAACCATATGAATAGAAGGAAAGTAAAATCCTTCGAATTCGAATATCGAATTTGAAGGATTTTACAGCTATTTGATTGGTTGAACTATCAAATAGCAAATATTCGATCGATCGCTAAAATCGTTCGATTCAAACTATTTCAACCATTTGATCGAATACTTGCTATTCTTTCACAATTCCCCCAAAATTGCCACAAAGTAGGCAATTTGAAGATTTTTTTAAAGGGGAAGTAATTCGAAATTCTACTAATCGAATAGTCGAATAGATTTTTATTTGATCTATTCGATTTGACCGAATTTGCAAATTCGATGGTCAAATTTGACTAATTTGCATATTCTACAATTCGACCAATCGAATTTTGTAAATTCGATCGAATTTCGAATTCTTTGCACAAATTTAGTAAATCTGCCCCTATGTGTACACAATACCTTTAGTGGACACATGCAAACTGTATATCAGCAGTAAATGAGAACATAAGCTGGGAAGAACCAATTCAGCAAAAGGCTGACCCAGGAGTATAGAGGGAACAGTAAACGTCAGTTTCTTTATTTTTGTGTAAAACAGATCATCCTGCTGCCTCAATTTCAGCTCCTAGAAACTGTGATAAATAGCCATGTGAAATTAAACTCACCCCATTAAAATTCACTCACTCTCTATTTATTCCTATGGGATTTTTAGGAGTGTATTTATCAAATGGTGAATTCTAACTTTCACCCATTTATAAATATGCTTTTAAAACCCCATAGGAATACATAGAGAGTGAGTGCATTTTTGTGGTAAGCTCTAATTTCACACTATGATAAATCTGCCCCTTAGTCTTTTAAAAGTAAAATGAACATTTTCATGGAATACTGTAAATAGGCTATACAAGTAAAACCATAAATCCTTCTTGTCTTTTAGACCACGCTTGGAGACTGCTGCCTTAATCAATGAAAAAGAAAATAAAACTCTTTATGTGTCATATTTTTAAAACAACTCCACAAGGATTAAAGATCCTTGTAAAAATGAACAATTTAACTGTAAACCTGGGCACAAGATATGGAGAAAAATGTTCTTTTGTAGTGGAAATGTATTTTTGGCCTATGAGCCAGCCAACTAAAAACTGCAGATAGATGGAATCCAGTCTGTTTGGTTTTTGCATGTAGCACCATCAGTGTCTGTGATAACATCAAGCATATGACAGATTTGAGTTATCATTCCTTTTTTTTCCATGTAATCAATTAGGCAATTTCATAAATTGGCTCAAGTCCTGTCTTCATTAGCTGAAAGGGTCATAATGCTTTAGCTGGACAGATGTGCAGTGTCCAGCATTATCTTGAGGCTGCGTTGGTGTGCTTTGTACTTTGACTCAGAATAAGATTGACCTACAGCGTGCCAGATGTCCCTTGGCCAGTGGACATGCATAATGACTACTTCACATATGCTGTTGTAAAACTCTATAGCATTTTAACTAATGACAGAAAATTACCGATCTTTTTGAAGAAAACAAGTTCTAACTGTTGTGTTTTAATTCAGATATTTTCGAAAGATGTTTTTAGCAGCCAAATGATCATATCCAAACAAAGGAAAATTTGACATATAAAATTGTCCATCTCTCCATTTATTATTTGAATACAAACAATTTTTCTTTTACAAAATTGTATTAGAAGGAGGAATCAGTGAAAGTTGCTGTTGTTGGGGGGGGGGGGGTGATGCCAAGGATGGCGTTGAGCTCACACATGACCCACTAGCTGTGCTGGGCCAAACCTGTCTGACCCATTAGTCCCACGGGTTTTGGCCTGGCAGATGCAACTTTAGTCCATAATCTAATTGATTGTGCCTTCTTATAGCATGAAACTATAGTACATTGCAACCATGTTCTTGGCCCCAAATGGTAGGTGCCAATTTAGCCTGCCATGCACAGTTTGCAACCTGACTTATTGAATTGCTGGTTGGTATGAAGCAAGGAGCAAGGTGGACAAACGTTTTTGTCTCTGGCTTTTTACACTTCAGGCTATTACAGATGATTTATCATCTTTATGGCTTTAGATATTACTGTGACTTATCTTTTTTTCATCCAATGTGTTTGATGAATGATCTAGTGGAATACAATCTCACTTGTTATGTACTTAAAGATTATTGTGTAAAAGCCTGTCAGACCATGTGGCTCAGATTACTACCTGACAGTGATCCAGCAGTTTGAAGTCTAGTTTAGTAAAATGGCATAATTACTCTCAGAGCAGTAGTTACATTATTATATTCCTTTATATAAACAAACAAATGTCACTATTTAATATTCTCTTTTTTATTGATTTAACTGTTCTACGCTGACATGTTCATTCTTAATCCAACATGCCAAAGTAGGATACATTTAACTAGTCTCCTTCTTACCAGGGGAATTTCCTTTAGCCTAAATGCTTTAAGTGGCATATTTATCCCAAAACATTTAAGTTGTTGCTAAATACCTTTGCAATTATTTTCCCTTTATATCCATTAAGAACTATTCCAGCACCTTTAAAAGCCCTTTTTCAGGTCTACCCTTTTAACTGGGTTCTGTTACTCACAGATAAAGCTTTCACCATTGTTCCAGGCTAAAATAATTTTCAGGGATTGTCTCATCCTTAAAAAGTCCCTGCTGCCATGTGAATCCAACAATGGCCATTAGCAACATAAAGCTATCTTGGCTGTAAAACTAGGCTGATGATTGAATTTTCAGCAGACAAGAGAATAGCTATATTTGATGGTTCCTTGCTGCCTTCAGAGTTTCTGTTTTCCAAAGCTGTCAAACCCTTAAATTAAAATAATCTGTCTTATCTAGAATAGAAATGAGCTGCTGATGAAATGAGCCCAGGCTTCGTAGTTAGTTGACACATCAAATGTATCAAACAAACAGAAAGTATGAAGGTGACCTGTAAGCAAAGCAGTAAATGATAACTCAATAATAATTTATTGAACTTGTTGTCTCTTTCAGTATTAAGAGATGATTTTCGTCAGGCTCCCAATGATGTGGTAGTAGCAGCGGGAGAACCAGCAGTTATGGAATGCATTCCACCCAGAGGCCATCCTGAACCCACTATTTCTTGGAAGAAGGATAATACACGCATAAGTGACAAAGATGAACGTATCACAGTAAGTGAATGAGAATGAATCTAATAGTCTAGTTATTCTTAAAGGTAAAAACGGTACAATATGTAGTTCAAGTGCAAGATTATCACTGCTTCATGGGATTCCACTGTGCCACATACAGTTCTGGCAATTAGCAGAACTGAATAATTGGCACATACATTGTATATATAATTGAGCATCAGACTAGGGATGCACTGAATCCATTATTTTGGATTCGGCCGAACCACTGAATCCTTAGTGAAATATTTGGCCGATTGCTGACCTGAATCTGAACCCTAATTTGCATATGAAAAGTCACATGATTTTGAGGATTCAGATTCGATTCAGCCAAATCCGAATCCTGCTGAAGCATCCAGTTAGATATGGACAGATGTACTTTTCTCATAGGTATGGGATCTGCTGTCCGGGAACCTGTTGTCCATGAAGTTCCGAACTATGGAAGGCAGTCTCCCATAGACTCCATTTTATCCAAATAATCCAAATGATTTCTTTTTTGTCTCTAATAATAAAACATTACAGTGTGCTTGATCCAACTAAGATATTTAATCATTGGAGGAAAAGCAATCCTATTGGGTTTATTTAACTTTTACATGATTTTCTAGTAGACTTAAGGTATGAGGATCCAAATTACAAAAAGATCTATTATCTGGAAAACTATAAGTGTGTGTGCGTGTTAAAGTAGCACTCGCCCCTTCAGGTGTCCTCATATTATGCTGAGCATTTCTTCACCTATAATTGTAAACTAGAAGATACTCAAGTATTATTTATGTTTAAGATATTTGCATGCTGAAGGTGGGGCCCACTCTAAATAATTCCCTTTTCTGCAGTTATAGCATGATTTCACAGGATCAGGCTAGTTAGGCTATTAAAACACTGTCCATTGTTTGCCTCTGAGCAAAATAAGGACAATTACTGTGATTATGGTAAACACAGGAAGTTATTAATTTAAATAAGGATGCCTGCATAATCACTGCCTGTACCACAACCACAGAAATACTTATAGATGTTTATCAAATCCTGTTGATTAGCTTGAGAATTTTCCATGGATGAAGATAATGTGAAAAAAACAACAATGCTGTTCCTGTGCCTTTCCAGTTCTTAAGTTTCACCTTATCACTACATTTGACAGTCACTTATGAAAAAATTGAGAGGAACATACAGTATTTATTGATCAAGCTCCATTACTCTCTGTAGTCTTGTGCATAAGTGGCATAAAATGCACTATGCAAATTACAGATGCAAAATGAACAAATGTCCTAAATATATGGAGTAAACCATTTGCCACTTCATTATTTTTTGTGACACTACATATTTGTAATGGCTAGTGAATTTGCAGCTTGTTGATATGTGCTACTAAGTTATTGAAATGTTTCTAAATGTGTTTTTCTCAACTTATTTCTTGTACCATCTGTTAGATTCGAGGTGGGAAACTAATGATTTCCAATACGAGAAAAAGCGATGCAGGCATGTACATCTGCGTGGCCACAAACATGGTGGGAGAACGAGATAGCGAACCTGCTCAGCTTGTGGTCTTTGGTATGTTAAAGTAAAAACATCACTGGCATAATAATTACATCTACTATCTCTATTAGTAGCTTTTATAAATTGCTATCATTTCCTTTTATACACTTTGACAGAACGCCCCACGTTTATTAGAAGGCCCATAAACCAAGTTGTTCTAGCAGATGATATGGTGGATTTTAACTGTGAAGTTCAGGGTGATCCTGTACCTACTGCTCGCTGGCGTAAGGAAGAAGGAGAATTACCACGGGGAAGGTAAGGCACTTCTTTAACTTGTAGTCAGTTCTATCCAATATCAGTACTATGCAACAAGCTTGTGCTGCAGTAACAGCTAACCTAAATTCTGTATCATAAGGTATGAAATCCTTAATGACAATACATTGCGAATCTCCCGGGTGAATGCTGAGGATGAAGGAACTTACACTTGTATCACTGAAAATAGTGTTGGCAAATCAGAAGCTTCAGGATCACTTGGAGTTCATGGTAAGATTTGTCTTTCCTTAGTGTAGCTTGTATTTATACCTTATTGATTTGAAGAATACAAATGCTGCCATTCATCAATAAGGGTATATTTCCAAACACTCTTGCAAAATCAGCATTGTGTATATTTTATATCTTTTTTTCAGGGGGGAGATGGTAAGGTGGTAAAGTGTTTTATAACTTTACTTTATTATCGCTTTCTTATACTGCACACAGGTCTACTAATTATATGCAGGGAAGTTTTATGCCTGGGGCATTAGGAAGATTAAGTGACAGAGGAATCAGTACTTAAAGGCTTCACCAATGAGTCAATCCTTTCCAGTATAAATGAAGAGATCATCTATGTGATTCTAATGTACTACTGGAGTTAAGGGGGATTTTATGTTATGACAGTTTATGACAGATTTATGTAGAGAACACAAGTGCCTAAAGGGGTCTGCTTACTAAACATTGCAAGTCATCATTTCTAAGCATCTCTGTGATTTTTTATTGACATGTTTATTTGTAGAGCCTGGTTTACTAACCAGAAGGAAGGATGGACTAAACATGGCAATCCTTATGTCAGATAAAGATTTTATTGAGGTGCACCATCTTGAAATTTTCAGCCTCTTTTCTTTTTAGAACTTGAGTTTTTTATTTGCAATTTTTTTATGATATAGATCGTTTAGTCATTGGATCTACATCTGAGTCATTTATATGCACGTTGCCTTGAATAATGACAGTTTTACATAAATATTTTATTGAATGCATTACAAGAACTGCTATGATTCAGACTATGTTAGTTCTGTTTGCAAAGGTATACTATTATCATGAAAGATATGGAAGGAAGTGCTCCATTTATATTCCTTGAAATTGACAGCTACATTTGAGGGCACAGCAATTCAGAGGACATGCCTTTACATATCTACAGATTCATTTATACACATATATACTGTATGTTTGGAGGTAGATAGATTACTTGTGTCTGCTGAGGAAAGCTTTACAATTCTACAGCACCCCTAGTGGTCATACTAAGGGCTGCTACAGTTATATTCATGCAGGAGTTTTAGCTTTCTAGCTTTCAAGGCAAGCTACGTTTTTAAGGAAAAATGAATGTAATAGATACCAGAGAAGGAGTCATTCATTCATTTCTCATCTAACTGGCATCCTCATTGTTGTCATAGCATTTAAGCAGATGTAACTTGAACCATAAACCTATATTCATTTAATTGTTTAGTGTTTGTTGTCATATTGTCATTGAATGCATTAACAGCAAATTTTCATTCAGTCAGATTCATCTCATGCTTATTCTTTTTTTTATTTTTATTTTTCTCGTTGTTCCAGTTGGCCCATTTTGTAAGTATCCATTCCATCTCATTACATGCATGCTGGCTACTAGGGATGCAGGCTTCAGGAAGCATTGTCTGGTGCATGTTCTTTTGATGGTGCCATTCCCCTGAAAATGTGTATATGAGGCAGGAATCCAAGCCAACCGACTTGTTCAGTTGGCAGTTACCTTAAAAGATGTTTTCTTCACATTTTATTGATAATAAAATAAGATAGATTTACTTTAAAGAAAAATTATGTTTAATTAAAAATGATGGTACTATCATTTATAATTCTCTGTACATTTGACTATAACGTTAAATGAATACTAGGCTCAGAGATACTGGCACTTACACTCAGGCAGGAGTCTCTGATTCCTATTTATAATGATTATTCTGAGCTCTCTGGTTCTTTGAGAGTCATCAAGTTCCCCCAGGCTCTGTGCAAGCTCCCTCTTACCTACCATGGTGAGATATGGGTAGAGCCTATTTGCCAGTTTGAAGCATTTAGTGTTGCTGTTTTCAGCTTGCTTCCTGACTGTTAGAAGTACCCCCATAGATTACAGTAAATCTATTACAGCAGATTACAGTACATTTCTCCAGAGACAAATACATTGTTTTTGGTTATTTTTTCAAGTAGGGCATGCATACGTTTGGCCAAATTAAGAGGTTTCTGTATATCCCAATTGTTTATATCGTGGACAAATTGTGAGGATGCAGCATATAGCCAGCATTATGAAGTTTAAAGAGGCATTTCAAAGAGGCATTAATAATTCTTGCTTGTGCAGGTGCTAGTACTACTATATTGTGCCTATACATATGTAAATAATACAACACATCCTAAAATTGTGTTTTATTGTTTATTTCCATTTTTACAATATACTTTTTTACAATTTCAGTGGGAATTGCACCAATGTTTTTACTTTCTTCTAAATCTTTAATTCTAAGTTGGGAGACAATTCTTACATATTTCACCATTCTACTAAGACTGGAATATCCATGCTCACTGGGTACTATGTAGATTCTCCATAAAATCTGAGCCTAATTAATAATGGATTATGTGACCTGAATGGTACCACAGAAAATCTTTATTTGACCAAAAGTTGGAACTAGAACCCAGGCTAACTATACAGACCAGAAACATCAGTTTCAGGGACATACATGCCTAAGGGGCACATTTACTAAAGGTTGAAGTGAAAATTTGTATAAAATTAAATTTTTAAAAATTTGATTATCGGAGTAATTTTGGGCTACTTTGACTATCGATCAGCCCAAAATTCAATTTGAATTCAAAAATTAAAAAATTAGAATTTCGAAATACTTGCCCTTTAAAAATCCATGGACTTCAACTATTCGCCAGCTTAAATCTGCCAAATTACCATTTTAGCCAATTGGGGACCTCATAGAACCTGTTTTGAAAAAAAGTTCCAAGAATTCGAAGGATTTGCGGAGAATTGTTCAATCGATTTTGCAGATATTTGCTGCGGCTCTGTGATGTTATGCAACAATTAGGGATACATAGAGAAAAAGGTAAAAGGAATGTCCAAGTAATGAAAGGGTTAAACTGTAATACTTTTATCTCAGTGGGAAATTCTAACAGCTGTGCATCTGTTGTAAGATCATATTCTCCCACTGTCTATTTTGTCAAACTTTAACCAGACAGCTAATACAAGTCAATTTCCTGCCTCTATGCAACCAGCATTTCTTATCAGCTGCTTCTGTGCAGGAATAAAAACTGGCCGGATCTTATGTCTTGGGTCACATTCACATCTTCTTAGCTGTTTTGTTTGAAGTGGTGGAAACCTGAAAGGGTTATACCCTCAAGCAAGTTTCCTGATACCTGAGTATCCTTAATCTGGCTATCTGACTTGTCATACTTACACATTATGGCTCCTTTAATGCTCTTTGAAGCAACAAGCAAGGTGCATGTGGGCTACAAAGAGCAGGCTTTATAGCATGAAATAACTTTTAAATCCCAAGGTTTTTCGTAGTACAGCCACGAAAAATAGAGCAACCTGTGTAGTATAGATTCCTTCTGTTTGAGTGGTTGTCTTTGTACAAGTGACAGGTACCTGCCATATGCTAGTTTATACCAGATGCATGACTACCGACAGGTCCATTCTGTCTAATTTGCTTTATGGATTGCTTTGCTTTGTGCATTTGTTCAATCTCAGACCTACTCCCATTTTATGAGGGTACTGACCCTCGAAGATAAGCCTATTTTAAAATGTTGCATAGGTATTGAACAAAAAAAAGCCCCATTAATTATATAATACATGTGTGTGTATATATATATATATATATACACATACATGTATATAAATATATATGTACAGTATATACACATACATGTATATATATAAGACTGCCCATGGTCCAACAGTGTGGACTGTCAGTTCAGAATTTCTGTTTTCCAAATGTCCAAATGAAGAGAATATTGTGGTGCCACTTATTACTTTTATTACTTTTCAAAATCATGTAAAATCATCAAATGATCCAACTTACATGTAGAATTCACATTCAGTCAAAAACGCCTTCTCATAAAGGATTAAAAAAACAAAAGTTTTCTCTGTAAGTAAATACAAATACAGTACACTTTAATGTACACTGTAATATTGTCAGACTGTAAAAACATGGGCACCTTTGTAACATGTTTGGTGCTTAAAAAACACCCTTCAAATAAAGCTGCACATAATTTTAAGGCAAATTTTCTGTTGTCTTAAAAAAAAAGCAATTATAGTATAAGTTAACGACTTGCTGCATGTCTTATGCTACACAATGGAATTCAATAACAATTAAACATCGGTGCATCTTTTCTACTCCGGGTTTCCAGTTGGCTCACTGAGCATTCATCAGTTCATGTATGGATTAATCCATATGTTCATTAAAGATGAATCTGCTATCATCAGCATTAAAAAAATTGCAGATCTGAATCACTCAATTAGTATCTGCTTTCACACAAGGCCTTATAAAAATCTTATTCTTATTATATGGATAACTCAGAGAGAGAGGGAGACTGTGAAGCATGAAACGCAATTCTGCTTCTTTAATAGTCGTCATAATGCAGTGTTTTTATAGCTCTTCCCTTTCTTACCCCATGAAGATTTCTCTTTTCATGCATAATATACTTGCATCATTGCTTGAATTGGCTACCTCTCATGCTGTCACTTTGTCCTCCAGCTATCTTTTTCTTCATAACTATCAGTTGCTCTCTGTTCCTTCCTAAAATTATCCATTTGTGTCATTTCTGTTTTTAATTTTGATATTGTCTAACTCAGAGAGTGTTGTATATTCCAAGTACTTGTTTCTCTACTAATTTGTTACTACAATACTACAATTCTCACTTCTTCCTTCAGAGCACCCTTTTAGCATTGCCTTACAAAGAGTTTAATATATATATATATCTATATATATATGGTATGTTGTGTGTGGGTACTATGCCATTATTAGCCTTAGCTAATACTAAGTTGATACAAACAAATAGCACTTTAATCATCAGCAAATACTAGTTTTGTTATGCATTTTGCCTAATCTTTGTTTTATATGAATCAATAATTTCCAGTGCCTCCACAACTGGTCACCCGACCACGGGACCAAATAGTAGTTCAAGGACGTACTGTGACATTCCAGTGTGAAACCAAGGGGAATCCACCACCAGCTGTATTTTGGCAGAAAGAAGGAAGTCAGGTAATTGTGGTTGATTTTCTGAAAAGCTAAAAATAAAATCAAACAGAATTGCTTTAATTGGTGAAAAGTTTACTTTGTGATATAAAAACAATGCCCTATTTATAAAAATGTTAAAAGAAATGTTCTAAATTAGAAAATCTGCCATGAAATTAGAAAATCCTGCTCCAGTGCAGGAAATTAGAGGCAGTTCCAATGCATTAATGAATGCCAGCGTATATTAAAATGCAACCTTTATAAATTCTACAGGTATCTGATTGAGATCAGAATCAGTAAAATGAAAATTTGGCTTCCTTAACCATATCAGGCTTTCTACTTAGTGTCATCTGTATGTAGGAGGTGGCGATCAATAGACAGCTTCAGTAAATAGCTTTTCAGGCAATTTGATTAATGAGCACTGGGGGAGTACAGGCTAGCTGATTAAAATGGCAGGTCAGAGCACCTGAGGAAACCTTTACCCTGACATCCACGTTTGCTTTGAAAACAAGAATCGTTTGATTTATTATCCCAAATGATTAAATCTCATCTTTGTTCTTTGTAATGCCCCAGTGATTTACCACTTTAACTCCCTAGAAGATCAGTAACTGTAAAGGTGTCGCATATCAGGAGCAGGGTGCATCACATTCATTGTTTATTAACTACATCTTCTGTCTCCCCCTGATGACATGTTGTGGGTTGCTGGGAGTTGTAATCCAGAAGACTAGTGTTCTGAAAGTTGTCAAGCTCCAGCATACTTCAGAATTATCATTATCCTTTATTTATGCAGCACTGACATATTTATACAGAGCTTTTTATAGTTCTATCTGGTGCTTTGAAAAATGTTATGGAAAGAGAGACAGAATACTAAAAGAGACCAATAAAAAGGCTACTGGGGGCAACTTAAAGGGAAACTGTCATGGGAAAACATGTTCTTTTTAAAATGCATCAGTTAATATATCAATGTAACAGAATAGTACGCAGTGGGACATGGGTTTTACTATTGAGTGTTGTTCTTAGATCTACCAGGCAGCTGTTATCTTGTTACCTTCTCATTGTTCTGTTGTTAGGCTGGGTGGGGGTAATATCACTCCAACTTGCAGTACAGAAGTATAGAGTGATTGAAGTTTATCAGAGCACACGTCACATGACTTGGGGCAGCTGGGAAATTGACAATATGTCTAGCCCCATGTCAGATTTCAAAATGAATTGCTGTTTTGAGAAATGGATTGCAATGCAGAATTCTTCTGGAACAGCACTATTAACTGATGCATTTTGAAAAATATTTCCCATGACATGATCTTTTTAAATAACCTACAGTAGCAATTGCTTCAATTTTAGAAAAATTGTGTTGTATTGTGTGTTGGCTTTATAGCAGACTCTTTGTCATACTTCTGTGTCCCCTAGCTTATTACTGAACAGCCCTCTTACATTAAATGGACTTTCAAAGCAATGCAAAATTTATGTAGTTACCTTTGGTATCCCAGTTCTAAGGGTTCCTTGAATGGACCCACTTTTAATATAAATTATATATATTTTCATTTTGACTAGGTGTTGCAAAGTTAATCTACATATTGAACATTTCTACATTCAGGCAGGGATTGCATGAGGAGTGTGCAAAAACATGTTTATAATAAAATCTAACCCAGAAAACCTTTCACTGAGTGTTTTGTATATGGAATTGTTGTACTTGAATTCTAGCTGTTTTATTGTGTGGAAGTAATAAGAAGGTGGGCTCATCGGAGGCAAGCACACTCAGCAGATGGGGAATGCCTGTATTGTATCAGTTGAAGGTCACACATTAAACTCTCTTAGCATTAGAAAAGAATGTTTATGCATTACATTTTCTAACAAAAATACTCTCAATTGAACCGCTATCCATGCTTAGCTTAGTGACCAAAAATCCGGAGGTTGTTCTTAGGTCACATCAGAGATTAACCACCCAAGAAGCAGCTATGATTCTTGGGCCTATGTTTATAGAAGGGACGTGACCTTAGGTGTTCCTTTTATTTAATAAAGGTCATATATACAGCTTCAGAAAACAACTCATATCATTTTCTTGTACATGCACTATTTTACCAATTAACCTAAGTGATGCCTGAGATTTGATTTTATGAAGATGAAAAGTTTATTTTGTGAAGCCCTGGCTTGGATCCCGATTATTTACCTTACCATTAAATAAGTCTACAGAAAAAATAACCTGAAAGCCATACGTAAAGAACCATGTTCAGCATGCACTTTTAATCAAGTCTGGTATGCACCTTTTACAATGAGATACACTTAAGTAAACAGCCATTCTAACTCTAAAACTCTTAAGTAAACCAATCCTTGTGTATCCAACAATAAAGTACAAATAGTTTCTGACCTGATGAATTAATAAATCAGTGTTGGGTCTGCTCGCTTAATGAAGGCCATTTGAACAGCACACTTTTTTTTTTTCAAATGTGATGTTTGTAGGGAGTATTTTCTGTCTGATAAGCAACCTCAGCCTTTTTTGTGTGTGTGTGTGTCACGCATATAAAAGCGTGATCTCAGCTCAGTGTGTGTAAACTATAGTGCCAAGGAAAAGTATGGAATTATAAAACTTTCAAAATAATAATTATTATGTGCTTATTATAGTTAGCTAAAGGTTCAATATTGAAAACATTTAGAAGTGATAACAGACTGTAGATTGTGAATGGCTGTGTTATGAATGCTATTGTCTGCTATCTTATACTGAATTTAGAGCTTTTATCTTTCCATTCTTTTTGGGAACAATGCAGGCAGTATAACACCATGATTTACTGTGAAATGGTTCCCTTTTATTTCAAGAGCAATTGTTCTTATGGCACACACGAGCAGGGTTACATTATGAAACGCAGATGTCCTTTTATTAGTTGATATATGGACACTTTAAATATTATTTTGTCTTACAAATGACCAAATCTGTTGTTTTATATTTTAATTGAAGATGTGTAAGTAAATATGTAAGTATGTGTTATCATTTATCCCAACAGATTCTCCTTTTTCCAAGCCAGCCCCCCCAAACAGTGGGACGGTTTTCTGTCTCTCCAAGTGGAGAACTGACCATAATCGATGTTCAGACAGGAGATTCAGGTTACTACATGTGTCAAGCCATTAGTGTTGCTGGAAGTATCTTAGCCAAGGCATTACTGGAAGTGGAAGACGGTAAGACACAATAAGGCACATTTTTATTACATATATGTGTTTTGAGGACATCACATAAATGTACGAAAAACAGCCTGTGATACTTTGTATAATATTTTCTCAATTTTAATTGGAAAAATGTTCTTTCGACAAGATCTATTTGAATTTATCTTTATTTTTATGAATTTAAATCCCTTGAGATAATTAACAGTTTCCTTTAGTTGGTTCAGTATGATATTGCTCATTGAGTAAAAACAGTTTCAGGTCTGCAGCAGTGTTAAAATAAGCAGATGTTAAATATAGAAATATAGGAACATCCATATCTCACTTATTGTCATGACAACCATGCATTTAAACAAGGACATCTAGTCAGGCATTTTTACCACCACCCACATAATTTGCTAAAAATGTATTTATTCTTACACTTAACAGAATAGGTGGTGTTGTTTGTTAAAGTCAAACAGATGAACATTGTGTTATTTTTCTTAAAATAGGTTTGCAAATACATTTAGCTTTTTGTCACATATAGTTTTCTCCCCTTTTAGAATTTA
>CM044443.1:76503193-76540377 GCA_024363595.1 Xenopus borealis | reverse complement strand
CTTTAATTATTTTTTCCAGAGTGGGTGGGTAGTATGTTCCCTGATGAACACTTGGCTGGGGTTGCAACAAGGTTACAGTATGCTCGAGGCACTGCTTATAGTGATATACCATCTGGAGATGGTATTAGAAAGAGAAAAAAATTATATTTTCAGCACACAAAAATATCTAAGATGAGTTGAGTTCTCTTGCTTTTTAGTTATGTCTTCATAATATGATATAAACTTTTACATAAGCTGTAAATAAAAGTAAAGTGGATATCTTTCTAAGAAAAATTCAGTGAAGATCTCAGGCTATATCACTGGATGGACATTTTATGAGTAGCATTAGAAAATTCTAATTGTTTACAGAATGGGTGGTGATTCTTTTCAGAAGCACTATGTGCTATTAGAGCACTGGAATCCAGGAATGTCTGGGAAAGGCACAAGGTTATCTCTGACATGACATTCACCCAAGGATTGGAGAGCTCTGATCCTTTGTAAGTAAGGTGGGTTGAGTCATAACTGCTATTATTTTTTAAATATTTTTTTTTATTCAGTTAAAATCATATATTCGTAAGGTGCAAAATGTCATAGGTGCCTGAAAAGAAAAAGCTAATAATGTATACAAATAATGGTACTCACAGGATATAGTTTAGAACTAAAATGCATAATTTATACAGTAAAATTTGAGCTTTTTTAATCTGACATCCTGTGAGTGCCGATAAAATTGTACTTTGTATTCTCCACAATATAATGCTCCTAGGTACTTCTCCAGTTATATGATGCCTGGTTGTTTTCAGCCTAATTTAAAAAATAGGTCTAGCAAAAAGACATCCTTTTATTCAGTCAACGCCACAAAGTCTCTTATCTTTGTTTTCTGTCCGCTCAATAAGGCTATTATTCTGAATCATCTTTTAGTGTCAGAACAAACCTTCCAGCAACAGGCAAAGTCAAATGTATTGATCTGCAATAAAACCAGCCACTGCCAACAGGCTCACTGTATGAAACAGGGTGATTTTAAATACAATTGTAGCTGCAAGCCAGGCATTGAATAGAAGTAAATATTAGTCTCTACAATAAAAGGAAAACCGTAGATTTAATCACATTTTTTGCTAACAAATTGGCACTTTACCCTTTACTTAAACCCAATTTAATTATATTATTGTTCTTTTTATCTTAATCTAAATAGACAGGTAATAGAAGTTTGCTGCAGGTCTAGCAACCCATGGCATCCAATCAGCAAGCAGCATTTATTGGGCAGCAAGAATGAAACTTTGCACCTTTTGTTACTTTACCATATCTGTTTTTTTCACCTACCTGATATTCCACATAGCTAACTTGAGAATTAGAAGCAATATTAACATTATGTTAATTTACACTGCATTTTAAACTGTTTCAGAATTATTTAAAAGAATAAAAACAGAAATTCTAGATGTGAGCAGAGTTCAGCATCACTAGCATTAAATAATTATCACCCTTAGATTAATTGGGGTGTGGAAGAAGCACAGATTAATACATTCTTACCATCAGTGCTTGTGCAATATACTGGGAATTGCCCATAGACAGTTTGCTACACCATTGAGATTATCAATTATTTATAAAGAGATGCAGGGCAGCAAAGCACAAACAACGCTTGAGCAACATTGTTGATTAATCATTGATCAGAATATGTTCCACAAGTTTTTTTTTTTATATATATATTTATGGTAGAGAGTAAAACACAGAAACATAGTTTTTAATTCAACCAATTATTTATGTGAATTGGACATTTTAGTTTTCCCCCAGTGAAATCTGAGGATTTCTAGCTGTGCATTGCAGACTTAAATGATGACTAATGATTTAATAAGTGTATTTTCAGTTTTGAGTACTGTAACATGTAATGGTTTTGCCTGATATAACTCTTGCTCTGGTGAAAGGAAAGGGATTGTTCTCATACCTGCTTCAGTGTCAGACCTGGTGGGAAATGGGCAAGGTATATCAGGCTCCCTGTTGTATAAAGCTGAATTCTGGAAGGTTTACTGACTGGACGGTTGACTGAGATTACCTGTTTATATACAATATACCAGTAGAGCATGTCAAAACATGATTACTCAACTTAAAGTCAGATTTACCTCTCCAAGATTGAGCCAGGTGATTTGCCACAGAAAACTATTGTCCAAAATTTGGATTGTCCTCAAGTTGATATTCTAGTTTGAATGTGCATTAACTGTAGAGAATTGGATAACATTCTAAAGTTTACTTTACGTAAGAGTCAGAATATGGAAGTGACAAATCTGTCTCATTTGTATTTGTTTGGCAGCAATGTGACTTAGACCTTTAAGAAACCAGGAATGACTTTTGCATGGTCTATAATAACATATACTTTGGTTGGAATAAAAGGCTTTGAAAGCAGTCATTGTCAATTTTCATGTGAACCTTCGAATAAAATGAAAATGTTTTAAATTTGAATTACGAAGTAATTTTGGGCTACTATTGAGTATCGAATAGCCCAAAATTTGATTTGAATTGAAAAAATTCGAAGTACTGTAATTTTTTTTAAAAAATTTAATTTGACTATTCGCCACCTTAAAGCTGTGAATTGCCATTGTAGCCTATGGGGGTCCTCCTGGAAGCTTTCCTGAAAACTGAAAATCAAATGTTCTTTTTGAAAATCGTTCGAATCGGGGACCTAATCGATCGAAATACTTCCATTTTCGATTGTAAATGCCCCCCACAAAATTTCAATGGTTTAATTTTTTTTAATTTGAAATTCGACCAATTCTGCCCCTTAGTCTTGAAGTAATGATAAGGTATTGAAACACTTATTAAACAACAATCTGCCAGTGCGTTATTACTTGTAAGCTATATTAATTCAGACACTTTTTAATATAGTCTATTTAAAACATACAGATTTCAATCCCCTAAACATTGTGACATCAGTAGGTTGCTTTCCATGGCTATATTTAAATTATATATGAGGATTAGGCAAGGTCTATTTTTAGAAATCTTTCACCAAAAATAATTATATAAATATTGTTTTTCTTTTTTTTTAGCAACATCAGATCGAATTCCTCCAATAATTCGCAGAGGACCTGCCAATCAAACGCTTGCTGTTGACTCTACAGTGCAAATGCATTGCCAGGTATCTGGTAATCCTTTGCCAAGCATACATTGGCTCAAAGATGGTCAAAGGATTGTGACCAGTGACCCTCGAGTTGGAGTGCTGGACAATGGAAATCTACAGATCACCCATTTACAGGTTTGTTCTTTCCAAGTGAATATTGCACTTTATCTGTTAATTTAAAATGATACATGATCAGTGTATAACCTTGCAATATACAGGCAATTTCAATAAGATGTCTGTAGCTTGTACGTGTAGAAAAGGGAATGCAGAAAGATCTTATCATAACGACCAAGTCTGTCCACTACATTGACCTTAAAAGCTGTAGACAGCCAATAATTAACATGTAATTAGCCAATATATTTTGCTGTCACTCAGCTATGCAATTTTGTTTTTATTGTGCTATTAACTAGGCAAGTCATGACATCTGTCATGAAGAAGTAGACCATTCTAGGATAAAAAGCATCATATAGTCTTCATAGTAATCAATCGATTTTTAATTGGTTACAATGCATTTAAGAGTCAAATCTCTATATAAAATTATGAAAAAGTATCATGGTGAGATATAGGGAATGATGCAAACGTTTGTGTTGTTGCAGATAAGAGATTGGTTATGAATAAGATTACAGCAACCAATGCAAGTGACCCTAAGTGCTATGTAGCACGACAATTAATAGGGCTGATAATTGCACATAATTCCAGTAAATCACAAGGGCTGAATAACCATTCCTGGATAGAACCCATTGGACAGACTGTTTTTTTTTTAATGAAAATCTGGTTTATTTACAGGCTCTGCTTCCTCCCATAAGAGAAACAATAGGGTCACACTGTGTTGGGAGGTTATACTTAAATTATGTTTTATTAATTCCTTGGTGCCCTTGAGTAAACTGGGGACCTCCAGCTGGAAAATTCCCAAGGTGGCTGCAATAGTCTTGCTCATACTTGAACACACTATAATAAAATCAAATGTAGCTATTTGCATTTTTTTTTTACTTATGTAACGCATGTGGACCTACTTTTTCATTATATGTAGGGGAAGTTTGAACTCTGAGTGCACTGTCAGGCTCTTTTTTTCATCACAGTTGCTCGCATACATATTTAATTCTGTGCTTGCAAATGGTTTCAGTGGTGTTGTGCTTGATCTGATGGGAACTTTATTAAAATTTTAAAACACATCAAGACATCGTTTGCTGGAGATAAAGAAGATGAGGGAAATAAAACTTATTTTACATGCATTTATCCTACAGTATTTATCTAAGTAAAGTGCCTTTTAAATGTATTCAGTAAAAATTGGCCCTTTTCAGAAATTTTCTGTGTTAATACATCCCCCCCCCCCAAAATGCCTTCAGATGTAGAAACTCCCACGAACCATAAAGACCTTGAATTAGAAATGTTCTGTCATGTTTTAGGATTGTTTGATGTGTGTGACTCATCTGAACAGGAACCTTTTACAGCCTTCAAAGACTATGTTTAAACAAGAGCCTCAAACAACATATTTATGTTGGTCCAGTGAAATCCTGAATAACTTGAAACAAGTTAGAAAAACCTCAGCCTGTTTATGCCTATTTTAAAGGTGAAATATTCCATGTTAAACTCATTGCCATGATAAACCCAGTTGCAGTGAGACTCAATAGCTTTCAAGTCAAGTCAGCTTTTTTTTCATCATAACATGATAAAAGCACAGTTTGAAAAAAAATAATCACAAAAAAGGGCTTAATTATGTTAGGATAGGATATTTCTGTATGAACATTGTCTACAAATAGGGTAAAACAACACAAAATGAAAAAAAAGTGTGAATATTTTCACTTGGACAGTTTTGGTTGCTAGTTATTGTCAGCCACTATACAATAAGCTATGCTAAAACATGCAATATAGTCAGCTATTTCTGTGATTTTTGTTAATACATTGATCATCAATCCACATGAGGCCTCGCTTGAGCATTTATTTAGATCTAATCTACTTAGGTTTGTTGGATTATGATCTCCATAGGAAAATGAGGTAGCCCCAGGATGACTAAACGTGGCAGGGTTCATATTTTCTGCATAATTTGCACACTGGACCATTATATTAGCATAATTTGACTATCGCACTGGAGTAGATCTGTGTGTAACCATAATTCAGTATTTTATTAGCAAATATACTTGAAGTATCTACTACTTACTGTAAGTATAGTAAAATTGCGGAGACTTTGTTTACAGAGACTTGCCTCATGAATATTCCATAACCATCATGAAACTAATATTTTATATGTTGGAATAATATGTTATGTTGGACCTTTATTTTTCTTTAAAAACCACCACATGGTTTTTATTAGCAAAGCCACATGGTCATGAACAAACATCTTTTTTTTTAATGAATGAACTTCCTTGTATCTATGGACATGCGTATCATCACCAGGCCATGAAAGATTTCACACTGTTAGAAACCGTCAAAGATGCAGTCTAGCACATACATGGGTTACAAGCATCAAAAAGGATAATACCAAAAGGGAAAGAGTTAGTGTGTTCCCAGGAGGCGCCACACTTCATTTATGGTGGTTTATGATGGATTGCAGCACAGTGGAACTGTATACACAATGACAGGTGTATTTTATGTTTATATATCTACACCTCTGATTGCAGTTTGAAGAGAAAGTTGCCCTGACCTCCACATTATAATGGTCCAAGTCACACATGAAAGCTAAATCATGTCAAAGATACTCCAGGGACATGTCACAGAATGATATAGTGACATGAGGTTCCATCCTACTATGAATCGAAATAGTTCTGCATTGGACTGTAATATATAACAATTAGCAGCTTTCTGACATATAGAGGAATATTCTTTAAAATGAAGCTCTGCATTTTTTTCTTTCCCTATTTTCACTTGCACAGTAGACTTTGAAGAAATATATAGCAATGCAGTTTAAAAAAAGAAATATATATGCATTATATGCATGCCCTTGTATTGTTTTATTCCCACAAACTTATGTAGATTTTGCTTCTCTGCACTTTGGAATTGTGTTGTGAGGTAAAGTGGAGGTTACTCATAAATTTCTTATACAACATGGCGTTCATGCTAAATATTTGCTTAAAAATTGATGCAGGAAGTCAGCGGGGAGTGAAATATTTCACGTTATTTTTGCTCCTTCATTGTGTAAGAGTCAGAAGGTTAATGCAACTCCCGTGTCCCTGTGCAGCTAATAGCATCATTTTATAGCAGCGTGGCTCTTTGCCCAGAAAAAATTAGAGTTGTCATGTGGATTCAAGGACTACTATGAGTTAATGGTCCCTAAGGAAGGATTCCTCATCAGGTTGCTATGATTCATGGGAAGGAGTGTAGAGAACCATGTGGCACCCTCTCAGACCAGTCAGTTGTATGTAGCTTCTAAGATTAGATTCAGCCTGGCAATGGACCCAAGCAGCCGAGGCATTTTTAATGTAGGATTTTTTCATGCTAGATTCATATGGACAAATAAATTACAGTTAAACAGTAAGTATGCAATAAGCACTTTATGACTTAATGAGTTTCGAAATTAAATCAATGCATTTTATATAGAATGACTCATTTTAATGTACAATGGTATCTTGGTGTGGATCAGGAATTTTTTTTTAAGACCTAAACTGATTCATTCCTTTCCAGGGTGCTTTGTGGTCAAGTCACTAATCTCCCTGTGCCTTAGGCACCAGAATGGAGCTTGAGAAGTGATTTATTATGACTCTACCCAATCATAAGGCTGCATTGTTAACTCTTCTTTTTCTTACCAGATTTTTTTTTCTTTCTATGTTTAAATATCAGAAGTAAATTAAAAATGTACTGTTAGATGTTCTCAATTGAGTGATTTTTTTTTCTTAGCTGCTTTATGAATTGCCTAAACTCAAACACATCAAGTGCTTATAGTGAGTGGCTCTTTATAGGAAATGATTCAGTTGTAGCAAGCAATACTGTATGTTAGCTAATATACATGTATAAATATGCAGATCATTTTTCAATAAACTGCCATATGCCCCTTGCTTTACTGGTGTTTTATGCAAAAACATGAAATCTTTGTTTAAGTAAGCTTTTTTTTTATAACTTACTTATACAACAAACATTCAGAATAAGATAAAAATGGTAATGTGTACTTCCTGCACTATTGAGAAACTAATGTTACAGTAGTTTGTTAGTTCTGTTTGAGAAAAATAATAAAAGTTAAGCTGTAAAGCGTATATTTTTTTTTATAATAGCCTGTTGTTTTTGGGTGGTTTTGGAGCTTACAAACCAAATGTGCCAGTATGTTATTATCTGCTATTTGTTTTCTGTATTTTCAAATAATTTGCATATACTAAATTTGTTGAAATATTAGGTGACCGATTCAGGCGTATATATGTGTGTGGCTACAAGTTCAACTGGAGAGACTACATGGAGTGCATTTGTTGAAGTTCAAGGTAAGGCATCTTAGTGATATGTTGACAGATAATGCATATTATAATACAGGTATTGTAATTTTCCATATAAGGAATCTTTATAGTACATCTACCAAAAAACATTGAAACGATAAACTCAATAGGCTGGTTTTGCGAAAAATAAGGATTAGTTCTGTTTGGATACTGTACAATGTACTGTTTTATCAATACAGAGAAAGGGGAAATCGTTTTTAAAAATATAATTTTTTTATTATAATGCACTCTGTGGGGCAGATTCACTAAAGGGAGAAGTGGCTAACGCTGGCGACTTTTTGCCAGAAATACAATCCGCAGGGACATCACCAATTTACTAACAGGAGCAGATGACAATTCGCTAGCGAACAGGACCGTTGCTAGTGTTAATTCATTGATCCGCAAATTTGGAAAGTGCGTATTTTACTGTACATTAACTCTTTTGCCAGAGTTGACTTACCACCACAGACCAGGCAAACTGCTAAAATGAAGCTACATCTTCCTCAATCTTATGTCAATTATATAATATCCTGTCTGCCGAAAATGCATTAAAGTTTAAAAAACACTGGCAACTTTACCTTTTTTAAAGTGGGATTGCCTGCAAAAGTGCAAACAAACTTTTTTCCCAGAAATTTGAGAACATATGAAACATATGGCACATACATTTTACAGTGGGCTCATGTGTAGGGCATAATATTAAGGTTCCTTGGACGTTTCTAATAAAAAGTGGTAACTTCAAGCATTTGCACCAACTTATCTAATAAAGACGTCCATTCAACTTTAATGTACCCACCCTATTCAAATTGACCTAAGCGTAAGATCACTAAGGAATTTTCACTAGGCACAAACAAACGCTAGTGTATCTTCGCTTGGAAATGCTCGTACTACCGAAGGAACGCTAGCGAAAAGTGGTCAGCGTTTGGTGCCCAGAACGAAACTTTGCATATTAGTGAATTAGCATAGTGGTAGCAAATGTGTGCCTGGCGAAGTGGTGCGACAATTCACCCATTATATGAGGAATGGCCTTCCGGTTATTTGGAGCTTTCTGGATAATAGTGGATCCCATAACTGTACATTTGTATGGAACATGCCCCCTGGGTATTTGGCTATACCCCTTGAATTCCTAAGAATAGATTACCTACAGATAAGTGATGACATAAAAAATGTCAGTTTGCCAGAGAACAATAACATCTTATCCAAGGCTGAACCTGCAAGGCAACTCAATAGCAATAATGCTGTAGTGAAAAAGAATAATATAAATTTGGAAAATAAAGAAAATAAGGATATACAGTATTTGCCTCTTCGATAAGACAAATGCAAAACTCAGTTGTCAAACAGACATGATAGTATATTCATATGAAGTAATGCTTTTATATTATTTTAGAAAAGGGATCTCCAATACACGTGCAGCTTTCTGAGCCCAGCCTTGTTCCCGGATCTCCTTCAAAGCCTCTTGTCACGGATGTCACCAAAAACAGTGTTACTTTAACATGGCAACCCAATCCACAAGCTGGAAACACACAGGTTAACTCCTATATCATTGAAGCATTCAGGTAATTATTTGACTTTGTTCCGTTTGCACAAAATAGAGGTAATAAAGATTTCAAGTTCTCTTTCAGAACTTTAGTGTTAGAATATTGGCAGCCCTGCATGCTCTACATATTATCTGTTAGGTACAGTATGACAAACGCTCTCCTGGCTTTTTCAGCATTTGAGTACATTCTGGATATTTTATTTAGAAATGCACTCAAGTATATTTTACATTTTCATTTCAACTCAGGTATCAATGTTACACTGGCAGCTATCAGCCTTGAATGATAGAAAATGAAATAGCCACTGCAGGATAACTGATAGCTGCTAGTCTCCATTATGTCTTTCTCACATACCTTGCAAATAGCAGGCCAATTTGGAGCAAACCTTTAGAGTAGAATTCTTGCAGCAGTAAATCACTGAGGGGAAATTGACATCTCTGACACAAACAATTGCCATGTTGGCAGAATGAATTAGCAATTATAATGCCCATTTGGAGCAATATAAGAATATATATTAGGTGTATAGCATCTCCTGGTACAGAAAAGACTATCATAGTCATGATATCATATTTGAATTGCAAATGCAGCAGAAGGGAATATTTCCCATAACTTTGTTTACCTGAAATGTGCCTTCATTCATCCTTTGTGTTTTATGATGTGTTTATGTTTGCACTACTTGCCTGTTATATTTGCTACCTAACCTGTTACTGTCTAAACACACCTGTTGCCAGACTTTTTTTTTTACATTCAAATGTAAATAAGTTCAAATCAAATAAAATTGTTGAACCAGCAATGCACTCTTGAGAAATGATAAACTGCATAATTACATTGTGATGCTGACACTGATGCTGATTTTAAGCAGGTACCTGCTTTTCTTTTACAAACTCAAATCTTGCCTTTAAAAAAAAATCTGACTTCATTTTACACATTTTCTTGTGGATGTTGGTGTATGTATATCACAAAGACATGTAAAATCCCTCTCAGAGATTTATAGAGTGCTCAGGTGGTGAATAGTTTAGCGAGCAATGAAAATTTCTTTGCAAACATTGAGAAAAGGAAAGCCAAATCATAAATCAGAAACCCTGACTGGATCATAGAGGTTAGAGAACAAATATGCAGGATTTATAGCCACCCAACCTTCTAAATATATCATAAAACTGAGCCTTGCGTATTTTTCACTCTTTATAAGGAAGACTTACACTGTATAATTTAAAGCACAATTTTTTTTTTTACAAAGGCGTACATAGTATGTATTACACTTCCCTTTCTGTTGGAAATGTTTACTGCTACCAACGGTATGGCGTCCCACAGTGAATCAGAAATGGAAACACAAATACATTTGTATTCTAATGATACAATTGCAAATAATTGTATGCAAATATATTGTTATATGTGTATATATTATTTGCCAAAATGTTGGAAACCCCATGCTCCTTTCATCCCTTAACACAAAGGCCAGGTATTGTTCTATTAATCAGCAGAAGAACTACAGAGGTCTTAAATGTGATTGAAGGAATGCTTAATGAAAGTGCACAATTGAACACCTAGCTAGTAGGATAAGGATCCACTTACAATAACTATGGCAAACAATAAATACATATATATATATATATATATATATATATATATATATATATATATATATATAGCCATGTAAATAGACGGCACTCACAGGTCTTGCAAAAAAAGTTTAAAATTTATTCTCCGCAGAGAATGGAGGCACTCACGGATATTCATGCTTAAAGTGTTTATTGGATCAACACATAATCCCCCACATCTACGCGTTTCGATTCCTTAGAACCGTCTTGAGGGGGACCCCTGTTATAAATGGGCCGTTCTGACGTCAGAACTCGCTGTTTATAAGGATATCATTTACAGTCTGGTCCCATAAAGAAAATGACCAGACTGTAGATTATAATAATATTTTGCATACAATTATTTGCAATTGTATCATTGGAATACAGATGTATCTGTGTTTCCATTTCTGATTCACTGTGGGACCCCATACAGTTGGTAGCAATAAACATTTTTCAGTTTGGCTTGCTAAAATGTTGGTGTAATTTTGCTTAGTATAGCCTAGTGTGTTTACTAAAGATAGATTTTTGGAGTCTCACAACCAAAGATGTGACCAAACTAACGTTTCTTCTTCCTTCTCCTTTACTTGGCCTTTGCTGTGTGCTTAACTGTGTTTAGTATAGGGTAACTAACATTCTTTATTTTATAGTAATTGTCTGTTTGAGGCATGAGAAAACATGGGGGTAGTTTTTGTTTGCTGCTTCTTAGTCTTTGTCAGGTTTGACTCCTTTCAACTTGTTTCATTCATAATGGCTTCAGTCCAAAGCTCCATGCTCGGGATTCTGATAAGCTCAGTTCTCCATAAACATGAGGCATAGAGTGTGTTTTTCTGTTGTGAAGTACAGTATGTGCCATCATTGTTCAGTTAAACCTGGCACTGATAACATATTTTGTGTGATTTTGATCCCGTTGTTCAGTTTAGGTTTCATTCTAGTATAAAAGATTCAGTATGTCAAGAAACATGATTTTTAGTACTTTAGCTTACTATAGAATAAACTATGCCATATCTAAAAGATAATCATGTTGTGTCTCTAAATTTTTCTATGAAAAAGGTCACTTTCTTCAACAAACTGGTGGGATGAGCCATAAAGATGGCAATGACAATTTGCTGCCATAGAGACAGTAAGAGTGATCTGTATGGATTTTTCTGTCACTGAAGGCACATATTAGTATTATTCACACACACTATCAAGTAGTATGATCTGACAGTTACTTGTTCCCCAGCAGAAGAATCAGCATGCTCACCAAGATGCCATTATATCTTGCAAACCGCCTGACAACCACTCCTGCTCTTTCTCAATAAAAGGAGGTTATACTGGATTATATTGTGTGCTTACATATGGAGCTTCTTTGTTTCTAGGCAAATAATAAAATACTAATATTGAAGGATTATTTTGTATTTTTTTAAAGTGTATAACAGACATGTCCAAAGCAACCCTGTACAGTACCTCTAATATAACTGTCCATGGAGATTATTGTTGATCCTGTGAAAGATCATCCTTTGACCAATGTCCTAGTGAGGAACTAAACAGTAGAATGCACTGTACTGCATTGTGCATATAAGCCTCTACAGTCATTTTATTGAGAGAGAAAAAAACACTTTCCTTATCAATACATCTTTTTTTTTTAATTCAGCCAATCATCAGGAAGCACATGGCAAACGGTTGCAGACAATGTGAGGGTAGAGAAGCACACAGTAGTTGGGTTGAACCCAAATACTGTATATCTTTTCATCATACGAGCAGTGAACTCATATGGAATCAGTGACCCCAGTCCAATTTCAGAACCAGTGCGAACACAAGGTGGGTTCTGTGACTTTCTCTATATTGTATATATAAAGCAATTATATTCAATGCAGTTGTGTCTCTAACACAGTTATGCATCCTTCATTAATAAACACCTTAAAGTACAACATTGAACATAAATATGTGTCAAATATTTTTATTATAAATTCTATTATGTCTGTTATTGCAGATGTCAGTCCAACAAGGCAAGGTGTCGATCATAGGCAAGTCCAGCGCCAACTAGGGGAAGTGGTGGTTCAACTTCAGCAGCCAATCATTCTTACATCCTCTACAGTACAAGTTACATGGACAGTAAGTTATACTTCAAAACTTTAGCTGGATTTAATTTCCATTACTCAAAGGGTTTAAGGTAGAAGCAGCTTTTTATAGATAACCTTGGATTGCTATGCATCTTGAACAGCCAGGAGGGATACGTTCATATATCCAGCTAGGTTTTTAGCTTCAAATGTTTTCGAATGAGCTTTCTCAATATGTCATATTTCTTAACATCAATTGATGCTGTGTTATAGTAGAGAAGTAGCTAATGTATATTCCTTTGTCTTCTAAAAAAAATATTTTATGGGTTGCTACTGTTGCCACTAGTGACAATGCCATTTACTGTTATGTCATCACAGCCTTCTCTCCATTACCAATTTAATCATTTTTGTTGATTTTTCCATTATAAGTGGTATTCCTGTATCCCTAATTTTAAAACCACTCACAAGATGTTACTTGATTGTATATGTCACTGTGTTAATATAAAATTCTAAGATAAAGACATTTTAATAGGATATTTTAAATTAATATTGTAGACTGATATTGGTTGCCATAGGAAACTGGCACATCTCACCGTGTTGCTTTTGGCAACCATTACCAGTTTTAGCCAATCAGAGAGCAAATGCCATATTAATAATTTAACAACCCCCTCTCATTTAGTGGGCATCACTAGTTACTGTTTCCTGGCCCACTTAAACAAACACATATGGCTTCTGAACACCAATGCCCCAAAAGTATTTATTTTAATAGTACACTGTAATTGATTCCAGGTAGTATAATTTCACTTTGCTGTCCATGTATATAGGGAATCATAATGTGTAGCACCTACTTTGCAGTATAAACTAATTATAAAGCCATCAAATCTTTATCCACTCTCTGCCATTTAATGACTTTTCATTTTGGTTGTCAGAACAATCTTTTAACATTTGCCGCATAATTTAAAGATCATTGGTTTAAATGCTTTAATTAACAATGGTCTGTAACCATTTACATTTTTGTAATTGAAATTAGACAAATTCTAGTTAATTAATTGCTCCACTTATCTAATTCTGACCTTTCGCCTTGAAATGATTCATGTTTATCAGTATCAGATTAGAAAATTAGATCAACTAGGAAATTGGTCGCATTTGTATTACTCTTGCATTGGATTTATTGTTGTCTGTCACAGGGGAACAGTTCATTTAAATCCCTCCAAGAAATAATAGAGAGGGGCCCTATCTGAGTTGAGCTTATTGATTTCTGGGTTGGTAACACAAAATCTTTGATGTTTGTTATTAGTTTATTGTGTTCTCTAAAGGAGTCCCCCTGTTTCTTTACTTTTCTGAATCTTCTAGGCTAATTAGTGTTGTCATTAACAACACACGGTATGGCCTAGGGCAAAGAGAAACACTATTTTATTATTAACATAATAATACAAAAAAAAAAGAAATGTATATCTGTATATTATATGCAGTTACATGTTTGTCTTCTCTTTCAGGTGGATCGGCAAGCTCAGTTCATCCAGGGTTACAGGGTGATGTATCGTCCAAAATCCAGTGTTTGGCTTGTACAGGATGTGAAATCCCCCTCTGAACGGAATACTATCCTTGTGGACCTCAAAAAGGGCACAGAGTATGAAATCAAGATCCGTCCTTATTTTGACGAATTCCAAGGCATGGACAGTGATGTGCTTTTGATCCGTACACCTGAAGAAGGTAAAGTGCTCAGCAAGCCTTCAGTAAAGTGTCAGATTGCAACCATATGCTGGAAAAAGCCATTCAGTCTTCTCAATAAGCTTTGTGAAGGCCTGACACATCCACACATACAATGAATATACAATTCACCCTAAACTATTTTTCAGTCAATAATAAATATAAGATAAAAATAGGGTCAAAGGGGAATCTTAAATCCTTAGCACAGTGAAAACACTCGTATTTCCACATAAGAAATCTGCTCCTTTACCTGCTAACTATGGCACGGGGCCTTCAAGTTAAAATGTTGGCAATTAGTGTATGGTAGGCGTTACTGGAATTTTCTGTTTGCAGAAATATATAAGCTTTTAGCAATTAAAATACATGTTGTGGAATATCACAAAGGGCTGGCTTTTATTAAGGTGCCGTTATTCATGAGGCATGCAGTTATATAAAGCCACAAAGAATGCAGGAGAGTATGTAGTCTGTATAATACATTCTTAAGTAACAAGCAGCCTGACAAATGTGTCAAAGATTACAATGAAAAGACTTGATGGTTGGAAGAATTATGCTGCTGAGAGAATGCAGGAAGAAAGCAAGATGAAACATTTTACCCTTTAAGAATAGAATATGTCACTGCAATATCTCAAATTTATAGCATTTACTCTTAATCAGATGTTAAATTCTCAGAGCCATCACAATATTTACTTTACATACACCGTTTGTATCTTTCAAAAGCCACTTGTTCTGATTATGAGCCAGAACAATATCAGTTCTTCCTTCTCTGTCCACAAAACAAAGGATGTTATTACTAAAATGTATTTTGGATTTCTGTAGCTTTTCAGTATAAAAGTCTGTGAATGTCGCATTGTTGCACATCTAAACACAGAGTTACCTGATTTTGTTTTTTTTTCTTTTGCTATACTTCTCATTTTGTAGAATAGATTGATTAATTATGTGGAAGAATTTTCTCTAATAAATAGCTTTCTCACTAGCTCTATGTCAGCCAGCACCTTCATCAGTAAGGTGTGCATATAAAGGTGCCCTTAACTTCAACCAGAACCAGAAGCCAGGCTGACACAAAGCAGTCAGGAAATAGATTGCTGTATCAGGCTGCTTTTAAAAGCTAGAGAAAGTGATATTGGAAAATATTGCATTAAGAAGCAATCCCTGATGTTGCTGGACTGCAACCAATTGTATAATGTGGTGAGGAATTCTGGGATTGGAGTACTGGAACATTTGGGAGAGCCACAATTGAGCTTTAAAAACCTGTTAATGTAGCACCTAAGTTTAAATGTTTCTTAATGTTTACACCATTCATTATAAAAAAAAAGTGTAATAGGACAATCATTGTATTCAGTGAGCATCAAATATTTAAAGGCATTAAATGTGTTTTATCCTGCTGTATGTACATGTAATTTTAGTGCAACATACAAAGTTGAAAGAACAGGCTTAATATATAACAAAAATATATGAACAATCTGTGACTTATGATGTCAATTTACATTTCTGTTCAGAGATGTGTGGTTAGTGCCATCAGTCTTTCTATGAATATATTTTTGGGATGCATTTAATGGGGTCCTTCTGCTGCAATTGTCAATGAAAAACACTATATATGCTCTGTTGTAATGGAAAATCTATGGTAATTGCTTCCAGTTTGACAGGTTTGGGTGAGAAGGATTTCTTAGCTCAATCAGTGAAGCAAAGTGACTTGCTTAAATGTCCCTAGATGATTGAAATTTAGAGCTCTGCATTATATTCAGATACAATATGACACTTTCTCCATGACTTACACTTGCTTAACTATGTCTTAAGTGTCTCTTGTGCCATATACCTTTGCAATTACATATGAAAGTGATAATAACTCAAATAGAGAGGACTGTGTTTGTGTATGTATGTATTTCCATATTTATGTATGTATACATATATATATATATAGTCAATCTGGAACAAACAATTCTCGGACCAGCATTTTCCTTTGTGGTTCAGTGTATTATTTATACACACATATAACCACTCCAAAGTTTATGTCCTCTTTGGGACCTTTATTAAGGAAAAATGATTGATGACAATGCTCTGTAAATATTACAAAGCATCTGTATATTACTCCATCCTTTCTTAATTATGCTTTGTTGGTCTTCAACAGTGCCAAGTGCTCCACCTCAAGCAGTATCAGTGATTACATTAGGAACAAACAACAGCACAAATATTAGTATATCCTGGGAACCTCCTCTAGTGGAACATCAAAATGGCATTATTCAAGATTATCGGGTAAGATATCTTTAGATTTCTACAAGTTCAACATTTGAGACATTAATCAAATGCTTCCAGTATTTTCATTGTAGAAGATTTAATTTTGTGGAAAAGGACAGGAAATAGCCTGCGTTGATTTATTTGCTAGATGGTAGCTATGGAATTTTATTGATCTTAAAATTTTTGACACACTTGCCAGCCCAGTCTTAATTTCATCTTTATTAAAAATGTTTTGGTTTTGGCCTTTTACTACTTTCAGGGTTCAATAAGCATGTTTTCTCTGTAGCTTTAATTAATACTTATTTTGTTCTTGTTTTTAACTGACATGTTGTTTTTTGGCACTCTTTTCTAAAATGTTCATTAAAATGAAAGATCTCTCATTAGTGCGCTACCTACACACTTCTGTGTTTCCTACAGTGAGCTAATAGCACATATAATGGCAGTAGAAAGAAAATGAGAGGATTATGTCAGCCATAAGTGTAATTGTTAAATTGTGCATCCAGAAAACATAAACATAGGCACAATATTAAAAGCCTGCTGCTAGAAATTGACTTTTTGTACATACAGTATAGAGCGTTTTGCTTGTCACGTCCCTGAAGCTTAGGAGCAACTTGTTACCATAGATCTCATATGTAAGATTAAATAAATGTTCCAATTGCTGCTGCTTTTCCCTGTTTAGCATATATCTGTAGAAGTAACCTTCCTTCTCTAAAAGAAAAACATTTATGTGATGTTTTCATATGGCATTAGATTAATAAAGGTTAAATTCTGATTCATGTTGGCCCAGATGTACAATTATTGGGTTTTGTGGTTAATAAAAACAAAGACAAAGTAGTATGTTGGCCTATATAAAAATCTTGAACAGAAATTGTAACAACAAAATTAGAACAATGTATTTTCAAACTTAAGAAATATTATTTTAATCATATAATAGCACCATCTTTAAGTTTCTTATACTTTTAAAATACTAATTCTAATATATTGTGCATATTATTCTTTTCATCTTTCCAGATTTGGGTTTTGGGAAATGAAACACGCTATCATATCAACAGAACAGTAGATGGTACTGTCCACTCAACTGTAATAAGAGGCCTCACTCCTGGAGTGCTTTACCATGTGGAAGTGGCTGCTGCAACAAGTGCTGGTTTTGGTGTAAAAAGTCAGCCAATCACCATCCAGATAAGTAAGTGCGAAGAAAGATTTTCTGAGCTTGAATTAATGTTTAGTACCGTAAGGAAATATCAGCAAGAATATTACATTTGTTCATGTAATGTAAATATTACATACTAAGCATTTTGAGATTTTGAGTGATTGAATATAAATGAAAGTATGTATAACAAACGTGCTAACTAGATAAATATAGAAATGTGTAATTAATATTGCACATTTTATTTGCAAGTATATTTAGCAAAAAAATTCACTCCATTTCAGAGCCGTCTTCAGATAACATTCCAGAGGCCAGTGGAGAAAATGTCAGCTTGACTGAACAAATCACAGATGTTGTTAAACAACCAGCATTCATAGCTGGCATTGGTGGAGCATGCTGGGTAATTCTAATGTGCTTTAGTGTCTGGATCTACTGTCGAAGGAAGAAGAGGAAAGAACTGAGCCATTATACTGGTGAGTAAAACAAATTCCAAGAACACTTCAATCTTCGGAAAGCTTATTTGGAAAGGTCTTTTAATGCTATATTACATCATCAGACAATATTTTATGGCACATGATTTACATAAAAATTTAAATGTAACCTTTTTATTAGAATTTACCTTAAATTTCTCTATAATTTTAGGCACATTTTGGTGGGTGACACAACCAGAGTAGAGGCAATACATAATACAAAATAAATTTCTCTACACAACATGCGTTTTTCCCCTCCCAATTTAATTTATGAATAAAATACACTATTTGTGAGTTTTTTAATTATGAACGAGAGCTGTCATGTTACTTTTCTATGAAGAGGGAATATTGAAGCCCCAAATGATAACTCTTTATTCAAATATTCAGAGAAGGGATCTTCTTTGGTAATTATCTATCTAATGGCTTTAACCTTTTAAAAACATAATTTTATAACTAACGTTTATTTTTTTTCCTAATTTTTAGCTTCCTTTGCATACACACCAGCAGGTAATATTTAAATTTCAGTTATTAAAATGGGATTGGGATCAAATGGAGTTTATTTTTAATAATGTTACAAAACTAAGTTTTTATTCTTTTCCTTATTTCAGTATCTTTTCCAGAAAGCTCAGGACATATTACTGCAAGGTAAGAGGAACATGTTAAGCAGTTGGCTCAGGCCTAATAATAATATTGACAGGTGCCCCTGCTTGAAGGAAATAAAAACCCTTTTTCAAAGATCTTTGACAACCTAGATGGGATGTTGAAGTGCTACAAACGTCCAGATGCTGAAAATATTGTCTCTTTTTTTTCAGTGTGATGTTTTAACAAATGATGGCTATTCCACCTGGAATGTCAACTTTTTTTCCAGCACATACTGTTTTGCCAGTTTCCAAATTACATTTTTAAAGAAAGATTTGTATAGCTTGAAATAAACAAATGATAACCTCAGTTAACGATTAGGTTCCCAGCTTTCAGTGATATTAATGTGACTTGTTTCATTTCCCATACAGACCAGGAATGCTAGCGACAAGTGCATCCAACTACCCTTGGCTAGCAGATTCATGGCCAGCAACCAATTTACTGAGAAATGGAAAACCAAAAGAACCTGCAGTGAACTGTTGTCCAGGAAATCATAATCCTTCAGAGAGATATTATAATGGTAAAGCCATATATTTTCACATACCTCATTACTTCCTGATAGGAACATTTTTCAGTTACATAGTTTAGGTGTGCTGCAAATCTTTTATTAAATACATTATTTTACATTCTTTATGAAATAAATCTTTGAAATCGGCATGGTCAGTTTTAACTGGGTAAAGTCATTTGGGATTCACTTTATCTCCAAATGTGGTGCTTTGGATAACCCTAAAATAAAAAAAAATTATCTGAAAGTATACAAATATTTTTTTCAAAGTAAAATCTGTGTGTACATTAATGCTTTTATTGTCAACTTGAATAGATGCTGGCATTTCAAACTATATTGCTCAGACTGAGAAGTTCGGAACAGCTGTTTCAGATGGGCCTATCTACAGTACCATTGATCCAACCACTGAGGACATGCGAACATTTAATGGTGCTTTCTCTCAGCATACTACACCTTACGCAACAACACCTGTTGTGCCATATGGAGGCCAAAATCTGCATTCTCCTGAATTAGAAGAGAGCCCTTGGAATATACAGGCCGGGACTTCTGGTGTTCTTTATGCACAACCAGATCGAACTAAAGCAGAGAATGGTAGTTATCTTTTATTTGTAAACCTTTACAAAAATTAAAAAATTATTCATTTAGGTATGTAAATTGCATTTGATTTACACTAACTCATCTCATTAAAGCCAAGATATTACTATGAAATAAAATACAAATGACTTTATGTGCATATAAATGCATGCCTAAATTCCTCGATCCTAACGAAAACCTCACTAAAAGCCAGAGACCGCTGGGAAATAGATCTAGAATCAATTACTGATGAGCAGTGGAAACAAGTGCTCCAAGTACCTCTCCCGATCTCACCTATCTATAAATTTAGGCTATTACAACTATACTTTGTCCATAGAGCCTATTACTCAAGGTCTGTGTTACATAAGCTTAATCCCCAAATATCACCACTGTGCTTGAGATGTGAGGGTGAGGAGGGAACGATCCTACATACCTTCTGGTCCTGTTCTTAAATCAAGCCCTTCTGGATAGATGTACAAACACGCATCACTCGGATGTTAGGGTTTGAGATACCGCTAGACACTAAATATTATTTACTTGGAGTGGATCCTCCAAATAAACTCACGCGCCCAGCCCAAATAATGGTCCACAAGCTAACCTTCCTGGCAAGAAAGCTTATAGCACAAAATTGGAAAGCCTCAGATCCTCCCACATACTCTAACTGGGTAAATATGGTACAAGAAATACAAAAGATTGAGGACCTTATAGCTAGGCGAAAGGGCTCTAACAGATCTAACCTGGCCATTTGGCAAATATGGGTTCTAGAAAATACATGAGAACTGGCGGGGGTGCAGGTCAGAAAATGACATAGAATGGATTTATGTAAAGCTTACGCTAACACTAGTTGCAATGACTGTTTATTATGCAATTGGGATAGATATATGAATGTATGTAACCGGTGGTAAGGATGACCAAGAAAAGAATACATAACACAAATAAAATGTTTATTGTAATAAAGATTTAAAAAAAAAAAAAAACTTTTTAAGTAAATACTGTTGTCTAACCAGCTATAACATCAAGGACCTAGATAAATAAAAAAAACAATGCCTATATTAAATTGCATGAATATCATGTTGATATATACTTATTACACATTTGTAAACATGTCATGTATCATTCTGTGTATTGACAATAAAACTCATTTGAACCAAAAAAAAAAAATGCATGCCTAAATTATGTTGTTTCACCTTAAATTATGGAAAAGTATCAGATATTTAGCTAACATCAGTCCCACCATATTATTTCAACATTATAAAGCAGTATGCATGTTGGCTTTTTCAGCATCCAAATCTGGAAAACAAAAGGCAATGGGAAAGCCAGTAAAAACACCATCGCTAAATTGGACAGAGATCCTTCCACCACCCCCGCCTGCCAATGAGCTGAATCAGTACCAAGAAGGAGATACAGATGTAGAAATGAGGTATGGATGACCATGAATAATCCAGTTAGTATCTGGATATATGAACTGTTGCCATGCATGTCTTACTTTGTGTTGACATGCTGTATGGTTATTTAGTAGACAACACATAATTGCCTTCTAATTAATAACCCTTACTCACCTTAAATCATTACATCTTTTTTTAGCATTGGTGCCAAACTTCATATTTTAACAGCTGTCAGTATGCCAAATTTCACCTGATATTTCTAAGCAGTTTTTCCCATGTGGCTAATCATACTGATAGAGGCAGGGTAAAGCCCTACTTTATGTATACCTTCTCCTACAAGCACATTTATAAGACAGGTGGATCATTTACTAGACCTATAGATTGTTCTCATTCACTGTCAATGGACAACTGTTTTGTAAATTTGCTTGTACATCATTTCAGTTTCTTCTGACATGTGAGACATCAAAAGGAAAATATTTCTTTATTAGGCCAGTGTGTTAGTGCAGGGATGGTTATACTACCTACCAATAGAGGGTGGACAATATAACATAACAACATTGCTTTATGTACTTAATTTACCCACCCTGCTTCACCTCTCCTCTCCTAGTTTTTGTCCTCTTGTATACACATTACTGAAAAGCAATTCTGCGCTTGGTGTATATAAGAAGTTAATGAAAATACCATCTTATCATTTGGCAGAATAGGTAATAGCATTGAATTGCCAGAAATAAAGCAAGCTGAACAAAGTCAAATCATTTTAATTCCCAAACTGGTGTAAACTCACAACTAGGAGCAAATTCACTTAGTTCCGAAAATTCGCTAGCCTTGACTTCACTAGCGTTCGCCGCACTTCGCCAGGCGAATTTTCGCCAGCGCTACGCAAATTCACTACAGTGGGATGTTACGCTCAGGTCGGCGAACAGTAGCGTAGTTGCACTAATGTTACTTCGCCAAGCAAAGCGCAGTTACGCTAGCGATGCCTAATTTGCATACGGCAAGAACCTAAGCGTATAATGGAAGTATATGTTACAGCCACTACATTCCACTACACAAGCCCAGGAAACCTTTAATAAATTAAATAAAGTTGTCCTATTGCCCTACATGTGCCCCCTATATAGTTGTGTTGCCATATGTAAGAAATGTAGGGGGGAAGGAGGGTAACCCCCCCCCCCAAAAAAAAACAATCTTTTTCAGACTATCACCCTACAATGGTAAAACACGCCAGCGTTTTTTTGCCATTTTTTTTTTTCAAACTCCTATCTATTGTATTGAACTTCTCCAGGTGTGACCAGGTGAAGTAAAGTCTAACGTAAGTGGTAACGTTCAGTAAAATTTTGATCTTGAATTTGTGTAATTACGATCCTTCGTCGGTGCGCAACTTCTGGCGTAAGCTTGCGAAGTTGCGCAAGTCGGTGTTAGTGAATTTGCGAAGTTGCGAAATTACGTCACGCTGGCGAATTACCACTAGTGTTAGACGCTTCGCGCTTTAGTGAATTTGGGCCCTTGTTTCCTGTGCATCCAAAAATTATTAAACCATCATTTTTATATTATAGCTCTGACACAGAGGAATGGTGCCCACCATTGCCTGAAAGAACTTACCTTATGGAAAACATTCAGGAAGGCTGCCCACCTCCTCCACCTCGCGGTGAAGCTTCATCCCCTGCTCATTCTTATGGTCAGCAGTCAACAGCCACTCTAACACCATCTCCCCGGGATGAGATACATGCAACAGAAGATATTCCAAGGCTACATCAGTTTGAGATACCCCCTCATCCCAGGTTAGACATTCTAGGCTAATTATACAGTATAGGCAACTATAAAACATTTTGTTTTTGCATCACAGATGCACTGCACTGTGCACTGTTTTGATGCTTTGACATTTGACGTCCAAGTATCAAGGATTTATATACTGAACCATATAATAGGCATAAACTGGTGCTAGGATAGCAATAGACAAACACTGGTGTTTAAGTGCATTATAAATTGCATGAATCACAGTAAATAAATGTTATCACTATATTTCAAAACTGCATACAATATGAGAAATACATATAATGTTACATTCTATTATTAGGGATACTCCACACAAACATAACTTAAGCTTTTTGAAAAGTAAAGATAATTTCAAGTAACTTTGCAATATACATCATTTATGATTTTTAATGAATTGAAACAGTTCCCTAAGCCTAGCTGCCTGCTTTCCTGCTGATCTGTCTAACTACTTTGCTGAGCTGGTTGAATCTGTCCTTAGCCTGCATCCTCCAAATACTACAATTTCTTGCACACATGATTTCAATAAGGAACAGAACATCACAGTGCAATGCATTGTGGGTTATGTAGTTCCTGCATGCTGCATGCTACCCTGCTAGAATTTCAAATGATGCAGAAAGAGAAGAACTGGATTTCAGCATAGAAAATGGCATTTATTTATAATTTATGAATAAATTATGTAACTGTGATGAGTATATTAGGGGTTTCTGAGTTATGTGGGCTTCTTTATCAGATTTTGGTTTGGAAGCCGGAGTTCCCATTTAAAAAAATGTTTGTCAGTTGTACCATTTGGAGTTCTTCCAATTATTTTGGGCATACCTCCAGTTATACCATACATATTGAAATAAAGTATGCACGGAATGAATATTCTTTGCACAGTCAGTTATCCTTTCATACAGATGCAGCCACTTGGATTTGTGTGTTAAATGTCTCATGACTCAGGACTAATTGAAGAAACTGTGTTATCTAAAGTTATCTTAACTCATTTAATGAATTTAATTTTCATTAACATACCAAAGCACCATTGTTTTCAATGGTGAACTCTTGAATTGGATGGGATGCTGTGACGCAATTTTCTGTGTTAAATGAGACAAGTGTGAAGTCTGAGTTAAGTTATTCCGTGTCAAACACACAATCCAAAGTGGCTTTATCTGTATTTTAATATTTATTTAAGGGATAAAACTGGAAGTTTAACTGTTTATGATAAAGCTATAATGTTATATAAATACAGCAAATATTGATTCCCTTGGTTGTTCAAATTATTAGGAGACTGCCAGCTGGATCAGTACCAATCCCAAGAGCTCCAAGTCCTCCTCTGACACAATCAAATCAAAGTCTTCATACAGCTGTGGAAAGTACTGAAGCACAACGGCAAGGACACAGGCGGAATTTAAGCCAAAATCCTAATCTAAGTTCTGAAAATGTCAACATGCCAAACAGCGGTCAGTACTGACATAATTGTATATCATAATTAATTAACATATGAAATATATGGATAAATATATATCGTAGATAATGAGTCCACCAACTTAATCCATGGTTCCCAATCAGCAACCGTCTAATTCTCTTGTCAAAGTACCATTATACCCTTATACCCTTAACATGTCATAAAAAGTAGAAATTAGTTGTATGTTTTTTTGAAAGATTATCTGCCCTTTACTTTATTGTGTACCTGTGTCTGGGGGCATTCATGGAGGGCATGGTGACATGACATATTTTGCACTTTGCACCCTGCCCTTTCATTTGTAAGTGAGCCCTGTACTGTCTTTAATATAGGTGGCTATTTCTGAACCATTTGTTGGAGACAATTGTTTTCGTTTGTAGTTCTAATACTTATGCAATTTCGAAGGGTATTGTTTGCCATTGTAATTCCCTAAGGCAGAGGCAGGCAGGTATCCCTGGGAATTGTGTGATCAGGATTTGTTAGGCTTTTAGTAAGATTATCCTGTTGTTACATACTTCAGTAAAGAGTGTTTATTTTTGGTTTTGATAAGTGGATCATTGTGGATTTTCTTGTAATTCCTTGATATATCTAACTGTCGGTTGCTTTGTATCAGCTATGCACTAGTATCTTCCCCACCCCACTCCCACCTACCCCCATGTCTGCCTTCTTTATCATATCTGGGCTGTTATCACTTTCGCTTTCCAGAACAAGTTGTGTGGCAATGCACTTTGATACATGTGCGTTGTGTTTATCAGTCTAGTTATTTCTTGCACAGTTATCAATTTTTAAACTTTTTTTCTGTTATTTTAATGTTGTTGAATCCAAATTCTTTCAGGAAAGTCACAACTAGGAGAAAATATAAGCACACCTCCAGGACAGAAATCTCGGGCAAAGAAGAAGTCAAAATCAGGTCACTATCGCAGGGAAGCAAAACAAGGAGGTTAGTGCCATAGTAGTGAATGGTCAGTTGATGCCATACTCTTTCAGTTTTGTTAAACCCTAAGTGCCTGCATATAAAGAGAGAACGAGGATTTAATAGGCTATGCATAAACACAGGCATATTTTGCTCTTATCCAATTACCCTACACTACAAAAAGTGCATGTTTTTCTGAATCTAATCATTAATTACAAAAACTGCCAAGGATTATCATCGCAATATTTCATTATATTGGTTCAAGTTAAAAATGTTTAAAGTTTAGTTATAAGCTGTGTGCTGTAGCTTTGTTAGTTATGGAGTAGGATGGCATTATAAGCTTAAAGGAAAACTATACCACGAAAATGAATTTTTGAGCAACAGATAGTTTATATCAAATCAAGTGACATATTAAATAATCTTACCTACCTGGAATATATATTTAAGTAAATATTGCCCTTTTACATCTCTTGCCTTGAACCACCATTTCATGATGGTCTGTGTGCTGCCTCAGAGATCACCTGACCAGAAATATTTAAACTCTAACTGTAAAGGGAAGAAGTGTTGAAGCAAAAGACAGAACTCTGTCTGTTAATTGGCTCATGTGACCTAACTTTATAGTTTGTTTGGTATGTTTGTGTGCACCGTTGGATCCTAGGATCCCAGGAGGCTGTCCTTATTTTTTAAAATGGCTATTTTCTATTTATGATGACCCAATGGTACATGCTGCTAAAAAGTGTATTATTATGAAAATGGTTTATTTACATGAAGCAGGGTTTTACATATGAGTTGTTTGATGCAATATCTGTTTATAGAGACAGGGGGTATAGTTTTCCTTTAATGTTGAAGTACAAATATGTAAATCCAATACATATTCACCAGTTCTAGCTGCATTCATGCTGAGGTTAAACAGAACATAGTCATAAATTATTAATCCCTTGTGTCTAGTCCTGGTTTTCCTGGCCCTGCCTTGTCATTGGGGTATTGGATAGGTTTAACCACATCACACTTTGAAGGTAGAATAGTTACTAAACAAAGTGGTTTTCAGGCATTCAGGACGTTTCCTTGGGAGGAAATGTTCTCAGTATAAGGTGAATGAGGGTCATAACTTGAAAAGCAGAAAATGAAATTCTTGCCCTATATTAGCTCCCAGTAGTAAACTTGCTTAAAATGATATTTGTGGCTTGATTTACTGTAAAGAGGCATCAGCGTCCCTGCAGTATATCATATATCACACTCTACTGGGATACAGCAGGAAACTAAATATCATTTGAATCACTTATATGCAAGTGACCATTCTGCTGAAACCAACACATTACTACAGACAGGGCATTAGTTTATAAATGAATAATGATTTAACATTTCTGACCAAAAGTAATAGTTCCCTCCTGTTATAAGATAGATGTATTCTAAAAGTCACACCTATAAAGGTATAGACCTACAAGCCAAGTGTTTACAGGTCATGAAAATTTAATGTGAGAGTTATTTGTCCATTAGTTTGCTGAGAGGGACACCTTGAAGATTATTTTCAAAATCGAACACAATTTTAGTTGAGTATATTTAGGGTAGGGGCACACAGGCAGAATAGGGGAGATTTAGTCCCCCGGTGACTAATCGCCTCTTCTTCAGGGTGACAATCTCCCTGAACTGCCTTTCCGCTGGCTACAATGAAAAATCGCCAGCGGGATGCCACTCGCGATGCTTCATTTTGCGAAGTCGCCAGAAGCTTCCTCACGCCAGTGCGACTAATATCCCTGAATCTGCATTTGTGCCCCTACCCTTAGAAAGCTTCTCATTTCCATCAGACAAAATGTATATTTTTGATTTGCTAATAATATACTTCTAAGAAAAATTGGCAGTGATAGTAAGTAGAGTCATGAAATCACCTCTAGACATCCAATCAGAGCCAGTGAAGGGAAGGGCTTTTTTTAGAATCGCAGTCTAAAAAGTACCATACTAAGTAACAAAAAGTAAAAAAAAAACCTACACTGCACAATTGCATTGCATTCCCACCATGCAGGATTTATTTTACAGTTACGTCTTGTTCATGTAATATCTGTGATAAAATATGCCTGAAGAACCGGTAATTTGCTAGATTTAAATAATTCAAAACATTAACAGCTTTTTAGGTCCCCGAGAAGGGTAGAAATATAATTAACATCACTTGAAATTGAATCTGAGATACATTATGTCTAAAAAGTAATTAGCTTGCTTGGACAGTTCTGATTTTATGGATTTATTTTCTGTGGGGATTAGATTTCCTACCAGTGGGGGATCTGGTAATGCAAGTTTACTGATGGTGATCTTGGATAAATTAAAGATTGCACTGAGGAGATATATATGTGTAAAATATAAAGGTTGGAGAACAAACACCCTCATCTTCTATATATATGTTTTTATTATACTATAAGAGTTTTTGTGATTTCATTGAAAATGGTCATATATCAGAATAATATTGTTATAGTATATATTATGTATATTTAGTATATTAAACCATTGTTTGAGTTTTAGCATAATTAAAAGAAGATAAGTAACCCGTTAGATTAATGTGTATTGGTTTGAACACATTCTTTAAAGCTGAACATACTTAAGCTCACTCATTTTCACTGCTTCCAAACAGTGTCCATGGACATAATCTTTTTTTTTTTTTTTTATAAAATATTTTCAGATCTTCCTCCACCACCTGAGCCTCCTCCGGCAGATGAGGAACCATGTTCTCCCCACACAAATGGACCACGTATGGAATGTTCAGCTTCATCCTTGGAAAGAGATACAAGTACTTCTTCAGTAGAGAGGAGAAATGGGGCATTACAACACCGAGGAGCATCGGGTCCTCAATTCCATCAGAGAGACGGTAAGACATAATCTTTATTTTGTTCATTTAATATTATGACAAGAAGAGAGCTAATAATAAACCTATATCTATAGATAAGCAGCACTTCATTTCCTATGGCTATTTATCATAGGAAATGAGGTGTTTCATCAAGGCAGATCATCACCTACTGAAAGACTTATATCATCTGAATCAGCCGGTTTGCACACTTAAGGGTTATGTTCCCAGTGAGGGTTCAGAAAAAGCAGCCTGTAAGTGAGATATGACATGTGATATATATATATATATATATATATATATATATATATATATATATATATCTTATTCAGGAATATGCAAATATTGTTATGAACAAGTCAGTGCCAAAAGGACTAAATCAGTTTGACAAAATATTCAAAATATGCATGTGCGTAGCTTTTTTTTTTTTTTTTTTAACGAATTGCATTAAATCATTCATGTTTTTCTGTGACTTACATTACAGATGAAGAAATAATTCCTTACAGTAAACCTAACTTCCTATCACGGAGTCAGATGTCAAGTAATTGTTCCACAACAGGAAGCAGCTCCTCCAGAGGGTCAGCTGGATCTAGAGGCCAGGCATCTGGAAGGAGCAAAACAGGAGACCGGAAAGAGGTAGGGTTCCCAAAACTCTGATTAAAAAAAAAACAGCCATGCTGCTAGGAAGCAAATGAATTACTTTCCAGGTCTCTTTGCTACTCTTTTGTACAATAAATGCACTGTATACTGATAAATAATGCATACTGAAAGGAATAAGCACATCTTGATCTATTAAATTAAGGGTAGTCCAGCTGGTGAGCTGTTCTGCTTTGAAACAGTAACTTTGTAAGTTTCTTTCTTTAGTCTGTAGATGAGAACTACTCTACAAAGGATTATGGAGTTCTATAGTGAACTCTCTGCACAAGCCTAAAGGTTTAGCAGCCCCTATAATAGGCCTATAATCCAGGCCTTCAAATTTGCACTGGAGCTCACATCTTAAAGTTCGCTGGGCAACTGTGGAGAAGCTAAATTTAGCAGTCATTGAAAAATCTCTAGGCAGAATAAGGTTTGTCTGTCATAGAAGCTTATGATACATGGAGTATTATTAAATTCTAACGCAAACTGAAATATTTTATGAGCTGCCATGTAACACTAATCCAATAAACAGCCTTGTATCATGACTTTTATAGTTTATGCATACAATATTTAGTGAGTAGGCCCCAAAGCTCAGCTTACTTACAGCAGCACAGATCATCTATTAGAAAACTGCTGAAAAGAAGATGGGATCTACTAGGGGAATATCCGGAGTTACATAGGAATAATATGCACCATTTCTACCCTACTTGGTATATGTTAACTGTAGCCAATATTTGTGTGTTATACAGAATTATGTAGAATGCATGGGACCTGGGTTTTTTTTTCCCTGTCACTTGGTTCTCCATACTTTTAGCCTTCTAAAAATATTAGTTATTTTGTTACTATTACGTACAGGACACACTGATTAATTATAAGATACAAAAAGGTGGTAATTTAAAAAAAAAAATTAATTGCTTAAAATGAGAGATGCCCTACCCTGTATTTTTGAGCTTCTGGAAAATGGGTGTCTGGGTAATCCTTTAACTATATAGTGAGCATATTGTTCATATTCATCAAATTCCTAGTTTTCCTCGTATTTCCTTTAAAACATTTGTGAATAACACCTGGAGCATAATTCAGATTTCTAGGTACATTTTTCCAACCATTGTGGCTTATTTTTGGAACACATACAGTGCATCTGTAATTTAATATGAATCTTTATTGAAATGCTACAATGCACGGTTTACATTTCCCCAGCATCTATATCTGGGCACACACAGCAATTCTACAATATGGGACTTTCCCCAATTCAGATTTATTATATGCTAAAATTGAAGTGATCCCATTTAGCTTGCTAAATGCACAAGCAATCTTTTCTTCATAGTTTACATTAAAGAGAGATTGGGAGAAGACTATTTAAAGTCATTATCATTTCAAGGGCAAACAAATCTAAGAGTGTCATTGTCTCTTTCAGCAAAAGGGTTTTAAATGATTCAGAGAGCAGTGGTCAGCATTTATGCAAAGGAATTTTATCTGTATTTGACAGAAACGAAAACAGTGCAGACACTGTCTGCTTTTCCATAGAAACTGTTAATGGAAACTACAGATGAATGGATTATGGATTGCATTTGTTAATTGTTATCCAGAGCAATTCTAGTTTGGTATTGGGTTTAAAATAACCCAGTGTATGTATAACAAAGTAATCTAAGGGGTGGGTCACCTTTAAGTTAACTTTTAGTATGTTATAGAATAGCTAATTCTAAGAACCTTTTCAATTGACCTTTTTTTTTTATAGTTTTTGAATTATTTGCCTTTGTCTGACTCTTTCAAGCTTTCAAATAGGGTCACTGACCTTATGTAAAAACAAATGCTCTGTAAGGCTACAAATGTGCTGTTATTGCTACTTTATATTCAGACCCTCTCCTGTTCATATTCCAGTCTCTTATTCAAATAAATGTATGGTTGCCAGGTTAATTTGGAACCTAGCAACCAGATTGCTGAAATTTTAAACTGGAGCACTGTTAAATAAAAAAGCTAAATAACTAAAAAACCACAAATAATAAAAAAAAATGCAAACCAACTGCAAATTGCCTCTCTACATCATAATAAAAAGGTGAGCAACCCCTTTAATTTATACAGCTTGAAACCTGTCTTGTTATGCAGAACCTCCTCATTAAAAGATTTATTCAACACAGTGCTAAGTTAAAAGTTTGTACAGGTATGGGACTCGCTGTCTCTCATAGACTCCATTTTATCCGACAATACCTTGTACTTGATCCAAACTAAGATAGAATTGGTCCTTATAGGAAGCAGAACCAGCCTATTGGGTTTATTCAATGTTTACAGAATATTCTAGTTGACTTATGGTATGAAGATCCAAATTATGAAAAGATCAGTTATCTGTAAATCCCAGGTCCCAAGCATTCTGGATTCCTACTCCACTCGATAAACATTGTGGAGTGCAAATTAACATAAAGTTCGGAGCTGCAATAGCTGTAAAGCATGTCTTTGCTATCATCTTAATGGATAATCTAGATAAAATCACCAACGGAAAACTTCTAATCAGGTGCTAAAATATCTGTCTGTAATTTACAAATTGCCAAAATGCAAACAGCAATTCAAACATAAGTAAAAGAAATTCAATTGGGTTGGATTTTAAAAAGAACTCCTATTTACTATGTGTAAAAATTGGGAAAAATCAGGATATATATTCGCGAATCACCAGCGAAATTTCTCTTAGCGAAAATTCGCTAAAAAACGAGTCGCGCGTCGTTTTTGACTTGACGCACCATCAAAAGCGTCCCGCGACTCGTTTCGCGAATTTTTCGGCGAAGCGAATCTCGGGAGATTCGCCCATCACTAATAAGCATTTTAACTCAAATTCCAAAATTGATTTCTTATACTGTTTCCTCTTTTGTAAGACAAAATAGTTTCTAGCTGGCTGTAGTTATTCATTTTTATTTAAAATCAAAGGAGTTGTTTTATCACTGCCATCAGTTCATACAGCAGTTTCTATATCCTGTCTCTATGAAGGGCAGAATCTATACTGTTGTCTGGGAGGTTTCTCATTCAGTTGTGTAACAAGGATCTACTCTTAGTGGTTCTTTGTAAAGAAAGGGTTGCCCTCAATAGCAGATTTGGTTACATGACTTACACAGCATGCCTGGGGACATCTTAAATCTTCTCATGTTTCCCAGTGGTTTTCCCAACAGTGTATGCCTTTTACATCTTCACTAAAATCTCAACAACTCAACTTCAAAGATCCTGAAAGGTGCACCTCTAGCCTGTGCATAGCAGCAGAAAAATAAAAGAATCAAATATCAAGTTTAAGAAATACGATCACAAGGCAGACATGAGACTTGAAACAGTTATTCCCTTTTTCCCAAGAGAAAATATTTACTTTTTTGTACGTTTCTTGCTTTAGGTGACAGGTTTTCATTGAACTTCAATAGCCTTAACATTATCAATCACTGTATGTCATTGCATAGTGATGAGCATTATTTTATTAGAGAAGTTATATTCACAGATTGTTTTCAAGGAACAGAGCATGCATTTGACCTTGCTTTATTGTGTCTTTTCAGTTTTTGCCTTTAAATACAATGACCCACATAGCTTAAATGTCTAGGTAATGAGTAAAATGCATCCCGTGTGACTGAGGGGATCAGGAATGCTCTGGTTCTCCATGGATCAGCACTTTAGTGGGCAAACACATTCAACCCTCAAGTTGTTCTTAGTTCTCCTCTTTGTTTCTTTATGAGGATGTTATTAATCCAGTTTGCAAAATGTCTTGAATATATCCATTTGCATGGCCCTAAATTTAATCTGGTGTTTGGAAGAAAACCAAGTTATTATTTAAAGACTCTTACAATAATCCAATCACAGTGGAGCAGTGTAACAGTGTAAGAGGTGCCAAGTGAAACTCACAGCAGATGTGAAAACTGTATAGTTACTGTGATAGAATTACCATTGTGCCATGCAACTCAAAGAGGCAGGTGTTATTTGTGAGAGTTGCATGTATGGAGGTTTGATTGGATTATTGGAAGAGTTTATATCCTGAGGATTTCCAGTACTAGTTAGTTGAACAGAAGAAGCTGCTCGGATGAATAGTGAAGCATATTCAATGATTAATCAGCAAGTCCAATTGCTCTAGATTTACTTTTACTAGATATACTATGACATGAATGAATGAATGAAGACCTTCATAAGACATTGGTTTTCTAGATGCTTTAATCTGGTCTTTTTTACTCTATTTGTTCTTTATAAATCTGTATTTGAGTAAACATGCTGTATAGATACAATATGCCACCTTTTCCAGAAAAAAATGCCGGCCTTCCTATATACTTAGCATTTTTCCCTATTAGTAACATTGGGATCAACCATCATTTTTACCGGCTAGGCTGGTAAAATACCGGCCAGGTGGCAACCCTATGTATAGATGATCTAGTATAACTGTAGTGTTAGGGGCCCATTTACTAACAATCAAATTTAATTTTTTTCCACAAATCTCTAAAAATGCATGGTTTTCCTATGTTTGTAAAAGCTCTAAAAAATCGAGATTTATTAAGTGTAAAAACTCCAAAAACCTCTAATTCAAAACTTTGCTGTATAAAAGTTGTAGAAGTGCTATAGTAATCAATCTGGACTTTTAGAGTTTTTCATTTTTTTTTTCTGCTAGGAATTGTCTGAAAACCTCTATTTTATAGAGGTTTTAGAGATATTTTTCAGACTTTCAGGTTTTTCAGACTTTTTTCAGATCGTTCAGCATTATTTTCCTTCGTACTTTTTTCTTTACATCTTTTAATACATCACAACATCCATGGTTTTAACGAAAGCAAGTTTAGTTGTGGTTTCAAAAAGCTTTAAAACAACTGAAATTCGACCTATAATAAATAGGCCTTCATGTGTTGCTTCCATCACTAATATGGAAAGACATTGTTACAAAGAAACCTGCCCTGTAACACCTTGTAATAATTTTATTCCATAGCGATTGCAGCAACTTCCCAAATCATTGCCATTAGCCTTTGTACTTAGATGCCTGTGATCAACAGGTATTCTCCACCTCCTAAGAGATATTTCAAGACCTACTGCAAAGTGAAGCCATGCAATGTTTCATTATTATTAGTTGTATTATTTCACATATGATTATTGTTAGGAAAATGTAATATTTTTTGTGTATTAAAACAATATATATTTTTTTTTACAGGAAAAGAGATGAAGAAACCCCATAATGGCCATTACGGAACCATGTTGGTTAAGGTTTCCTGCTAAGATCTACAAGAAGATTCTTTGTTAAAGACACTTTAAAACTGTTCAAAATATTTTCCATTCATTGCTTATTTATGACCTTTTTGGGACTTTTTCCGCCCCTCCCTATTTTACATGTAAATATGCCTGTTTCCTGCGCATCAGATGATCTGAAATCCAGGAAATGAACTATATTTATAAACAGTCAAAGTTAAAAAAGGCAAATTGTACATTAATATGTTGCTGTTTTAAATGTGCCAAGTTTTATAACAAGTCGGATACGTTTGCACTCTTGCATTTAAAGAATGACGAAAGCACAAGGCTGTGTGTTGCATGCTGTCCCTTCAAAGACTGCGTTATGGAGAAAGCCAAAATCAACTTATGGTCCGTGGAATTGAACCAGGCCTACAGTTATCAAGGACATTTGACTCAATGTTAAGGTGGTTTGCTTACAGTACAGGAAAACCATGGACTGTGGATGCTACGTTTTCTATTGCAACCAAAATTTCGGCATTATTATGAACTGATATTTAAGTTGGTGTGCCTGAAAAATCTTATTTGGGAGGACCACAGCAGACAGAAGAGACAATAACTCATGGACATTGGTAATCATTTTAGAAAGATGGTGATGAAAATGAGCTTGCTGTATGACAGGGATGTCTCCACAACCTTTTAAGGTACCGTAAAATGCAATCTGCTGCTTTTAAGGCAGTATGTAACCATTGCATTATGGTAACTAGGAAACTTATTTTGTATGCTACAAATAAAGATTTTTGCTAAACATTCCAAAGGCTTTTTGTCTCAAATTTCTCTATGTGCACCTTCATAAGTGAATGTAGAACAACAAGGAGGTGATTTATCAAAGTTTGAAATCAATTTTCTGCCATGAATCAAATTGCTTTGTACAAAAACTCACAAATTCAAATAATATTTTCAAAAACTCAAATGTTTGGCATTTACAGATGCAGTCACTTGGATTTGTAAGTTAAATGCGTCGTGACTTAACTCATCTATCCCATTTATCCCACTTAGCACAGAATATTGTGTCACAGCATCCCATCCAATTAAAGAGTTCACCATTGAAAACAATGGAGCTTTGGTATGCTAATGAAAAGGTTAAATGCATTAAATGAGTTAATATAACTTTGGATAACACAGTTTCTTCAATTAGCCCTGAGTCACGACGCATTTATCTTACAAATCCAAGTGACTCTATCTGTATGAAGCATGAAAAACTCAAATTTAAAACTTCAGCATCTAAAATCTTGCAAGCTCATGCAGAAGCCAATGGGAGTTGTCTTAAGTAGTGATGGGCGAATTTATTCGCTAGGGGCGAATTCGCGGCGAATTTCCGCAATTCGCGAAACGGCAGGAAAAATTTGCGCGCCAAAAACGCCGCGACGCGCGCCGAAAACGACGCGACGCACGTCGAAAATGACGCGACTCGTTTCGCAAATTTTTCACCAATTCGTGAATTTCTCGGCGAAGCGAAACGCGCCCGTTTCGCCCATCACTAGTCTTAAGCAAAACTCAAGCCATTTTATAATTCGATATTTTTGAGCTTGTAAATGTCAGAAATTTGAGGTATTCGATTGTATTCAATCAAGTTTTTTATATTCAGATTTTTTAATAAATAAGCATTCACGTTTTCTTAAATTGTGAGTTTATTCAAAGCTCTAAAACCTCAGAAATTGTATTTTTGATAAATAAGTCCATGAATACAGTTGTGCTCATAAGTTTACATACCCTGGCAGAACTTGTGATTTCTTAACCATTTTTCAAAGAATATGAATGATAACACAAAAACTTTTCTTTCACTCATGGTTAGTGGTTGGCTGAAGCCATTTATTATCAAACAACTTTGTTTACTCTTTTTCAATCATACTCACTACCCAAATGACCCTGATCAAAAATGTACATACCCTGGTGATTTGGCCTGATAACATGCACACAACTTGACACAAAAGGATTAGAATGGCTATTAAAGGTAACCATCTTCACCTGTGATCTGTTTCATCCAGTGCTGCAGTCATGGGGAAAGCAAAAAAATTGGCAAAGGATCTGTGGGAAAAGGTAGTTGAACTCTATAAAATAGGATATTTTTTTGTCTACTTAAAATGAGCCAATAAATCACAAAGCACAACTGAGTTATTTTTGTTAGTGTGCTGCGGTCTTATGGATGTTACTATTTACTTGACTAACCCATGGGTTGAGTGGGTAATTGACTGTTACAGCACCTAGTCCCAAGGGATACATGGAGGTGAGCACTTCATTATTGTGTGGTATAAAACAGGATAGGGATATTAGAAAATATCAAAGGAATTGAGAATGCAGTGTTCAAACTCTAATTGAGAAGCCCGGAAGCTGCGCATGGGACATACTTGGACATTCCAGCATGACAATGATCCAAAACACAAGGCCAAGTTGAAGAAAAGATTGGTGTTTGCCGCACCACCTGACTGTGAGTCACCCTCAAATAGGATTCCCTTGACCGGAGGCCAAAGGGCTACTCAGTCTGGATGTGCTGACAACTCCTATGATTGAAAAATCATTAATGTACAAAAAAGGAGAAAAGAAAGAGGAGTATATAGCGTCGCACAATCCCTCTTGGATTTAGTAAACATGATTGTGTGTGGAAAATAATGTGATCAATTCATTGTGTAAATAAAGGTGAATTCATTCATTTCATTGGTGTAATTAATTGTAATTAATGGATAAATAAATTATTAAATTAATAAAGTGAAATTCTTGTGTAATTCATTGTGGCATGAGTTAATAAATAACGTGATTGATATGATCAGAGAAACATGATTGGATCTGTGGCAGTGAACCTCCCATAATAGAAAGTTAAAACATAACTTTTAATAAACTCCTAAAAATTCATTCCAATGGGAAGATTACTTCAAAAAGGGCTAAAAACAGTTAAGAAAAGAGGTGGATATCCGATCTCTATAATTAATGTGGGGTATCAGCGTGATTACTTTATCATGCTGTTCCCTTCGAGATCTTTCATCACCCAAGTGTCCTTAAAGAATGAAAGGGGTTTTGGGAAGAGAGCCGGGGTGGCCAGGAGTATTGCGTAATATAGAGGTGAATAGGTGACACTTACGGCATAAACAAAC
>CM044443.1:76483255-76499321 GCA_024363595.1 Xenopus borealis | reverse complement strand
CTTATTAAAACAGCACTGTTGAATGCAGGTATCACTGTACTCAAAGGTGCAGGCAATCCAGGACCATGGTAAGTGACCCCAAGTATGCTTAACTTGTGACTGTTCTAGATAATTTTTAGGGCGAATAAAAATTTGAAAAGTTTTAGGATTATAAAAAGCTAGGCCAACAACATTAAGGGGCCGATTTACGAAATACACGTGAATAGATTAAAGTGCAATCAAACAACGATCGTACAAATTTTTCCTGAAATTGTAAAGTGAATTTTGGCCTCATCGATCATTGAATCGGATATTCGATAATTCAATCATTTGATGATCGAAGGATTAAAAATGTTAAAGTTATTCGACTGCCTACTTCGGCAGATTGAGCCTACCTAATTGCAGTCCTGCTCGAATACCATTCGTACGAACGAAGCGTTTGATCATTCGAATCGTACAAATTTTTCGGATGCTCGAATTAAATTTTACGATGTTTTCGTGAAATCGAATTCATCGAGAAATTGAATATCGAGCAAAATGATAGCCTCTATTTGATAAGCATACGATGGTCGAATGCTTATCGAATTTCGAATTTGGTCGAGCAAGTTTTCGGGAATAATAGTAAATTTGCCCCTTAGCATTTGCCTCCATTCTGCTTAAAAAGCGACTTGAAACAGATTTTTATTATATATTGCATTATGTTAAAGCTTGCTAAGAATGTTACAGCCATTCCTGATCTGACCATTCATACCCTCACTTTCATTTGATTCATTAAGATTTTGAAGCAATTTACTGTGTATTTATTTATAGAGCACACAGTTAGGGGGTTATTTACTAAACCTCGAATTTATCTGGTGAGACTTTTTGGGGCAAAAAAGCCTGAATCCGAAAATCCTGCATCTCGGACCTGTTGAAGTCCTATATAAGTCAATGGGAGAGACATCTATCTCAATTTGAGGTTATCATGGTCTGTGCTGGGTTTAGCCCAAAAAGTTTTTCCACAATCCATTTGGTCAAATTGAGCATGGGAGTTTGGTTGTGGTTTTTCTCAATAAAATTAGAAATAAATTCTAACTAAATATGAACAATTGGGCTCAGATAGCACAAAAGTCATAAAAATTTTTTCCATTTTGCACCACTTTCGCTGTTGCTATTTTTTTTATTTACTTGCTCTAAATACTGTGACTGCCTCATAGTAGTTGGCAACTATGATCTGTGCTCCCGTTTATTGCACGTGTGCGTCCTCTAATGAAATGTTTGCCAAGAATATTGGATGAAATATTTGTCTGTCAGGGAGTCACAAACAATGTTCTAGTTTTGAAGAAGCAAAAGGATGTTGTTGAGCCACATCTTCAAACTGTGTGGCCTTGTTTTTCACAATGTAGCACTGAAATCAAGAAAAAGTCTATAAATAGGCTGTGAAGCAATGACAAAAGCAAGAGTCCATGCCAATCCAAGCATAGGAGTATCCAGTGTATGCACAAGGCACTTGCTAATTCAGAAATGCTCATGAAGGCATATTTATTGAAGTGACATCTATTCCTTTCATTGTGGGCTTTATCACAACGATTACAAAAATAATGGTCGAATATAAACAGTCTCTTGATTTCTATGGTATAGTAATTTGCAATGAATTTATCACTGTCCCAGGAATCCTTAGTAGTGATGGGCGAATCTACCCAGTTTCGCTTGGCGAAAAAATTTGCGTAACGAGTAACGACTCGTTTTTTTGCGAATTTTCGCTCGCGTTTCGCGAATTGCATGAATTCTCTGCGAATTCGCCCCAGGCGAATAAATTCGCCCATCACCAACCCTTAGTATTCTCTTACTATTGTAACAGTAAAAGCTTGGTGATTTACAATAATTGATTATTCAAAGGTTAAAGAGAATCTTTCATTTTTCTGTTGAAACAGGATTCACCTGATTTCACAGAGGAATGGAATGTACAAACGATTAGGGATGGCAGATGTCAGACATAATACACTTGTTGAAAATCATGATATCTTCTAAAAAAAAAATAGTAGACGTTTTGTTCAACCTTCTAAAACCAGGATAATATTGTAACTTCTGAAATTATAGGCTCAAAGGATTTGAAGGGAAGAAAAGATAGATAATTAAAATTCCGTGCTTTATTTGTATTACAAATGGTGTCGGATGCTAGGTTTCAAAGGGTTAAACAGTTTTAGTGTCATTTTGCTGTACATCCTCCAATAAGCCTGAAAGGGGACACCTGGGCACAAGAAAACTGAGGCAATCAGACACCATTCAAATTCACACAAAGTGGAAACATGGCAGATAATAAATTGTTCATCAACTTTGGGATGTTAGCACATCCAAAAATAACATACCGGATAATGAGTGAGCAGGCAGTAAGTCTGTCATCTGTGATCTGTAAAATGAGAGCTAATAAGATAGAAGATCCATTTTCAGGGAGTGAAAGATTAGTAGGGGATAAGACTCTTGTATAGTCATTATTGTTCTTAACTCCCTTCTTTGTCTAGTGGTACAGCTGGAAACTGTCTCACCAATCCTCTGTTAACTTTCCACTTGTTCTGTATTTTTTTCCTTCTGAGTATACGTAAATAGAGGGTCTTCGGATTATGGAATATTTTAGCAGTTCAATGTTTTACAACCATTAATATCTGCAAAATACAATATAAATTAATTCAAACTTTGCCAACCTAAGAAGATTTAGTAATTATTACAATGAAATATATAAGAAGCATTAGGTGTTTTTGTCTAAACAATTAATAACAAATGAAAACTAATAGCTACTATGTTCCCTATTTCCACCTCCATGATTTACATAAAGTACTGGCAGGATATAATAGCATGAGGCCGAAGGTAGAATGTTTTTATACTTGTCATTGAACTCCAAGGTGACTTCTAAAATTCTCATATTTTGCAATAAGGGAACTTTATTTATTATGATTCAAAGAGTTATGTGACAGAAATGACCACTAAGCTCCGATTATAACCGATGACATCACTAAGCACCATTTATAAGGATATAATTTACAGGATATTCATGACCCTTGTGTATTATAAATAGATAATTCATGTAGGAGCTGCAGTCCTGAAATATCATAGATAAATTCTATTGGAATTTGATGTTAGGAATAAGAAAAAAGTACAAACCTAAACCTCTTTAGATAAGCACAAATGAGGGCAGGCAGAAGTCTTTAAAACAATCCAAGGGTCAAGTGCTGGCAGCAGACAAAAGTAACCAGGAACAGACCAAAGGTCGGGACAGGAAGAGGACTTGCACCATCAGTTAACAGGCCAAGGTCAAAACCGGGGGATCAAATACCAGAGCGAACAGGGAGCATAGGGCAGGCAGAGTATGGCACACACACAAGGAACATAGGGCAGGCAGAGTATGGCACACACACAGGGAGCATAGGGCAGGCAGAGTATGGCACACACATGGAGCATAGGGCAGGCAGAGTATAGCACACACAGGGAGCATAGGGTAGGAAGAGTATCGCACACAGACAGAAACTCTCTCCAGTAGTTTGTATGAGCTGTGAACAGATGAACAATGTGGGCACTTTCAGTCTGGCTCTAAGGTGTGAACAGTACATGACTTTTGGAGTGTGAACTGTGAGATATTCTGAATTAGAGCTGTAAACAATGCAGTTAGTCTCAGTAATGATACCTTTTAAAACTCTCACAAGTAAGCAGTCACAGCAGTCCTCCAGTTGGTGAGCACTGATCTAGGGAATAAAAAAAACACCTTTAATGATATAAAACCCCTATCAGTCAACTTTTTTTGTGTTTTCCTTGTATGTTTTTTTTGACAGTCTGAACAGCAATAAACACAATTCAAGTGTGCTGTGGCCCTTAAAAATGAAAATAATGAAGAATTCCCAGAGGTAAAACTGTATTGTGCAGCAAACTTTTAGAAAGATTGACACCCTTGTAAACCACAAACATTATATACATCCTAAATGAAACATTGTAATAGATATAATATATATATATATCACAATATTCCTCCTAAACTCCCGCACACACACACCCACACCTTCTCTTCTGCTTTCCTTAATAGCTCTAAATGATAATTATTTTTATAGATTAAACTAAATTATATTTTATGCTTAAGTGACTCACTTCTTTCCCGGGGGCTATTGAAATTATTTGGTCTATTTTTTAAATAAATGGGATTTTTTAAATAGTTTAACGTATTCATTCTAAGAAAGAAAGTAAGAATCCTTTTTCATTTTGGAGTATTGCCAAGGCCTTTCTCCCTGGAGTGCCACAACATAATCTGCAAATGTATCTTTCACTCTAATCTTCTTTCATGGTTCATATGTGATATTCCTGAAAGCAATTAAATAAATTCACCATTATAAACCTTCCTGTCATTTCAACCAAACTGTGAGAAATACAATACTTGTTATGACATTGTGTCCTCAGTTTATATTCCAAAAGGTTCTTTCAGATACATCATGTGCTTATTCCTGCTGTATTATTTGTGTATGTAATTTAAGGTGCCCCCTAAGTATTTTTTTGCATTGGGCTTGATGGTTCCACATTAAGCCAATGCCTAGGCGTTATGCCCATTGATATCTGGCAAAAGATATTGATCAGGCAGGTAGGACATGCCATTGGTGGAGGACTGCATACATGTATCTCTGTAGACCCCAATTATGATCTGATGACACAAGGACCAAATTAATGGATCCCTATGTGGCCCATCATGTTGGTTACCCACTGAAAGAACATTTTTTTAGTGTGTTAATTTTCCCCACATACAGTCATATGAAAAAGTTTGGGAACCCCCTCTTAATTCTGGCCGAGCTTTCAAAGCAACTTCCTTTTAATATATAACATGACTTATGGAAACAGTAGTATTTCTGCAGTGACTTAAAGTTATGGATGGCCGTATTTTTGACCATTTGTCCATAAAAAAATCTCTCCAGTTCAGTTAAATGTGATGACTGCCAAACATTGACAGCCTGCTTCAAATCTTCGCATAGATTTTCGATGATATTCAAGTCGGGGGACCGTGACAGCCATTCCAGAATATTGTACTTCTCCCTCTACATAAATGCCTTTGTAGATTTCAAAGTGTGTTAAGGGTCATTGTCTTGTTGGAATATCCAACCCCTGAGTAACTTCAACTTTGTGACTGATGCTTGAACACTATCCTGAAGAATTTGTTGATATTGGGTTGAATTAATCTGACCCTCAACTTTAACAAGGGCCCCAGTCCCTAAACTACCCACACAACCCCACAGCATGATGGAACCTCCACCAAATTTGACATAGGTAGCAGGTGTTTTTCTTGGAATGTGGTATTTTTCCGCCATGCTGAGCACTTTTTGTTATGACCAGATAACTAAATTTTTGAGTCATCAGTCCAAAGCACTTTGTCCTAAAATGACTGTCGCTTGTCTATTTGAGCTTTTGCTTCGAACATGCACCTCTGTTTGTGGCATGAGTGCAGAAAGGGCTTCTTTCTCATCACCCTGCCATACAGATGTTCTTTGTGCATATTGCACCTTCAATTGTTAGTTGAAGTTCCTAAGCCTGACTCTCTGACACTCTGACTTCAAGTAAGTCAGAGCTTTATGGATAGTGGATACCATACTTGTATATAGCATAAAAGGCTCCCCCCATGTTTTGGATATTATTCTTTAAATTAACATGAAAAATTAGCTGTGGGTCTTATCCGGAAATAGACCTAACATCTGAAGCAACTATTTGGTCAAATTTTTACAGTCTTTTGGGTGAAAGGGCACTATACTTTATACTTTTTTTCATGTGCATTTGTCCAGTGGAAGAATGAATGGGGAAATGCAACATTATATTTCTCTAACTGGTTCAGTTTGCAGTTACAGGGGGATGGCTAAAAATATTCCAAAATATGCGTTTTCTGGCAATATTCACATATGCAGGATGATAAGTGATGTATCCCATTCATGTCAGTAGTAAGCAGCCTATGGCAGGTAACCATGTTTTGGTTTCTGCCACATGTAGGGAGCGCTTTGCTCTGTCATTGTCTCTGACTGTTGTGTGCAGAAGGGAGGGACATAACTTTTCTTGTCTAATCTACATCTTCTATTTGCTGTAAACTATTAAAGCACATTGGTAAGTTGCTTAGACTGACATTCCAGTATGTTAATCAAATTTAAATGTTTTCATTCCATGCATTATATTTGTCCCATGCAGTAATTACTTTCTTTCTGCTTTGTAAATAGTTTATTTTTTAGCAGAATAGCCATGAAGCATTTCCTAATTATTTCCACTGCTACTCCATGGGCCTCCCCTTCCCCTACCAGGAGAAGGCCTCAGGGAAGATATAAGAACAGGGCTCAATAGTAAAAATCCAGGTCCCACTGTGACTCCTTTAGTTACATTGAGAAACAGTAGCCTGTGAGAAAGCAGTTTCATTCTAAAGTGCTGGTTCTTTCTGAAAGCACATGACCAGACAAAAGTACCTGAGATGGCTGCCTACACACTGATATTACAACTAAAAAATATACTTATTTGTTCAGGAATAACATTTTATATGGTAGAGTGAAATATCTGCAGTATTAACAGTGTAATTTAGAAATAAAATGACATAACAGAATCCCTTTAAATTGACCTGAAGAACGTACATATTTTACATTTTATCTAATACATAATAATAACAACCTGTAACAATAAAAACAAAATAGTGAAGAATCTTTCCCATAAAACAATACATATAACACAAGATTTCAGCAGTGCTAGCATTTCAAGGTGAAGTTAAGTTCAGGGAACATGTTGGAAGTTTGTTGTGTCCTTGGTTAATGAATTGTGTAAAATGTGGGTTTGCCATTGAGCTACATTCTATTTGAGCTATAACTTTCAGTGCAAGTTTTAAAGCAATCAAATAAAGGAGGGGGCATTGAAAAGAGGTATAATAGTCTACTTCCCTTCTTACTCTGTGATCTGGGACCACTTAGGAGCTGACAAAACATCCACATTTACGCTTGAACTCCCTTTAATTCATGACCTTTTCAGACTGGCAGATAAGAATGACCTGTTTCCCTACTTGTATTTTCCCAGCAAAAATAGCCAAGTTCAGACCCAATAAATGCTTGTCTTGCAGCATAAAATATCCTTAAATGGATTGGAAACATTATATGAAAGAAGACAGATAGGAGCTCGGATGACCTTTCTGTCTGCATGGTCACTGGATATGTATCCACTGGTTATCGATGTGGGATACAGGCTTTTGGTTTCTGCTCTGCTAAAAAGACTTGTAGTAAATAATGCTTGGAAGCCCTTTGTCCTTGGAGCAAACTTTAGAATTTCACAGTGCCATTAAATTGTCTCCTGAGCTACAGAAGAATTTTACCCTCAAATGCATTGTGCAGTAGAGCATTCACTAAAACACTTGTTTAACCTTTCTTATACGTTCTTCTGTTACCTTTAATATGACCGTGAGTCTGTTGAAGCAGTTGTATAAATGTTTTCAAGGAGCCACCATGATGGCGTGAGACATGTTTGTGATCTTGAATCTTATTCAACAAAGCATTAACAACTTTACAAATGTCAAAAAAAGACCATAGCAGCAGAATATATACTTTGCATTGGTTCCTGAGAGCACAAAGCTGGATTTTACACCCAGCTCCAGACTAATTGGACTGAAGGTTAAATATATATCTGAATTATTTTACCGTGCCACTAAAGCAAAACATATGTAGACAGATTGGCTAAAGATTGTAGAGCCTGTTTATTTTTAATCATATCTCTAATTTACTTTTAATGCATTTTATCAAATTTTTGCAGCTTTCCAAATTTTCAGCGAAGCAAAATGGGTCAGATTTGGCCATCACTATATAATAACTAATTTATGCATTCATATAAGTTTCACATTTTATTTTCATAATGTACTTCATTTTTACATACTGTGGGTCTCATTTAAAAAAAAAAATATTGAGCAATGCTTGCAGGGTCGGACTGGGGGGCCCGGGGTCCACCAAAGCTACAGCCCCGGCCCCTCCTGCTGTGCCAGTGCTCTGCGCTTGCGCCCAGCTCCTGGTATGCACAAATTTATTTCGCCGCAACCACCGACAAAGGGGGTCAAGGCATTTTGAACAGATCTGGGCCAGTAGGGCCCACAAGAGCCAGGTCAGAACCAGCCTGACCCTGAATGTTTGCACCTTGCCCAGTAAAGACTTTATTTCATGCAGAAGAGGTGGGGTAAATGGACAACCCACTGAAAGTGTAACATTCAGAATTCTCAAACTGGGGAGGGCATTAGGCAGAGGTTTTTCTTGATCTAGTGTAAGCTACAAACTGGAATTTTGTTTTGTCACAAGGTACAGAATGCAGCTTGCACCTTCCAGTGCTACAGGGGCAATGTATTTCAGCTGAAATCTATCTTTGTGAAATAGAGTTAAAAGGCTTTAATGGGTTACGGACACCTCACTACTGTAAATTCACATGAACAAATTACATTTTGCACATTACTTATCCAAAGCATGGGGGTCAGCTTAGCTGCAGAAAAACTGCAGTCATTAAACATATTACATGACTCCATAATCAAGTAATTGCAAACAGATATTTTGCGTTTTATTTTGTAATGTTCACATTTTGCTGAACACACTATAGTGATACATTTGATTTTGAAAGGGTCCCTCTGTCACATTTTCATGATTGTTTTCTTTTTCATTGAAGCCCTATAGGAAGCAGGTATCCCACTGAACCACCCTGATCAGTAATCATTCTAACAAGCACCAAGTTAAGAACAATGATTTCAGAAAGTTCTTTTATCCCTTTTCTGAATGTATTCCCTCATTATCACAGCCTGTGTGTCAGGGTTAGTGATCAGAGTATGTATTGAATCCCAAAGTGGCTGGATTTTAGTCTGGAACAGCAGGTAGAAATGTGCAACTGATTGGAATTCACCCCCAACTGGAAAACACTGCAGTGGAACTGGAACTCCCAGAAACCTCTTTAGTGTTGCAGCACAGATCCAAGCAGATCCAGACTAGAGAAGGGTTGAGAGCACAAGGAATCACAATGACTGCTCAGTGTATTAATTAGCAGCAGTGTAAGAGCACATGAAAGTATAATAAAGTAGAGAGATTAGTCAGATGGGCCTGATATATATGGGATGTCAGAAATGCAAAATACCAGGTATTTAGCAGAAAGCAAAAACCTGTGGAAAGAGCCAGATCAGAATCAGTCACTAGTGATGGGCGAATCTAGGGTGTTTCGCTGAAATGTAGCAAATTTCCAGTAGAAATACTTGGAACGGCATTTGTGAAGCGCCGCTGCGTCTCGTTTTGGATGCGGGCTTCTGTTTCTGGACACCAGAAAAAATGGACGCAGGCGTCCAAAAGGAGACACCGGCAAATTTTGTCAGGCGAAATTTTTCTGGCGTTTGGCAAATTTTTTCGCCTGTGGTGAATTCGTGATGCGAATTTGCCAGGAATTCTCCACAAATTCTCCCATCACTATCAATCACAGTACCAAAGGCTTTAGTTTAGAATGTCAGGTAGGACAATATTTTTTAACACACAAACTGAATTACTAACTCAAGCTAAATTGCAGGAACACCCCTCATCTAAACTACTGAACCTGTTTGCTCAGGAATTGAGATCACAGGGGGTGGGCTCTATAAAAAGCCTCCTTCTTCAGCTAATTGGAGGAAACCAGGAGGCATATTAACCCATATCCTTGCTAAAACCAAATCCTCACACTATGGCATAGCCACTGTTACACAAGTTCTTTTTGGCCTGTTGCTTATAAGTTGCAGTAGGGGTCACCACTAGTGATGGGCGAATCTGGGGCATTTCACTTTTTTCACGAATTTCCTGAGAAATCTCATCTTGGACGTGGGCGTCCTTTTTTGGACGCTGGCGCACATTCACTGGCGTTGAAAAAATGGACCCCCATGTCCAAAACGAGACGCCACTGAATTTTCACTAGGCAAACTTTTCCAGGTGTTTGAATTTGCCGTGAATTCGCGTCAGGCGAATAAATTCACCCATCACTAGTCTCCACCTCCCTTCTCTACAATATATTTTCAACAAATTCACCGGAGACCTCATCCATAGCATGAGTTCATCCAATTTATTTGGAGATGTTTCAGGGCTAAAACATGTCTAAATACATTTAATGCATTGATACTACTGCAGAGGTCTTCAGTGGACTTGGTGAAAATATATTACTATGACAGCCTGTGACATAGCCCACCAAAATCTTAAGACCAGCATTCAGGAGTTCATGTTCCTTGCTAGACAAAATAACTGAGCTTTGAGGTTTCTGCCAGATCTTTCCCCTTAATAATCCTTATAGAAAACCTGTAGAATTATTAAAGGGGTTGTAAATTCAACTTTAATGCTGCCCCACAGCACCCCCTAGTTTTCTACAATATATGTACAATATACTGTAATTATAGATACAAGAAGATTCATCATTCACCAATGTGAATTCTTCCTTGTAAAAGCAAAAGGATTGACCAATGAGAATGCTGATTCCCAACACTATGTCAGGCATCATGCTGATATTTTACATATAGAGATAATTATGAAATGTTTTAATTCCTTATATTACACTGGAATCAACCATGAGGATAAAGGATAGACTTTTTTGGTGCTGGTAAACTATGTTTAAAACTTCCAACTCCAGTTTTAGGAACAAAGAAGAGCTGGGATTCTGATTGGAGACTTTTTTGCAGTTTAATGCAGCCTCTGGTGAAGGTTTGGAAATGGTTTTATTGTGTAATATTGCTGATGTTGTTGGACTACAGCTTGGTATACATGTCCCTATAATATGGACATTAGCTAAAATAATGCAAATGACCATTTGTATAATCAATCACAATTGTAACCTGGCTAAATCATATGACATTTTTTTTTTTAATTTTGCTACTATTAAATTTGCTTGAATGCCTTTAAGTATTGCCATGGGTTCATAATAAAAGCACAGATGAATAATGCTTGATAATCAGACTCAGTACAGATCAGTGTGTTTATTACCAGAGCTATATCAGACAGAGATAAATTGGGAGGCAGCTACTGTGTGGCCCTTCCCATAATAATTATTATCTGCTGTAGGTTTGGTTTTGTACTTAGATTAAAGGCCAAATGGATTTTTGATTAGTTCCCCTTTGTATTTGTTTAAATGTAATTGAGGCAATTTCATTTTCAAATTGCATTTCAAATGAATTAATTGATTAAGAGAATAATGTATGTTGTTGCATAATCACGCTTAGCCCCTCCCAAAGCCCTCCTAACAGAATAAGTGGAGTATTACCACTCATTTTCAGAATTTTTACCGTGTGCATCCTTGGGTGCCAGGCACAAACACACACATTTTAGAGATTAAGATGCTTTTAATGGCATGTAATGGTATAGGGACCATCACCTTCCTACAGAAAGCCCTGAATTATGGGAAGGCCATCTACCATAGACTCAATTTTATCCAAATATTATTCTCTGTAATAATAACACAGGAATATGTACTTGATCCCAACTAAAATATAGGGGCAGGTTTACCAAGGGTTGAATTCGAGAGTTAAAAAACCCTTGAATTCGACCATGTGAATTCTTCGAATTCGACGGAATAGGAAAAATTTGATTGATCGATAAAATCGCTTGAATTGATCGATTTGAACGATTTTAACCATTCGATCGAATTTTTTTATTCCATCAAACTTTTTGAATCCCAATTCGGTAGCATTGATCTGGTGAACTAGGCAGTGGAATAAAAATTTAAAGGGGAAGTTCCTTCGACTGTCTAATAGTTGAATATTCGAATAGATTTTTATTCAAATCATTCGATTCGTTAAAATTTTCAAAATTCACTGGTCGAATTTGTATTCAAAAACATTCGAAAATGCTAATTCGAAACTTTTTGAAAATTCGATCGAACTTCGAATCCTTCATGTGAATTTAGTAAATCTGCCCCTAAATTAATGAAAATCAGCCGACTGAGGTTTTTATTTTTTTACGTTTACATCATTTTCTAATAGACTTAAAGGACACCTATCATTTAAAAAAGTTACCCCCAACCAAAGGTGCGGGCTGATTCTGGTTGGGGGTACCAGTACTTTTTTTTTTTAAATTCCCCCTGCCGCCATGACAGTAGGCACGCATGCCAGCACCTTTGGTTGGGGGTAACTTTTTTAAACAATAGATGCCCTTTAAGATATGAAGATCAAGATTATGGTTAGATCCATTATCCAGAAAACCCCAGGTCCTGAGCATTCTGGATAACAGGTCCCATACTTGTACAACATTTGCTGTAGTTTCAGTGGCCATACCCCTTAACTGCTTTGCCCTACTGAGTGAATGTGCACTGAGCATGTCTCTTTATTAATACATCTATACCATTATATTAAAACAAGATGCCAATGCGACTTTACATTAGTGTGAAAGCCATTCAGCTGATATGCTCTGTGAGGGGCTGATAATCAACATAAGCTCTACAAGACTTGAAAAGCGTCAACAGCTTTTCAGCAGCTGTGACAAAATTGTATATTATTCCCACCTAATCAAATCAAAATGCCTGGCCTTATTATATAACATGGAGCCCATAAAGCTGTGTCATGTCATCTGACAATCATTAATCTGTTTCTTGAATAACTAATGTCACATCTAATATAGTATGTCTATTGATTCTGCCGAAAAACATTATTTTGTTCCAACTGACGCACATACTGAAACAGAAATATTCCTTCCACGATGAGAAATGAAAAAAACTTTATTTACTTTATACTTTTTTCAAGGATTTTGCTTGCACGGACATATTTATAATTTGTAATGTAGCTATAAATCATTGTTTGTTTGTTCTACCCTCTCTTCCAATCATTTGTGGAGATATGAAGACAGGAAAAGCACCAGCCGGCCGCAACCAGTTCTTGTTTCCAGTTAATGTTTGTTTGTGTTAGAAGAAATGCCCATCTAGCTGTCATGATGTTGTGATTGATAGTAAACTCCCTTTATCCTGCTACTCTCTTTTTTTCCTTGCTCCTCTCCCTGAAAATATAAGCCAGTTCTTTTTCATCTTCAAAAGGAAAGGGAATTATATTGCCATAGTTCCTACAGCTAGACAAATCTATTTCTTTGACCATTTTATATTTCGTTTATATGTAAATACTCATCAACTCACGTAGTAGTTTCTCTTAATTATCTAAAAGGTTTTCTAAAAAACGATTTAGTTGAGCCTGAAACTTTCATTTAATATAAAGGTATAGTTTTTTGGGAACAAACTGCACCTTGAAACAACAAGCTTGAAAAAAAGGGCAATGGCAGTGGCATTTTAATATGCATTAGCAGCTACGTACTGGGTGGCACAGGAAGGGGAAGTGAAAGGGAAGGAACAGAGTGTGTGGAGAAATCTGGCATCTCTGTGTGGATTCTTCTAGTTCTGCTACACCCTACACTGGGTCATCTCTCATCTCAGTGTCCAGGTTCTAAGCTATGTGTATGGAATAAAGTATTTTTTATGGGGAAATTGTGCTGTACATTTTGTACATAGTTGCTGATGTTGGGGAAAATCAGTTTTCAGAGACCACTTGAGGTGAATGACAAAGTTTATTTGACACTCTGTGGATCCTGAACTCACAAAGAGTCAGAACCCTGAATAAGGGTAAGGCCAGATGGAAGATTCGGGGAGATTTGTCACCTGGCGACCAATCGCCTCTTCTTTGGGGCAACAAATCTCCCCGAACCACTTCCCCCTGCGGGGGCGCCTATTCACATGCAGCGCTGGCTTTTCCAAAGTCGCTCCAAATCACCTAAGGAGGCAACATCTTGCGACTTTGGAAAAGCCAGTGCTGCTTGTGAATAGGCGCAGGCGATAATTCATTTAAGGCAAATAGTCGCCAGGCGGCGAATCTCCCCGAATCTTCCCATCTGGCCTGAGCCTAAAGGAATCACAGAGCTTTTATATGGATGTGTAAATCGGGAGTTATCAGTGGAAGAGCAAACAATTATTGCTCCACAGGAAAACAAAGAGCTGCACTTACAGCCAAACAGGTGGGTCTGTCCTCAAGACCAAGATTAGCTTGAGAACAGAATCAAAGTCAAGGGAGTTCATGGTGAAATCTGCTTGAACATAATTTTTATTCTTTATCACTAAGATGGGTCTTGGCCATTCAAATATCTGCAAACCGTTTATGACCAGGTGGAAACTTCACTTTCACTTGATATAGATAAAAAAATTGGGAAGCACCACATGGATGGTGCAAAAAGAAATAGCTGCCACAATTAAGAATATGGTGGCATTATCTAGATGGCTGTATAGAAAATATTATTGTCTGCACATTTTTTCACACTCTGTCATCATGAGCTCTTCTAGTAATTTCTGTTGGTTCAGTATCCCACTGCTGACATGCTTGGAGCAATGATCTTCTGATCTATAAGGAAAGGACTAGAAGATTTTTAGAATGACTTCACTAGGAATATTAGTATAATCTTTGTCCAAATATGGCTGTATTGTACTTTATTTCAGCAGGAAAGTAGTTTATTTCTTTTAAAAAAATTTACTTTTTGAGTTTTTTAAGGTTGGAAAATGGATTCCTAACTGGTTCCTAAGGTACCAGTTACCATAGTAACCACCCAACAAACTGGAAGATAATGAATAATGTTATAACTAATAACATATTAATAACAATATGCTGTAAATATTGCTAGAGACTTTTACACTTACATTACACAGCAGGTTAGAGTATCACTACAGTATGTGGCAGATAAAATGAGAAGGGTAGACAGAATGAGAAGGGCAACCAGAGCAAGCACTGTGATTGTAAAACTCGTGTGTTTCTCTAATATCAGATACTCCTTACATTCAATACATGAGATCAGTTGCTGTACTTCCAAGCTCAAGAAGATGTCTCATGGTCCACTCAGTTATGTAGAATCCAGATATTATAAGGCAGCTCAAGAATCAGATAAAAGGAAACTTGTTGTTGTGTTTGGTAGCCGAGGATGAGGAGGGTATAACAATGCTTTATTAGCAGGTTCATGCAACCATTACATAACAGCAGTAACTTCTTACTTTCACTTTCAAGCTGTACAGAAAGTCCTGTGTATGCACAGTGACACCCGCAGGCTAGTTGTATAAACACCACAAAACTTTTATTAACAGATTTCCTATTTCATAATCTCGTATTTTGTATTATTCCTTATTGACATTACATCTTTTAATCTGCCTATTTTTGCAAAATGTCTTATTGTAGTTAAGGTACTACCATCGGCTTTCAGCTAGGCTGGTTTTGAAATCTTGAAGCTCTAGAATTAAAGCTAGAAACACATAATTGTAATGTGATGGAATCTGACTTCAATATTTGTGAAAGTGCAGAAATACCCTAAGGCATATTTTGTAGAAGAAACCACACATAAAACATACAACGGATTCCAACCTAGTCCTTCTTGGTTACATTGGTTAATGCTATGTAAACATTTAGTTAACATCATGCACATTTTAATGAGAGTGACAGACGCATCTATGTAACAGGAAAAGCAACACTAACACAGGTGCCTGCTATGTTTCAAGTTGATGAGTCTGCAAGGACTAATGGCAGGATATAGACTGAAAGCCACAAACATTAATATTCCTGTCACTATACAGCTCCCCTAGGAATCACAAACAAAATACAGATCACACATAAATAAACAACTGATTTAAAAGGAATAATTTAATAATGGAGGTTACTGCCTTGTTCGATTGTCAACATTTGATTTATGTTTTTAACTATTGAATCTGAACTGCTCAATTAAAACACACCAACCTAAAGCAAAGCACTATGGCCCCGTCTACTACTGCAGCTGTAAATGTAAGCAAGGGAGCTATGGATATTTATGTCTGTTCTACATTCTGTCTATTTTTTGTGGAATGGCAATTCTTTTTCAAGGTATAAATATTGTATTGCAGAACAGTTCCTATGACGGATGGGGGAAAAGTATTATATTGGTAGAGACTGCACACCTTCAATCCCCATGGTCCTATTGGGGATAAAAACCAATTAGGATTCATAAATACTGTATTGGTGTTTGTCCTTTTATTTACAAAAATACATGCTGAAATAGACTACTAATTTTCTTAAAGAAAGCCTATTCCCCTCAAACAGTGTAGGTCTCTATAAAAAGATATT
>CM044443.1:76455096-76480160 GCA_024363595.1 Xenopus borealis | reverse complement strand
ATAATTTGAGTCTTCCATTCCTCTAACCAGTTTAGTTGCACGTCTCTGCACTCTCTCCAGGATCATATTATTTGTACTTTTCTATCATCAGTATAGCAAATGCTCAATACATTTACTTTAGATAATAATCATCTGCCAGCATTTTATTTATATAAAATGTTACTTGTGCAGCACATATATATAGATATAGCACATATGTAGTAAACTAATCCTTGAAACTTACATTTTTGGAAGTTCCTCAGTCAAGACAAGAAGATGAAGTATTATTTGCCTCATACTGTAGATCGCCTATAACAATTCATTGTCATTATCTTAGGAACAAAGCAGTGGGCACAGGTTGTGGGATATGATATCTAAAAATAGACTGGGAGCAGCATTCCAAATTTTACATAAATGAAGCAATATGAAGCAGAATCCTCAAAAATTATATTCAAAATGCTTAAAATGTTGCATTTATAAAGAAAAAAAACTATTCTTTAATAAACACAGTACTGTAAATGGTGTATAAACTTTTAATCAAAGTAAACCATAAGAACTTCAGTCTTTTGTTGCCTTTGTTTTAGGAACAAAATACTGGGCATAGTTGTGTACTGTAGATCGTATATCGGATTTCTATAAGCAAAGCAAGTGTCTAGTACCAATATACAATAAGACAGATTTACTAAGCTCGGGTGAAGGATTCGAATGAAAAAAATTTGAATTTTCTAATTTTATTGGGCTACTTCGACCATCAAATTTGCTAAATTTGATCGAATCGAATGATTCAAATAAATCAAACGATTCACTCATTTTGTCCTTTAAAATTTTTTCGGTTGCCTATTTTGCCAGATTAAACCTAGAGAGTTCCTATATTTGCCTATGCGAAGCTCCCATCGGTTTTTTTGATTTAATAGAAATCATCCGATTTCTCTGAAAAATCGTATGAATCATAGGATTTTATACGATTTTTCTTTAAATCAGATGATTTTGTGATTTCGGATGATCGTTTGATCGAATAGCGGTAAAATCCTACTAGTTCGATTTCGTCGGATTTTACTCCGTGAAAAACACGAGGGTCAAATTCAAGGGTTTTTAACCCTCAAAATTCGACTCTTATTAAATCTGCCCCTAAAATCAACATTTCAAAAACAGTAATGGACTGGAACACAAAGGACCCACAATAGAACCCGAATAGCAAGGAGGTGGAGCCTTTATCTTTTTGAGCAAAACGCTGGTATCCCCATGTTTGAGAAGTTCATTGTTTACAGTGTTTTACACACTAGATACCAGTTCACTGAAGTCTATGGAAAACATTTTATATAGAGAGCTATTCCTTCTGAGAAACTCCACTTTCCAGCTATATAAAATTAATTACCTCTATTGATTTTTTTTCTGCTTATCTGTGGCAATAAATTTGGCCTTGGTCATTTCCTTGATCCCATGACAGACTCCTAAGCTAACTCTTTCCTATCTTTCTCTCTGCTGGGAATAGAAAAGAGCCCACTAAGGTCAGTTCTAGGGTCCTGATTTCAATCCTAGCCAGGTCTGTATCTGCAAGGAGTTGGTATGTTCTCCCCTTGTCTGTGTTTCCTCCAGGTACTTCCTTCCTCACACCAGCAACATAAAGGCAGGTTAGTTGGCTCCTAATAAAAATGTCCCTTTTGTGCAAGAATGTGATAGGGACTGAAGATATGTAAGCTCCACTGGGACAGGACTGGTGTGAATGATGTATCATCTCTGTAAAGTGCTGTGGAAATGTTTTGGCACTACATGTTAAATAAATACATTAATATTACAATACTTTGAGAGTTGTGGCTCCATGAGCTCTGCTATACCTGAGTTACTAGTAAAATTTAAATTTCTATTACAAATAACCACCACTTAATGCACTCAAATCTTCCTCCTGTGAGGAAGGCTTTACACGACCCAAACTTAATTACCTATGCCAAATAATGCTGCCATAAGAAGGTTCCCTATTAGCAGAATATCAGTCATCTTGCTATTGTGTAAGATTAAGATTAGTGTGCCAGAATTGTGATCTCACTAAATATTAAGTTAGTTTGGTACAAGAAACTGTGATTAATGCAGATGGCATGAGCAAATGAAGAGGGAGCAAGTTTAAATTGAGTCTTGGAAAACTAAGTTGTTTATTGAACAATGTTACTTCTAGAAGGCAACCCTGATACTACTGGAGCACCATTACTAGCATGCTTAATCTTAATAATATATTGAAATAGACTGGCAGTTATTGTACAGCAACATTTAGATAACATATGATTGAGAGAAGATTCATTTTTTTTGTAGTCACATAACTGCTTACTTTTTTCAACCTGTCTCCATCAAAAAGCTGAACATTGCCTCCCATGTTTATTGATGCTTCTGTAAGTGGCTGATGCGGAGTAGAAAAGTTAGAATACATTTCTACCTGCAATTCCCACACCCACTAGTAACACAATATCATTAAAGGCAAAACATTTATAAAGGAGTTAGGGAATTTATAAAAAAATTTTATTTACAAAATAAAAAGACAAAATACAAGATTCAATGCTAGTCAATGACAAGAATTTATTTTACTGTTACAATTTGAATAAAACCAGCTTCAACGAAAACATATAAAAATAGTTTATATTTTTCTAGCTACAAAATAAATCCAAAGTTAAAAGGCAACACATTTCATTTTACTAGAGGGGCTGGACCACATCACCTGGTATAACAAAATTAACAGTCTAATATATTTAATTTACATAGCAGTACAATGTTATTAAAATGTGACCCTCAATGACATAGTATTAGGAAATGTCTTTCTATATTTAATGGAAATGTTAGAGTGATCTGTACTATGTTAGTAGAAGGCTACTGGATAAAAAAAGGACACTAAAAAGTGACCCCCTGTATTTTTATGCACAGGAAATATACATCCCTTCAAAAAAGGCAAAATCCGTGGACAGAAAATATAGGTACCCAGGGGTAATTTGTGTAGGGTAGGTGCAAATGCTGGGTGTGATATGGGGGGCATAAATTAAGCCATTAGTGTGCCATTCAAGTGCATGCTCCTACCCCAACTGTACTCTGCACACTTATACCTACTGCACCTTAAAAACAATAACATCTTTATTCAATAACACTATGGGGCAGATTTATCAAGGGTCAAAGTGAAAATTCGAATTAAAAAATGAAAATATCGAAGTAATTATGCGACTATTCGAAAATCGAAAGTACTGGCTCTTTAAAAAATTAGAATTCGACCCTTTGCCACCTTAAACCTACTGAATTTCTGTTTTTGCCTATGGGGGACCTCCTATAACCTTTAAGGAGTGTTTTTGAAAATTTTTGAAATTCAAATTTTTTTGGGGGAAATCGGTGGAATCATTCGATTCAATTGAACGATTCTAATTTGATCAAAAACAGATCTATTTGATGGAAAAAGGTCAGTTTTTGATGGAAAAAAAAACTTTAAAAAAAATTCGATGGTCGAATTTTTAACTTCGAAATTCGACCCTTGATAAATCTGCCCTTATTACTGTCAGTATCTTTGTGTATCAAATAACAAATGATCTTTCATAATATATAGGAGTCAGTTTGCTTTCCTATTTATGCCCTCAGAGTGCATGGCTTTATGAAGAACTTTTCCCTCAATCCTTCAGTGATGTAATGCCTGTGTCCTTAATGGGGAATTTAAGGCAGCACTCTTCAGGATTAGGTTCTCTCAAGTGAATTTCCAGTAGTGGTGATAGTGATGCAACAGAAATGGTTACTTGAAAGGATCCATCTGAAAAATACAAGCAAATTATTTGTCTCATGTTAAGGTAAGCTTCGGTATATACTGTACATATATAATACACAAAAGCCGTGAATATCTTGTAAATGATATCCTTATAAACGGTGAGTTCTGATGTCATCAGTTATAAACGGTGAGTTCTGATGTAATTTCTGTCACATGACTCAATGAAACTTGTGTATTATAATAAATAAAGTACCCCCAGTTGCAAAATATGAGGATATTAGAAGTTACGGAGTAACTTCGTGTTTTTATATGGTCATGAAACTCCTCGGTAACTTATAATATCCTTATATTTTACAAGAGGGGGTACTTTATTCACTATATATATATTTCTTATATATATTTCTTAAACTAAAATTAATCTTTTAGCAGCAAGCAATTGTATAAAACAAACAAAACATCTTTAATTCAGCATATGAGACCCAAAATGAAAACAGTGTACTTGCCAAAACATGTATAGGGGAATGTAATATGACGGTAACGCAAAAACTATTCGCAAATGAGAAAAGATTAGCCTTTGCGTGAACAAATCTTGCTTTGCACGAATGTAATATAGCTTTTGCGAACACGGAAACTGTTTAGCGACAGTTGAAGGCCATTTGCGAATTTTATAGTTTGTGCTAATGCGCTGTCAATGTAATAAAACTTCTTACTGACAAAGTCGTAATGTTTGCTACAAAAGATTACGACGCCTTCAAGCACTTCTTACAAGTGCGTAATTACAACTCACAATGCGCAATAACAATTCGCAATGCAATAACCGTTTAAGGAACAATATTACATTGCGAGATGTGGATTTTTAATCTTATTGGTGTGCAATGTTTTGCTCTTTGCGACTTTAATTACATTATCCCCGTAATGTCCAGTCTTTTTGGTATGAACTCTGTGGTCTCTTGAAAACTTTTTCCAAACTCCCCAGTGAGTCACCTAACGTGGAAAAACCAAACATTTCTCTCTCCTTTCACCTGCTGATCACCTCCATTAAACACCCCCTGGATGTCCAGCCCACCTCTGACTGGTTAACCCCATGGTGTCTCTTAAAGGAGTAGCTTCTTTAAAACCTAAAGAATGGGGATATATACCAGGCATCTACTAGACATCCCCTCCAGCTTGTACAATATACTGTATATACACATGAGTTTAGTTGCTGATCATGTCGGTTGGTGTAATAGTGGTGTAACTGCCAGACAGCGGGCATTGCAACTAGGAGGCTTGGGGAGAGGGGACCCTCATTCTCCATCTCACCCACTTTACTATCTGCAGTGTCGGACTGGGCCGGCGGGACACAAGGAAAAAACCTGGTGGGCCCCCGCCAACCCAGTCCACCTCCACTGATTTCCGGGACCCGCATGCCTGATCTCCAGACCCCCCCTAAATAAAAGAAAATTTGGTGCCTGGCCCTGTAGCACCTGCGAACTGGCGCTTGCGCATGCGCTCTATTGTATTGCACAACATGCTAGCACGCTGCCATGGGCCACCCCATCGCCAGTCTGACCCTGACTACCTGTGCAGGCTACACTTCATCTTCCAGGACTGTTCCTTGGGAAGTGAATGGGCAGGGGGTTATGGGGCAAATTGCAGTAGGCTGGTGTAATTTCAGGTTAGTAATGGTTGACTCATGGGTTTGGGTTGAATAATGGTTGACCCATGGGTTTGGGTTTAAATTTGGCCAACCATTGCAAGTTAGACTTGGGTGCTGGTCAGACTGGGAAAGTACACTCCTCCTCTGCTCCCTGTCTTTTAACCAGAGATAATAGCATTCAGAGCAAGAAGGCACTGGAAGGGTTGAGCCTGGGTCCTACAATGCTAATACAATTGCAGGTTAGGATTTGGTGCGGGTTAAGGTTTTCCTGGTTAGGGTTGGGCACACGTTTTTCCTGACACACACATCACTAGTGCAGGTAATTTGAGGTGAAGGGGGCCCTAAAATGTTTTTGCCTGGCTGACTCATGTTCATTGGCATTCCTTCAACACTCCAGGCCCATTACAAAAAATCATCAGTGGGGCAAAAAATCTTCAGTGAGGCAAATTTGAAGTGGCTGGGGAGGGGGAATGATTGTACAGCAGATACATCTGGGCCTCCATATAGGTAACTATTGTTAATTTTATACCATGTGGCAAAGACATACATTATACGAAAATGGTGGAGGAGAAAATGCCTATCCACTCTGATCCATATTTTTTGGTACAAAATGCAGTTTTGTGAATTGTAATAAATTGTTTTTCTTCTCCTTCATTGTTTTTATTCCAGCTGAAAGGCCATGGGTATCTGAGCAATATTCAGTATATAATTATAATTCCAATATAAAGTTGCCTGAAGAAAAATTGGAAGGATACTGAATGTTTTGATGGTACTGCTGTCGTTTTGTGTTTTACCACGATGTGTAAGGTGAGATGCATTATGCTATTTTTGAACCAGAAACAATTCACAGGTGTTATGTGATATAAAGTCTATAAACCAGCACATGTAGGTTGAAGCAAGATAACAGTCGAGTAGTTTTCACTATGAGGTCAGACGGCATTGTGATTTAAATCTAAATTGGCAGGCAGAAGAAAGATTGATTTAATTACCTTTAAACCAGCTCAGCCATGTTACTGAGCCATTCAGCTAGAAAGGTGTTGTTAAAAATTTGTACTCTTGTCTATACTGACTTCAATCAGGTTTTCCTTTCCTACACATAACTGCATCTTATGCGTTAAAGATTTTATTTGATTTGATGTCATGCCTATTGTAAGCACATTTTACTGGCATACGCACAGCAGATGCCAGGTTGTTGTTGCAGGTACCCATGGAAATGGATCTTTCCAAAGGGAGTGGAAATTAGAAAGAAATCTAATTATAACAATATCATGCAATTACCTTCACCTTAATCTGTAATTGAGTATTGATTGTAATTCTAAGCTATACAGTTAAGTTTTGCTTCTATATTAAAAGCAATTAATAATATACGTGTTAACCAAATAAATGAATGAGTCTTAATTGTAATCTATAGCTGACACAATCTCCTATAAGAATGATTACATTAAAATGAATGTAAATTGCATTAATTGATTTGTTTCATTATATTCACATAAGTGTTATATCTTTCTAAAACATTAAATACCGTACAGTATTGCTTCTTTCCTGTTCTAAATACTGTAACGTAAAGATGGCCATATCTTGGGCTTAACATATTTTGGGATTAACAGATGAATAGGCCATACAAGGTGATGGATGAGTGATGGTGTGAAACACATGCCCAAATGTCAAAGTAGGGCAAAATCAGCCAAAGTGTCTGACCAAATAAGAGGTCTATAGACTATTTCATCATGTCAGGACAGGGCAACAAACTCCAAGAAAGAGTTAAACTAGATTGTAAGCTCTCGTGCCTTCTTATATCATGATGCATGTCCGTTTATTTGTGTTATATGCCAATTATCTATGTCTGTCTCTTCAATATATTGTACGGCTTTATAGACTTTATAAATAATAATAAACACACCTTGTAACTATTTGCATATATACATGTATGTTACCACCGGAATAGTCAAGTTCAGTTTACCTTTTTATCAAAAGGAAAGTTATGTTTCATGTCGTTTTTCCTACTGTAGTTGGCTTCCATCTCATCCATCCAGTCTATGTTCCAGTCTAGTACAGGCAAATGATTAACTCTGGGTTTCTTTTTGATAACATCTATATTTTCACTGGTCTGTTGCGTTAATTTTCCGTCCAAAGGTGACACTGATGGAGTAAGGTCTGCATGAATAAAGATTGCATATAGCTTTAGTATGTGCAACATTGCTTTTCAGGATATCTGTATGAAGAGAAAGTTAGAATTTAAACCCTTGAATATGCAGTGGCAGCTGAAACTTCATTGTAAGGTCCTATAGGGAAGTATAACACAATAATATATATGTTTTAAATATTAAAACATCACCTAGTATCTGTTGTGCTTCTCATTGGCTGCACATTACTCCATGCTCCTGGGGGTCATAAACATACATACTAGCCATAGCAATGTCCTATTGGGGGTAATGGTTCATTGTATGGTTGCTAAGACTTGATGGCCATGCTCAGACTGGATTGGTGTAGTATGATAAACCTTGCAGGGAGTGCATGTAGGATTTGTTTCATTTGTCAGGCAAAAAAGGTCAAAACCAGTAGGCCATACAGTTTCATGCATCAGCATGTTCAGCCTACTATTACAATTCCTGGGCAAAAGCTTTGTGGCTTCTATTTGAGCTGGGAAAGCTATTTTAGACAGTTTTAGACAAAGCCACCTGCATTTGCTCAATTCCCTATACAACAAACATATCATTTACATCTAGAGCAACATAGGTATGCATATGTAATGGCAAAATACACATCTTCAGTTCTGAAAACTCAAATTGAATAATAACATTTTATAATTGCTACCACACCCTCTTTACTGTTATGGAACACTGTGACGGGGATATGAAAAGAAAAATTACATCATCCTTACTTGGATATAAAATATAATTCACTGATTATGTTGACGTTGCTAAAGAGTATATACTGTATTTCATTCTGCCTTTTCATTCATACATTTTTATCACATCAGGTATGATGAGTGTTATCTCAGTAATGATTACCAACTGAGATATTGAAAGGTAAAGGCAGGGGTGGATATTAACCATATGTAGACGAATGCAGCTTCAAAGGGGTCCCTCGGCAGCTCTTACAAGTTATATTTGTATTTACTTAAGCCAAAGCACCTAGACTTTGATCATAGCTCTACTTGCTAGTTTACTCTAACATAGCACTTTCTTCCTGCACCTGATGTGCAGATGAGAAATGCTATGTTTATTGTAGGGTTTATGTGAGTGCACTGACAAGCCATGGGTTGCCCCCCTGGTATGAACATACAGCTGCTGCATAAGGGTGAAAGAACAGATTGGTATTCCAGGTTGGGGGGTTGAGGTGGGTAGTTGATGGCCCATGAGGGCTAGGATTAGAAATAGAATATACTGAGAGGGAGAAGCCCTATATTCTTTGAGAGGGAGAAGCTCTATAGTCTTTGATGATTTTTGATGATTCTGTGATGAGGAATATTTAGGAAAATTTACCTGAAAAAATTCTAATAAATGGAAATACTTTTTGTGATCATTTCTAGCTGTGCTCTCTTTGTGCTTAAGAAAACACTGGTTGCAAGTATAATGGATAAGCAGACACATACATCAGCATTTCAGGACTCTGAAACATGTTTTAATTTGTTCAAACAAGTTATTGTCTATGCTATTACTTTTTTAATCTAAAAAGTTTTTTTCATTTGTATAGAATTTGCCCTAAGACTAACTACAATCTGTTTATGTTTGTTGGCAATAAACGCCAGAATTTATCAGCAAAAACTTGTGAAGGGCTGCCATGGGAGCAACTGAGGGTAACTAACAGTAGTTGCCATAGAAACTCTCTGCTGTAAGCCTACAGTCTTAATAAAACCCGCAAATAAAAGAAGTCTTAACAAAAATTATGGTTCATAATGTTTCTAAAAGAGAAGCCTGCAGAGTTCATTTTTAGTCTAAAGTTTCATAAAAGGATGCACATGCTTAAATGCATGTTTTTATGATTTTATCTGAAAAAAATGAAAATAATAAAGCTGTGTTGAGGTATTTCTCTAAAGAATCCAACATGCATTCCCTATTGTAACATTTTTTTTTAATTAAAGTGTAATATATCAGCTGCATAACTGGAATGCATTTCAGGTGATTTGCATGCCACATGTAAGAAACACTCTCAAATTCTCATGTGCCATTGCCATCCCCTACAATTACTCTACCAACAAAGGGCTAGAAGTTATTTCTTATTTAGGAATTTAACGTCCATAAAATAATATAATCTTGATACAATCACAACCAAATATTAGTAAATCCTTATTACTTGTGTGGGAGAAGTTTAGATCTAAAGCAAACTACCATTTTCATTTTATTTTTACTGTAGGAATGCTGTTTTGTTTGAAACTTCCATTCATATTGGTTTAAATGAAATCAGCAAATGCAACACAACATCTATAATATACCATTTCAGACCCCTGCAGTGTCCTCTAGAAACTTTTGTTTAATGTTTCCCTCAAGACTGGTCTAATATAGATCTTGACCCCATATGATTCCTTTTGGACACTTTTTATCATTGAAACTGTCAAGCCAATGAACGTATCATCATAAACTATTATTATTGCTCCTCTCAAATATTCCTAGACTGAAACCCTCTGAAATATCCAGAATTATATTAAAAGGATTCTGTCATGATTTTTATTGTAATGTCTTTGTAATAAATGACAATGTGTACAATACAAATAAATAATTCTAATAATTGAATTGTTATTCTTGAAATAATACATTTATTGTATGATATCGGTGTGTAGGCAGCCATCCCAAGCCAATGTGCCTGTGCTTTCAGAAGGAGCCTGCACTTCACAATGGAACTGTTTAAAGTTAAGCTAGTGTTTCTCAATGTAACTGGAAGAGTCATGGCTTGGGTGAGCCAGACTTGGATTTTTACTATTCTCATATCTCCTACTAGGATCATGGGAGCATTTTTAGTAATGCAGGTATCATGGAGCTGTTATCTGGTTACCTTCCCATTGTTCTGTTGACTTGCTGCTGGGGGGGATGGGAAGTAATATCACTCCAACATGCAGTGCAGCAGTAAAGAGTGACTGAAGTCACATGCCTGGGGGGAAGCTGGGAAACTAAAAACATTTCTAGCTCTAGCTGGAGGAGTTCTATTAGCTGATGAATTTTTTAAAAATCACATTTTCCCTTTAAGGTTAAATGCATGATGAGAGCAGTAGCCATAAATGGGCTATATGGCTACTACTATTCCAGACTGTGTCTTTCAGCACTGTCAGCTAAACAAACATTACATTAAACTGTATTTTTTCTTTCCCTGTGTACAATAGATGTGATTGGTTATCCACATCCTACATTACTTCTAAGCAAGGACCTTCAAGATATGCTCCCAACCTTTATTTGTACCTTTATCTGAGAACTTTTACAATGAACATGATTTACTTCTAAGGGTTTATATCATGTAGTGTACCCCTCCTTCTCAGTGACAGTAACATGCCAGACATAGGGGGCTTATTAGCAGCTGTTTGGTGACATATATGCTCCTGCAGATCAAGTGTGCATTGTAGGCCTCCATAAAATATAGCCACCCTTTGGTGGAAGTAAAGGGAAGGTACCTTTTTTGTTAGAAACTTGCCACAGAACTCATTAGATTAAAGAAGACACTTGCACTAAAATAAAATTAGACACAAGCCAGACAGTAAAAGCATTTGGAGCTTTTAAAGCTTTATAACATTTTCCCTGTTCTGCTGATGAAGCTGTTAAAGAGAAAATCTACAGCAGACTGCCAGCAAAGAGATTAGCTAAATGAAATCTGGTCTGGGAGATTCAGAACCTTGTCTAAAAGGACATTAACAGCTTGGGATCATTTAGCAACTGGCCATCCTCAAAAAAGTTACTTTATACAAAACCAGATAATTAAGTGCTAAATATGCAAAGCGTTTTTATTGGGCTTTAAAAAGTTAAAACGGTACTTAATTTGCTATAGACCCGTATCCTTGAATAAATGATAATTATGCTGTTCTTTATGATAAATCCCTGCTTCTCTGATCTCGTTAGTCACATAATTAATTTTCTAGAGTGCACTTACACTACGTAAAAACATAAAAGTGGTTATCTATCAAAGTGTTAAATTGGAGGCATGTTTGCCTGAACAGTCAGTATCCATTGTTGGATGGAATTAACTAGCTAGCACAGTCACACTGAAGGAATCCTTCTGCCTGAGGGGCTAGGATCTAGAGTCACATAGTGTTAGCTAGATAGAAGCTTGTTAAATCGAAAAAGCAGCAGCTTGCCTGAATCCAGCTTTTTATTCATGTGAAATCAAGACTGCTGGAAACCACAATGGCCCACTGGAGACGCTGCTATCAGACAGACCCTTCAGAAACATCAGGGGAATTGGGAAAGTTGATATAGTTGGTATAGTAGTGTATATTTTATAGCACAAGAGGCACTTTCAGGTGCCTTGAGCACTACCTTTTTAACTGGTGGGAAATCATTGCACCAAAGTATGCACAGCCCCTTTCCCTTCAGAGCTTTAGGCTGGGGACAGACAGAGAGATTCGGGGAGATTCAGTCGCCTGGCGTTTAATAGCAGGCGACAATCTCCCCGAACGTCCTTCTCCCTGTCCGTCGCTAGTTAAAATGTAAAAGCGCCGGCTCTGTGCACACGTGGTGCGGCGATTTCCGGAATCGCCCGAAGTTGCTATTAAACGCCAGGCGACTGAATCTCCCCGAATCTCCCTGTCTGTCGCTAGCCTTATAGTGGAACTACTAACAAACACTTTCACCAGTTCTTATAAGGCAATAGTCCCAAACTTTCGAGATACTTGAAAACACAGAGCTTTCTGTACCCCATGCGCCATTACCCAAGCACCAGGTTTAAAAAAAAACAAGTGAACAAAGCATTACACATTTCATGCTTTGTTGCACATCTGTATAATTCAACACATACTGATTAACCTGGCAAATTGAACAGCAGAATTTGCAGCTTTTTTTTTTCTTACCAGGAATTCAGATTTTTCATATAAAACAGCACAATTGTTCTCTCTACACCAGCAAAAGGCAAAAAAGACTACGGGGCAGATTTACTAAGTTTGTGTGACTGATTCGAAATTCGATCGAATTTAATGGACTATTCGAATTTTAGAATAAAATTTTTGGCCACAACGACCATTAAATTTAAAAAATTTGATTGAGTCGAATAAAAATCTATTTGATCATTTGACTATTCGATGGTCGAATTACTTGCCATTTGAAATTTTATTTGACTGCCTAGATTGCCAGATCAAACCTACTGAATTGCAGTTAAACCCTATGGGAAGCTCCCTATGGGAAGTTTTTTAGATCGAATAAAAAAAATTGGTTAAAATCGTTAGAATTGTTTGATTCAAACGATTTATTAGTTAGCTCAAATTATTTATATTTGTTCGTTCCATTAATGGAATTGCACTAAAATCCATCAAATTCGTTATTCGAATTTGAAGGCTTGCAATTCGACCAGAATTCAATGGTCGAATTCAAGGGATTTTTAACCCTCGAATTCGAACCTTGATAAATCTGTCCCTATAAGTACTGCAACAATTTTGGTCAGGAAATGACCTTCTATGAAAGTTTACTATTGTTACTGGCCCTGTATTAACATGGAAAACTTTGGGAATTTTATATTTTTCTTTATTTAATTACCAACAGTATGTACATTCAAGGTCAAAAACGTCAGCTTTTGTAAGATATCAGATTTTTTTTAAACTAAAATCCAAGTGATTAATCCAGGCTACTATTTATACTGGTTGCTCACTACGCAATTATTGATTCCACACTAATCTTTAATGACCTTGGCAACAATAAACTGCACAGCAGAGTAAATCTGGTAAAGACAGATGTTAAAAGAAAAGCGGCTTATAAATAATAAGATTTCAGATGATAAGGATTTTCGTTGTATTGTGTCATATTTGTTGTTTTTATATGAACAGCTCTGATACCAATATTTATACATTCAAGCACAAATAGTTACAAAAAAAAACCTGTTGGCATAAAGAAGTACTGTAGCATAGAATGTACCATTAGTTATACATTGTCTTTTGCAGTTACGTAGTTCCTGCAATGACACACAGGATAATACCGATTTTCTTGTCTTTCTGATGCTTTGTAGTTTGTAGAGTAGGGATGGGGAGTAGTGATGGGCGAATATACCCAGTTTCGCTACGCCGCTACGCCGAATTGGCGAAAAAATTAGCGAAACGAGTCGCAGCGCGCTTTTGACGCATGTTGCGGCACGCTTTTGACGCATGTCGCATCAACTTCGACGCACCGCGTCGTTTTCGGTGCTCGACGTTTCCGTCGCGTCACGTCAAAAACGCAGCACGATTCGTTTTTATGTGAATTTTCGCCAGGTGAAATTTCGCTGGCGTTTCGCAAATTTATTCACCTGCGGCGAATCGCGGGAATTCGCCGTGAATTCACCCATCACTAATGGGGAGTCAAACCTAAGCCACTCCATAAATTCAGTTGGGAATGGCCTGAAACAATCAACGGGCATGAAAATGCACTAGGTACTTTTTAAAGGGTGGTAGCAGTTAAATTTTGGTCCTTATGGTCAATCTGTAATTAACCTGTAGTAGAAAATTGCAGTAGATTAAAACTGCAATATACTTTCACTTCTGACTAATTGAAGAACATTTTATACAGTATAAGGGTATAATAAACACTCCATAATACTTGTACCTACAAATTCCCCAAATTAAGCAGCCCAAAATCTAATAAAGAGTTCACATTGTTATCAAACAACATAGCTAAACTAGTGTACAATAAAGAATAAGATCTAAAGTCAAATATATTATTCTTTAAGCATATATACTGTTTGAAGTGGATATATTGATGTTAGAATCCCTGGGAGAGCAGACCTATAAAGAAGAAGTCATACTAAATGTTAGCTGAAAATAGCCTGACAGATATCTACACATTCACAAGGGGGATGGTGGGTTTCTGGAATCAATGGATTGGTTGTCATGCAGACAATATAATACAATGAAGTTATGGAAGTACACAGAATGCGATCAAACCTTGTGTGATAATGCAATAGAGTTAATGGAGATTCCTGCTGCTGAGTCAGAAAGAGTGCAATTTATTTTTGTTATGCCGCACAGTTATTGATCATGGTCATCTCCTGGTCCCTAGGTAGGATACATTTATGCTTATGATATAGGTGGATACAATGCCCTATGATCTCAAGGGCTTGTTTTGGCAGTCTGAAGCCAGAATAATGGTATAATAATGAAATGATCTGGAACTAAACATAGTGACATTAATACATACAGGTATACAGTGTTTCCTTAATAATACACAGAAAGGGAAAATCCACTTTTTTTTGTGCTTCTCTGTGACTGCTCCTGGAGCCGCAGAGTCCGGCCAGGTGCAGCCACACGGAGCGGATTTCACGGATAAACGTATGTCTATGTATTTCGGCCATGAAATGTTCTCCATGTGCCTGCAGCTGGGTTGCTGTTGGAAAAAGGCTAGGTTTTTTTTTTAAACATCCACTACTACAGTGAATTTATAAAATAGTGATGATCCCCTTTAATTCCTTTCTTCCAGATTTGGTTGTGTGATGATGGAAGCTGAATACTAAATGCTATATACAGAGAGACAGAGAGATTTTGGATATTCATAGCCAGCCAGCTTATATATATTTCAATATCCCTGTTTTTAAAGGGGAAAAAAAAAAAAAATATATATATATATATATAAGTGCATAGGATCTATTTTCTTTGTAGATTCCGACATTGAGATATTGGTGAATATAAACCTGGCAATTTCTAGGAATGTCAATATTTTTCTAAATGCCCTTTAGTGCACGTGGTTATCTGGGCAAGGTGACAAAATGTGAAAAATAATAATTTCCCAGAAAGCTGCCAAGATGCAACATAACAATGTGTCATTTTGAAGGAGCGCATCTATAAGCAGTCAGGCCAAATCACATTGACTGCGGAAACCTCTTAAACAATATCAGTTGATAGATCTCCTAAAATGTATTTTTATCAAGTGTGCACTTGTATCCTATTTATTGCCTATTCCTACTATAAATCATATCGTGTGGCAAAGGTCATAAATGCTTTTTGGTTCCACTGAGATTACTGATCACTTCTGTACGATAACTCACGGGTACTGTTCTTCTGTAGAAACAGGCTGATTGCTTAAAATTCCATCCTCTATGAATAATAATCATAATAAACATAAGAAATTGTTTTCATGCAACAGGAACACATAAGTGTAAATACTAAGCAAATGGAACAGATGGAGGAAGGATTTGATTCAATGACCTTACTTAACCCTGAAAAAACAGAACGTGTTCTGAATAGGGAAAAGGAATAAAAAAAAAAAAAATACACTGTACTACAGACAAAAGAAGCAGGATTCAAATTGCTGAATCTCATTTATAAAGTGTATACATGCTTTTGTTACCAAAGGGACCACTTGTAGGGCACACGAAATCTATACTGGACATAACCTTTATTCAATGTTGGAGCAAACAAACAGATACAAGGATTTAAACACAAAAAGCTATACAGCACATCAGGGATTGATTGACAACCTTATGGGCACGAAGTGGGAAATTATAAAGGGCCTATTGCACAAAATCATTAAGTCTTACATTTTTAATTTAATTGCAATCTATACTATTGGTTCTGGTTTAGAGCAGAAATATATTTACCTTGTAATCCTCTTATCTTTCCATAGGATTGATGGTATACTGTCTCAGGGCTATTGTATGGGGATTCTAGAAAATGCTTGTAGTTGCACAATGAAATTAAAGCACAAGGTAACAACTAGGGGACTGTTTTATTGTAGTTAATCATCAAGAGACCCAAGCTGTTGAGTTTTTAGCAAAGTTTGTGCTCCTCTTCTTTAAAATAATCATTCTGCCATGCAGTATTTTCATTCTTGTCATGCCAGCAGTTCAGGTGCTACAAGGATATGGTTCTACGGGAGGAATGCATGCATTGCCGATTGTTTGGGCCTACACAACTTGTTCCTGGGCAATTCAGATGCTTAGGCTCATGGCACATGGAACATATTCTCAGCTGGTGGAAGAAGATAAATTCACTTGAGGAGCCTGTCTATAGACATAATGGAAACCTTTTGTATCCAGTGTGCATTGCTGTTGGTAAGGATGATTGACAACATCCTTGGGCAGGTTCAGGTGCTTCTCCTCCAGCAGAGAATATGTTTAATTGCACCAGGAGCCTTAGCAAGTAAAAGGTCCAGGCAAAGTTGCATAGGCCTGACTAAACCATTTAATTCCATAAATGACTGGACTTTGTGACTCTGTTTGGTGTCTTTTAGGTGTGCAGGTAAAAAGTTAAACCAAAGTGCTGTAATATACATGAAGGTGCATTCTGCTTATCTAATGCAAATTTTTTATATTATTATTAAAAAAAAATCCTCCCGGCATACAACAAACACACCAGTATTTAATATGACCATGAGCCAGTGCATGTGCCATGAGCTTTATATACCGGATGTGAATGCAGAACCAGTAACCCCATTGTGAATCTGTTCCTAGAAAAGACAATCCAAAGTGTGCGGTGAAAGATTATAAAATAATACCCATTCCTTTAAGAACTGTACTATATACTGAATCTCGTAACTCTGAATTGGCTTATAAAATAGCGATGGCTCTGTAATATTTACTTATATCATGTTATCATGTTATTTCTGCACTTTTGTTGATATCGATAACATAATGAACTGTGGGGCTCAAAATACAGATGTAAGGACTTTGTAATTTCACATATCTTTCAATTAGGGGCTAATAAAATCCACAAAACAGTTGATGCTATGGAAACAAGCAACCTGACCATGCAAATACTACCATTTTATTAACGGGGTCTAGTAAAGCAACAGTACATTTTAGTAGCTGGGACCTTGATGCATTATAATTGTAATAAACATACAAGCTCCCATGAAATATAGAAGGAAAGGTTCAGACAGAGAGTGATAAATTAAAATGAATATCAAGACAATACTAAAAAACTTTCATGCACTCTATGCTAATGCCAGTGCACAAGACGTTGCTGATATTTTCTATCATAATATTACAAGGTATTTGCTGAAATTGCAGCCACTGGCCCCTCTAGATTTGTTGGCATAGTAGTATTTCTCCATCAGTAATTATGACTCTGTTTACTGAAATCAGCTTTTAGAGGAATGGAAGTAGTTTTGCCAATCTCTGTGCTTTTAGTTGTCCTTTACAACAATTAGCACAATATGCTTACCTGACTATCACTTGTTTAACGAATAAAAGGCATTGATTGTGCTGCGCTCTCCCCTGCATATTGCAATGGATTATGACAGTGATCAAGTAAAATAGCAAAAGCATGAATAAAATATGCTATGGGCATTGGCAAAAATATGAAATATTTAGCAATTTCCAGTGATTCTTACATACAATACTGCAACTGTTATTGATCCACTCTGATTACTTGTTGGAAAGGATGTGAGAATTCCTGCAGCGTTAACACAGACACACACACTAATTTACTTGCTGCCTTTTATCAATCAGAGATGTGACAGTGCATAATGTAGTAGTCTGTAAAGGCATGTCATCCATATGAAATGAGAAAATGGAAACAAAAACTTCAATCCGTGCAATAATTACATTTTCTCATTGTCATTTTTGCTTATTTGAAATGCAAATGAAGCAAGCCTACATGCCATAAAAAGGCATTGAATTATGTGCACATTACAGGCACTGGCTCATTGAACAGTTGCTTTATTGACTACTCAGTTTTGGATACACTTTATAAAAGGGTTGGTTTACCTTTGAGTTTACTTTTTGTATGATTTAGGAAGTGATGGTCAGAGATCATTTGCAATTTAGCTTTTTATTCAGCAGCTGTCCAGTTTGCAATTTCAGCAATTTGCTTGCTAGGGCCCAAATGACCAACTTACCAAATTATAACAGCCCTGCATTGATATGAATTAGAGACTGGAATATGAATAACAGAAGGTCTGAATAGAAAGATTAATAAAAAGAGTAATACAATAATAAAACAATGCATTTGTAGACTTTTTTGCCTCTGAGACTTTTTTGTCCAAATGCAATAAAATCAATGGACGTCAATGACAACTTTTTTGTGTCTACGACATTTTTTGTCGCTGCTAAATTTTTGCATAAAAAATTTGCAGATTACAAAATTTCGCCACAAATCCATGACTGGCACTTATCAGTCTCCATGTGCATAAAAACATTACACCAGTTGTTGACTTAAAGGGATACTGTAATTGGAAAAAATGTTTTTTCAAAATGCATCAGTTAGTCTTGCTGCTTCATCAGACTTCTGCGCTGAAATCCATTTCTCAAAAGATCAAACAGATTTATTATATTTCATTTTGAAATCTGACATGGGGCTAGACATACAGTATTGTCAGTTTTCCAGCTGCCCCCTGTCATGTGACTTGTGCTTTGATAAACTTCATTCACTCTCTACTGCTGCGCTGCAATTTGGAGTGATATCACCCTTTCCTCCAGCAACCTTACAATAGAATAATAGGAAAGTAAACAGATAGCAGCTCCCTAACACAAGATATAACTGCCTGGTAGATCTAAGAACATCACTCAATAGTAAAATCCAGGTCCCACTGCGACACATTCAGTTACATTGAGTAGGAGAAACAACAGACGACCAGAAAGCAGTTCCATCCTGGCTCTTTATGAAAACACATGACCAGTCAGAATGACCTGAGATGGCTACCAACACACCAATATTACAACTGAAAAATAAATACATTGGCTGGTTCAGGAAAGGAAAGCCCTGGAGCTATAAATGCAGGGGCTGCATGACAAGCGATCCAAATGAACAGCAGCCAGATTACACTGGTTTAGGTTAGAGATGGGCAGAATCACATGTAGCTGTGTTTAGGGCGAATTTATTCACCAGCAGCGAATAAATTCGCGAAACACCCGAAAAGATTAGCCTGGTGAAAATTCGGCTGAAAAAAAAAAAAACGAGACGTGTGATGAAAACGACGCGGCTCGCAACGAAAACAACGTGCCGCGCATCAAAAACGAGAGGCGCGCAGTTTTGCTGAATTTTTTCGGTGAAGCAAATCTGCCTAGATTCGCCCATCACTATTTATATACTCCCAACATTTTGGAAATAAAAAGAGGGACAAAAAAGTTGGCGTGCACAGCACCATGACCATGTCCATTTTTGTGGCCATACCCCCTAATTACCATGTTAATTTTACGACATTTGGCAGGTTATTTAACTTTGAACATTTTTCTATGATTTTTTTCAGTTATTACAGTTTTGCTAATGAAGGTGAATTGCCTTTTAAGCTGAGTCTAACTTTTCCCAAGGAACCTGTTATCTTATATTGTTACAATTATGTATTTGCTTATCTAGAAGTTGTTACAAAGTATCTTATTTGCACCTCCTGGCAGTTCTGGGCTCTCTGCCTAAAGCCAATTAAGTTAGGAATTTTGTTTCCTTTTCTGGCTGTGAAAAATGAGACTTTCCAGTAAAATGAGGGACTGTGGGTTTTGCTATCAAAAGAGGGTTTGTCCCTCTAAAAATAGGACAGTTATGGTAGCTAGGTATGGTGTTTAGGTGAAAAGAGGTGAAAATGAGTTAAAGCATGAGATGGCCAGGCCCAGGGGTGGATAAGAGAGGGATGTTATGTCAGGGAAGAAACAGTCCACTTCCTTATCTTCTGAGCAGAAACATCCCGCCCACCCTCCAACTTTTTGCAAATTTTGTAAATGTCAGGTGTTTTCTTCTTTATGTTCTCATATTATCTATTAATAACTGAAGATGGATGTTTTCCTGAAAGCGCTGTTATATTGTGGTTTCTGTATCTTTACACATTATAATTGTGAGTGTCTGTATTGTATTCATTTATGCTAAATTAATGTGAAATACTTGATCCATGGAATGTTTCCGATCACCATTAGGGTCAGGAAGGATTTTTTTTCTCTCTTGAAGCATAATTGGCGCTGGCTTCAGGCTGGGTTTTTTGCCTTCCGCTGTCAGGGCGGCAATTGGGGCTGTTGCTTCAGGCAGCAGCAACCCCAGAAACACCCCTGTCCGCTGTATCAAATCAGTGCACATATGGAATTATATTTTAAGTTTTATTTTACCTTGCCAGAGTACTACACAGGACATTTTAGAAGAGGGAGATGGGAGGTTCTCTCCTGTGACTGCACAGTGGATTGATTGATACAGCCTGCTTGGATTTCCTATCATCAATACACTGCAGATGCAGGGCTACTGATCTTCTCTCATGTTGGTGGCACAGCATAGTAGCGACCTCTTGTTAAATTCTGGCTTTAGAATATTGTATTGAGTTAAGCTGGCAAGGCCCTATTTATTTGATAGAATAAATGCTGTGGCAATGTTACACCCATCTCAGTCTCCTGGTTTCATTAAGGTATGTAATAATGGGGTTCAGTGGGATGGCTCAAGGCAAAGGGTCAAACTAAGGAGTCCCCTTGTCATGAAATTTTACATGGTGGAATGAATTATTGACAGTGCAAACCGTGTAATTTATAAATAAAAACTACATCATAAAAATCATGACAGAATCCCTGTAAGTGTTCAGATCCTATGCCCCTTTCCATACTATTTAGGATGGTAGAATATACTGGTTTGGTTACTCAAACCACAAGGCCAAAACAAATATTACAAGAAAAGTGTGACTGTGCACCTTACTCAAGCTCAGCTTACTGTTTGTATTGTATACAGTAATATATTTAATCAAATTGTTAGAAATGTTAGAAAGCACCATGTTTGGCTTTGTGTGCAATATAGCAGATCCTTTGGGGACATTATTCAGATAATTCCTTCTTCAGGCATGTCAAAAAATGGAACTGAATGTAACTTAAATGCCTGACAATTTATTCTTAATTAATTATGCAAACATTTAATTTCAGTTTAGCAGACAGAATGCTGCTCTGTTCAATAATCTGCTCAGTGAACTGATTACAGAGTAACTGTTTTTCTTCTACTTGACAATAGCTCCATGGAATTGAACCCTTTATTTTTCATTAGGGCTGAATTATGACTGTTATACACAATGCCAGGCACAAAAATAGCTGCAGAACATAGGCCAAATGTATAATGTAGCAGGCTAATTGTAGTGCATAATGTACGTGGTACAGCATACTCCAACAAGAGGGAGTCCTATACCTAACACCTGTTCTGAACAATCTTTAAATTATAGAGCTTCCTGCTTGTTGCATCTGGAAATACCCAAGGGGTCATTAAAGCTGCTTTAAGGTACCTTAAATAGGACAAAAAATTGTATTGGTCGATTCTGTGACTGCCTCTCAAGCAGGTACACTTGAAAATAATAAGGCTGGTATTTGATCCTGAAATTTCCAAATGAAGGGAAGGCCATCTCTGATAGGCCTACTTTTCTCTGTAATCATAATACTGGATACTTGATCCCAACCAGGATACACATCATCCATTGGATACAAAACAATGCTATTGGGTTTATATAATATTCAAATAATTTTTATATAGACTTAAGAGATACAAAATACAGAAAGATCCCTTATACAGAAAACCCAAGATCCCAGGCATTCTAGATTAAAGGTCCCATACCTATACTTACTGTAATGGGAGTGGATACACTGTAATCACAAAATAGTAGTACACAAGATAAAAAGTTCTGTAAAAATCAGTCCTTCTAGAAGTTACCTGATGTTTTTATGTCTGAAATGGAAATTTTTTTTATAGTGACTGTTTTTTGGGATTTTTTTCTGTATGTGCCCCCATTGTGTATTCTCCCCATTCTCCTTAATTTTTCCATCTTTCAGTGAAACTGGCAGCTAAAAAAACGTGCACTTTACATCTAAAATTGTATTGTTACTTTTTAATTAACTTTCTATTCTGGTCTGTTCCTACTTATTTTCCAGTCTCTTACTCAAGCTGCTGCATGGTTGCTAGGCAAACTGAACCCTAGAAATCAGACAGCTGCTGAAATTCCAGACTGGAGGGCTGCTGATCACTAATCTGAATAATCCAATAACAAACAAAAAAACACAAAATGAAGAAACTATCTACAAAAGGACAATATACATCACTGTTTAGCTTTAAAGTAAATGCAATTATAAATGTTATTAAAACCCTTGCTTAAAAACATGCAAAACAAGCTTTTTAAAAGCTAAAAAAGCTAAATCATATTCATATTCATAAGCCCCTAACGTTTGTGCACATTTGCCCTCTTATTTGTTCCTGCATTGTGATCTTACCTGCATAAAACGTATCCCTTCCAGCAGTCTCAGTTTGAGATCCACCAAAGCAAAAACTGTCAACTGCAACTGCAAGAGCCTTGGCAAAGTTTGCATCCATTAAAAAGGATCCATCAGAGGAGCTGACCATGCTGCATCTAGCACTGGTATAATTATCTTCTGAAAGAGAACCCCAGCCATTAACAAGAGATCCGGCCATAGAGCTCTCATATTCACTGATACTGGAGGTTGGGGTTTCACAGTACTTGCGATAAGACTTTAATGAACTGATGTCCTCTAAATCAAGGTCATCATCTTCATCAACTGCATCAGCTTCTGAAGGTAACGGGCTGCAGATGTAGCCATATGTTTGAGGAGGTGAAAAGGGCCTTGGTAGAGAAGAATCATATTCTGATGTATGCCTTGAATAAAAGTGAGCAAAGTTACAATGCTACTAATTTCAACATATATTTTAAAATGTATGTAAAATACACAATTTACATTCCAAACATTCTAGCCCATATTCATATCTAGCACTATTCATACGGATATTAACAGTGTATAGCTCTCTGCTCATTATTCATACGAATAGACCAGGGTATAAATGAATGTCATACACCAGGAAGGTACACTCTTTGTACATCATGCTTTTCAGGTATGACTATACTTAATACTTTTTATATAGAACTCTAGATAAAAGAGGCCTTCTGGTTATTTCATATAATATAAAAATTAGCTTTCATTAAATTCCTAGGATGTGACCAATATTCCAACTATCTGGTTTTATTTTTAATGATATACAGTATTCACTGTGGGTTCCTATCTATCTGTGTTGCATACAAAAACAGGTATGAGATCCCTTATCTGGAAACCCAATATCCCAATGAGCTCCTAATCACAGAAAGGATGTCTCCCATAGACTCCATTTTATCCAAATAATCAAAAGTTTTTAAAAATTATTTTCTTTTTCTTTGTAATAATAAAACAGTACATTGTTCTTAAACCAAACTAAGATACAATTCATCCTTATTGGAGGCAAAACCAGCCAATTGGGTTTGTTTAATGCAGGAGTGCCCATACTTTACTAATGCGTGGTCTACTTTTAGCGATGTTTCCCATTATGGTCTACATCCATGAAAGCACTGTTAGCATTCTCTTCCATGGAAAATATTACTCAAACATTATATTGGTTTATGAGAGGATTTATATTGCTATATTTAACAAACAACTATTTCTTATGTAACCTTAAAATAATACATATCTGAATGAAAAGCTTGAAATTTAGACTTGAGACACCAGCTAAATGTCTACTGCCTACTACCTTTTGGGCACCCCTAGTTTAATGTTTACATGATTTTCTTGTGGTATGAATATTGAAATAATGGAACAATCCATTATCCAGAACCCCCCAGGTCCCAAGCATTCTGGATAACAGGTCCCATATACTCTGTGAGCTTATTATTGTGGGTAGCATACATCTGCATTAGTTTCAGGAGGACAGGAACCAAAGGACATTTTCTGCCATTGACCACTGGGATGGTGTATAGTGACTGTGGACCTTGTAAACTAACTGCTCTTTAATGATTTAAATGAAGCATTTATATTCTAGATGAGCTTTCCCCTTCATATTGCTTTTATTACTGTTACTGCAAGTTGTACAAAACATAAGCTTTCCTTCCCACATCACGACTATACTGGATAGCTGGGAGGCTATTGATCATGCATCCAAATTGTGTGTTGAAGCCTAACTTGAAAACCAACACATGCTGTGCCTATTTTGTTTCATTTTGTTGGATACAGGCATATGCTTGTACTGCTGGAGCCAACACTCAGGATGAAATGCTCATATATAAAAACAAAATCCAACTGTGAATGACAAGTGTTTGCCAACAGAGAGAAATTATGAGTTCTAAATCTTCGCTCAAATGTCCTTGCTGAGAATGATATGGCGGATAATGCCAGGCAAGAAAACTTTGCCAACAATGATAGTCATGGCTTGCAGCTTCCAGCACAGAAATGATTAATCAATGCAGCTTAACACATTCATTTTTCTGCTTTAATACTGTTATGTGGCTGCCAAATGTAATGATTTTTCTATGAAATTACTCTGAAGCAGCAAGTTTGATGTCCTACAGGGAAAGAATCAACTATAAAATTCCTTCTCATTGTGGCATAAAAACTCATTTAACAGCTTTTTTTCCCCCATGAAGCCATGTGACTATCAGTAAATCGGAGACTTTCTTCTGAACTGCACAGTTCCTGGATTTTGGGTAACTGCTATTTGGTATGTTATTCTTAATGGGCTGGTGTGTTGTTAGTGTTACATAACTATATGTTGCTTAACACAGTTATATAGTTACATAGTTTACTTGAGTCCATCAAGTTCAACCACTCCAAATTATAACCCAGCATACACACACCCCACTCTTTCACACAAACACCATATATGCCCATAGCTATACTAACTGTAGAGTTTGTATCAAAATAGCCTTTGATATT
>CM044443.1:76440972-76451512 GCA_024363595.1 Xenopus borealis | reverse complement strand
GATTGAAGTTTATCAGAGCACAAGTTACATACTTAAAAAATGTATGTCTAGCCCCATGTCAGAAATGAAATATATAAAAATCTGTTTGCTCTTTTGAGAAATTTCAATGCAGAATTCTGCTGGAGCAGCACTATTAACAGATGCATTTTGAAAAAAAAAAATTTCCCATGACAGTATCCCTTTAACTTTTCATCTACATAAAGCTGAAACATACTTAAAGGACAAGTAACATAAACATTTAAACAATTAGTTTGTACCTAATGAAAAAAAACACCAAGACCCATTTAACTTTAAATTCTCAAAGTCTTTATTAAGAAATAACTTACCGATACTCCGCTTCCGCTCCTCTACAGAAAAGGTGATCAGGCGTCATTCCATCATGCGGCGCTTGATTACTCCTCCCTGGCTATCTCCTATAGAAGGCAGGGAGGAGAAATTGAGTGCTGCACGATGGATTGTCGCCCTGTTGCCTTTTCTGAAGAGGAGCAGAAGCGGAGTATCGGTAAGTTCTTATTAAAGACTTTGCGAATTTAAAGTTAAATGTTTCTTGTTTTTTTTTGTTAGGTACAATCAAATTTTTTTTTTTAAATGTTTCTGTTACTGGTCTTTTCATGTGATTGGAAGGTCATTCAACAGCAAGTGTTGGCTTGTAAAACATTTCCCTTTAGATTAGTTCCCAAGAGCCCATTTTATTAGGGCCTGAGTAGAAAGACAAGCAATAAAAATAACAATAACATTTAAAGGGGACATATACCTTCAAAGGTAACCTACTCAGTATTGTGAAAAACCTGATTATTTTCTAGCATATTATCAAGACCTAAAGTATGATAGAGGCTAACATCCAGCAACCCTAGAGATGGCATGTTTTGTAGAAACTATTGCAAGTACCTTCATGGTGACTCTGTAGAGCCGGATACAACTATGTTTCTTCTTTGTCTTGTTTAGTCTTGAGTTTGCCTGGCAGCATGTGGCACACAAGATCAAAGAGCCAGGAATGGAAAGGGTTACAGCTCTCTGTGGCCAGCAGCCCAGCTAATACAAGAGCATTCACAGACGAGAATAATTTCTGCTCTGTTTACACTTCACTCTCTTTTTGATTTTCTATAATTGTTGCTGAAGGCTTTAAACTTAAAGCTCTGATTACCTAAACATCAGTATATCAGCTCATCTGAAGTTTGATTACAGTGTGACATTTCCAAGCAAGTATTACACTGTAATCTCCATATGTTACATAACAATGAGATGAGTGAAATAGTCATATCAGGGGTAATTCCTACAGGAGAATATGTTTGCATCTGTAATTAAGTTTAGTTTACCTATTATAGAAGCTATCCTCTATAAGCCCCACTTCTATAATTTAGAGGTGCATTTCCCCTTTAACAGTCTAATGATAGTTTATTTCACTTCATTGAGTTAAATTTACTGAAAATCAGTTATTTACTGACTACCACAATTGCCTCAATCTTACATTAATGACCTCCATTAAGATCTTTGAACAGCTATTTCAGTTCATCAGTCCTAGAGCATTTCACAGTCCATGATCCTTTTGCATTTGTATTTTTGTGCACTAATCCATATTTATTTTCACCTACCTACCACGTCTGACACTGTGTGTCACCGCTTTGTGACCCTTTTAAATAATGAACCAAACAACGAAGAAGGCAAACATGGAAAATGAATAATGCTTTCACAGAAGACTTACAAAAAGCAAGGTGATACGGAAGTCTTTTTAATTTATCTTTTTGCTGTGAGACATAAAGGGTCATTTGTAGTCAGTTAAATTATTACATCTAGCAATTATCAGTATCTGTGCTGCCTCTGCAATTTCCCAATGATTTTCTTGATTTAGGGGACATCTTGTACTTCATCAAGTAAAACAGGAAGGCTCTGGAATGAGTTTTATTGGTGATGTATTGATCCTAGAGCAAACTGCTGCACCAACATTCACAGCAAACTCACAACCTGCTTAACTGGAATGTGCCTTCATTAACTGTAAAGTCCCATAGAGCTGCTGAAAGGCAGAGTAAAATGAACTTACATATTTTTTTATTTATATATTCAATTTCTAGCAGTTATATTATTTTATTTCAACATGCCTTTCTTTTAATTTAGTAAGCGTGTGGTGCTTCTTAGATGGCTGAAATGCATTAAGTGTAGAGACTTGGCCGAGATGTCATTGGCAGCCACAGTCATTATGACTCAGTATGGAATTGATGTGAATAAGGATGCTATTAATTAAAGATACAGTACTTGAGTACAATAACACACCTTGCACTTTTATACAGTTGGTTTATGTGCGAAATGCATAGATGTCTTTTTCACTGAGCAACATAAATGGCACCATCCAGAAGCACTTTAAAATTGGATTTGATTTAATGTCAAAATGTTTTTGGTGAAAGGTGTGGCGAATTGTGTCCAAATTGTCACTTTTCGCACTGTACTTTTGTACAGTTTTGGGACGAGTGAACTTTTTCTCCCTGTATAGTTCTGAGGTGAAATTCATGGTAAAGCTATGGAAAACAGTTTCAGGAATCTGAATTAGAATTTCTTCATGCTGTGTGTTGTACCAAAATAATAAAAAAAACACTTCCACCATACGTCATTTATGTCCCTTGCCTTCCACATCTGCTGCTTATGGGCATTGTGGGGAGAGAGCTACATCCACTGCACTACATAATGAATGGAAAATTTAAATCAAACAGGAGAAAGGATATCTATAGTAGAATTTATTCTACAAACAACAGTTGCAGCATAGTGGAAAGGAGTTTCTCTAACAAGAAAGAGCAATGTAGAAGGCTATTACTAAGCTAAAAATACGTTAATCACAATGTAACTTCGCCATCTTGCAGATTCCAATACATTTTGGTGAAATTCCACAAAGTAAGCCATTATGTGCCATTCAGAACAAGAGGTGGAACAGTCACACTGGTACAAAACCAACTGATGATTTATACTTTCATTTAGTTGGTTTTGGAGCCAGTGTGACTGTTCCACCTCCTGTTCTGAGTTGCACATAAGTGATATTGCTGAGGGCTATTGCTGAGCTAAAAATACAATTTAACTCTGCCATCCTGTAGATTCCAATGCATTTTGGTGAAATTCCACAAAGTAAGCCCCCCACAAGTTCACTCATAAGGCATCACTACTTGTGCATCACTACTACCCCTCCTTTCATAAAGGCATAGCAAAGTTATACATCTGTGTGTGTTTGTAACTTATTCTTATTTGTATTAGTTTTGTTTTATTTTCCTATATTTACTTGGGATGAACCAAATGACATATTTAGTTCAGGGTTTCAGCCAAATCCGAACTTTTTCTAGTAGGATTTGGATTTTAATCAATCGAAGAGTCTGACTGAACTAAATCCGAACCCTATATAAAGCAAAAAATTATCTGCAAACAATGTGCACACATCAGCTATTTCTGTAGGTGCACTGGCATGTTCCATTGTGCATGAGGGTTTGAATTTGGTTCGGCTTGCTTGCAATGTGTTTACCCTGAACCCACATTCCTGGTTCATGGTATAATTGCAGGAGGCTTTCATACATTTTGGAAGCAATATGTTCACACTTTTATGACACTGAAATCAAACGTAATTTCATTACAGTATAATAATCTTCTTGATTTGTTAACTTTGTATGAAACTTCAGTTCTTAATATTCACAGCATACGTAGGGTGAGATGATTAAATGGACACCATTTGATGTCAAATAAAAAAAACTGAAATATCTGCAGCATGATGAAAACTGGCCATAATTCTTCTTGGGTGTGGAATGCATAGAGCGTATATTTTGTAACCTAAATTAGGATCAATGCAAACATGTGAACTGACAGTTTATCAATGAATGTATATTCCATAAATTATTTGTGACAAGCAACCAATAATAAGGATTTAAATATGCCAACTAGGCCTTTAATAAAATATGCATTTCTGAAAACAATTTGCTGCACCATTTTAATTCCTAACCTGAGATTTTATTGATTCTGGCAAATGGAGCGTGTTTATCTAAGTGCTCTTATTTGTATTAATTGCATACACTATATTATTTTCTGTCCAGTGCACAAATAGAAGTAATTGATAAAAAAAATATAGGCAGAGAAGACTAAGTGCATGTTGCAGAGGGAAACATGGGATTAATGTAGGTCCTCTACTTGGACTGTAAAAGAATTGTGGAATGAATATTAGCTCTAGTATTGAAAAACGTAAATAGCTGGATAGTTTTATCTTACATGCGGAACAGAAATTTTCATGAAAAATATATTTTTAGCAGAAAAAATGTGATGGAAAGAATATTTCCAACCTTTTTTTGGCAGTATTGCACAGCTTTTAAATATGTTTTATCAGTCAGTTGCTACATTTTCATGGTGTTTGTAATATATAATTGGTTTACATATATATTTCAACTACTTTGGCTGATATCAAAGTTGTGAAAATACTCAGTAATTTTATGATTATGATAAGTTGCACAATTATGTGATGTTATTTTAGAGATGATGGTTGAAAGTATAACCCAATGCCAGATGCCAGATCAAATGTTAGGCTGGACACACAGAGAACTATATTTCATACAGTTTGCATTGTTTATGACAATGATCCTTGAACCTTTTAAATCAGGTTTGATTGTACCATAGTTCATTGCCCAATAAGGAAGGCTGAGAAGACCAATGATCTGATTAAGTTCATTGCCCAATAAGGAAGGCTGAGAAGACCAATGATTTGATTAGTGTATCAGGTCATTAAGTTTAGCCAAAATTGCATAGTTGCACATTTTCCTTTTATATGTCTAAGAAAGAGATCTTTCCGGCAAAAAAGGGGTTCAGGGACAATATCATGCCACAATTCATTTACCTAATCTGTGGGCTACCTGCCCACCCCAGATAACTCACCTACCATTATAAAAACATAAGTCTAAAAATATTAAGACTATGATAATTTGTAAGACATGTTAGCATTAATGTTTAAAGTCAGTTTGTTCACTGATCCCTGGATGTTCCCTCCCAAGCATCCAATGTAATCTCCTGAAAAAGAATCAAGAACACAGAATAACTGCTAGTAGTGTTTAATTGTGAATCTACACAACATGATTCAGCAGCATAGGCCCTTTCTCATATGTTGAATAAGGCCCCATGCTGCCCAAATCATGTTGAATTGACGCTATTTACTTGCATCTTGCTTCTTGCACTTCCATATAATTGCATTGAGTCCCATTCCATCCAACTTGCTTTTTTGCTGAATCATTAAAGATCTTGCCTATTGGTGCTAGGGAACTTTGGAACTACTACTGCTACTACTACTACTACTGAATGTGGCATTGACTCCAGGTTTCCTTTAGTGGGTTGCTCCAACAGGTGTAGCAGACTTGTGCCAAAAGAATTACACGGTAATGCAGTTTTAACACAAAGCAACAGTCACACAAATCCGCACTCTGAAAGTCTTTGCCGCACACTTGCACTTGATTTGCAAATGTTTGCACACAAAATTGTATTTGTTTTGAAACACCATGTGCAACTGACACAGTTACAGTTCTCTTGTGACTGTAAATATTCTGTACTACTGGGTAAAAAATGTACTTGATTTGCTTCATAAAATTGCAATTTCACATTGTACTTTGTTTGTAAATAGATCTTTTAAAATCATTTAATCATTCTAGTTTATTTTAATTTGTTTAGTTCTCTTTAATCAATAGACAAAGGGGAGATTTAGCAACAGCATTTTTTTTAGCAAATCAAAAATTTTTTTGTGCTAAAAATTATGCTTTAAAAATCTCGAAAATACAATATTTATTATTCTTAAAACATTTCAAAAAGCTCAAATCTAACATCGTGCCATCTAAAATCTGGCGAGTTCACGTAGAAGTAATTGAAAATACTTAAAAAATTGGAGCTATTTGAATTTTCCCCCCCATATTGTTCTGTCCATTTTTTATATTTGAATTTTTGAATAAATAAGCTAGTATTCGATTTTTTTAAAATTTGAGTTTCAGCATAAGAAAAAACCTCTAACATTACACAAATTTCAAATTAATTTTGACAAATAAGTCTGCAAATGTGTAAAGTTGTGTTTTTCAGACAGCAACCGTTTTGATTTTATGTTCTCTAAAAATTCTGCTAAAGGAAGTCTCTTGAAAGCATGTATGTTTGAATTGCAGGCTGCTTTTTAAAATACAGGTATGAGATCCATTATCCAGAAAAACATTATCCAGATAGTCTTGAATTACGGAAAGGCCATCTCCTATAGTCTCCATTATAATCAAATAATCCACATTTTAAACAATGATTTCCATTTTCTCTGTAATAATAACAGTACATTGTACATGATCCAAACTAAGATATAATTAATCCTTACTGGAAGCAAAACCAGCTTGTTGGGTTTATTTAATATTTACATAATTTTCTAGTAGACTTAAGGTATGAAAATCCAAATTACGTAAGGATCCATTATTCGAAAACCCCCAGATCATGAGCATTCTGGATAGCAGGTCCCATACCCGTAATGTGGTCACATTTATTGTTACAATTTAATAGGCCTTAATACATAAGGCCAGATTCAAATCAATGAGAGAGCATTATATTATGGTTTATCACATGAAAACTTATGGGTGAGAGTCAATGCAAAGAATAAAAAAAAACTTTCCTTCAAATTCACTTCCAGTTTTTCCCATAGACCAAGAAAGTTTTCCATGTGATAACAGTGATATAATGGTTTCTCAATTAATTGCCTCTGGCTCTATGGAAAAATCTGGAATTGAACTAGGAAATAAGCTTTCAAACTGAAGTGATTGCTGTGTCTGTAACAAAGACAATGTAATTTTTCTGTAGAGTGGTACCTTGTATTTTCTCCTTGATCACCGAGTTCAAGATACTGTGCCACATCTTCTGGAGTCAAGACATTGTCACCATCATCATTTATGGAGAAACATTCTGATGCTGGTTTAATGTTCAGTGTGCCAGGGGGACACTTTTTCTTGCTGTTGATTTTATGGCTTTGCTTTTCTTGATTGGGCACAGAATATGAGGTGACACTGCAACCACTGTTAAAACATAAATAAACATTAACTAATTAAACCTGATCTACATTTGAAATCAACAAAAACAGAATATATGTATAATATTTTTAGGATAAGGCCAGTCCCTATTTTATATTCTTGCTGTAAGAACTGCTTGTAGACATAGTATTTTTAAACAATTTCTATGGCATAAAACCTGCCATTTTCTTATACATGTACATATAGAATTGCACAAAGCAATTGTTCTGCAATGCCCCAGATGCAAATGCTGGGAAACTGAGCAATAAGAGGCATGATTGTTTGTACTATTCATGATTTTTATGATGTAGTTTTTATTTCTAAATTACATTGTTTAGATTTAGTTGTAATATTGGTGTGTCGGTAGCCATCTAAGGTCATTTTGCCTGGTCATGTGCTTTCAGAATGAGCCAGCACTAGGATGGAACTGTTTTCTGGTAGGCTGTTGTTTCTCCTACTCAATGTAACTGAATGTGTTGCAGTGGAACCTGAATTTTACTATTGAGTGCTGTTTTTGGATCTATCAGGCAGCTGTTATCTTGTGTTAGGGAGCTGCTATCTTTTTACCTTCCCATTGTTTTGTTGTTGGGCTGCTGGGGGGAAAGGGAGGGGGGTGATATCACTCCGACTTGCAGTACAACAGTAAAGAGTGACTGAAGTTTATCAGATAACAAGTCACATGCCTGGGGGCAGCTGGGAACTGACAATATGTCTAGCCCTATGTCAGATTTCAAAATTAATTATAAACAAAAATCTGTTTGATCTTTTGAGAAATGGATTTCAGTGCAGAATTCTGCTTGAGCAGCACTATTAACTGATGCATTTTAAAAAAAAATTGCCTAATGTAAAATATTTACTTTGAAGGGACTTGTTATATTCTTATATCTTACAACAGGGGGTACTTTATCATAATACAAATGCCAGGGGGTCATGAGACAGAAATGAAATCACTAAGCACTGATTACAACTGATGACATCACTAAGCACCCTTTATATAATGAATAAAGTACCCCATTTTTTACAATATAAGAATAAGTTACAGAGGAGTTCCATAACCATATTCACACAGTTGAAGGCCGAGTGTGTTTATACAGGTCCTATGTGACTTCTAATATCCTCATATTTTGCAACAGGGGTACTTTATTTATTATAATACATACGTTTCAGTGAGTCATGTGAGTCATGGTCTTTTGGCCACTAGAGGTCTCTCATGCATTATAAGTCATAGAGAAGGCATGTGACCATATACAGGTCACATAACTCCGTAGTGACTTCTGATATCTTTATAAATTTCAGTAGGGGGTACATTATGCATTATAATCTACAGTGAAATGTCAGGAGGGGGGTAGGGAGGTTGGAGGGGGCGGCGTCCATTATGTTCACTGGTGCCCAATTTGGCGCACTGGCGTAAAAATTTGACGTGCAGCATCAAAATTGGACACACGGCATCAAAATTCGGCGGCGGGGACCCCTGTTATAAACGGCGCGTTCTGACGTCAGAACTCACCGTTTATTAGGGTATAATTTACAGTCTGGTCCCATATGGAAATGACCAGACTGTAGATTATACTGTATAGTGAATAAAGTACCCCCTGTTGTAACTTATAAGAATATTATAAGTTACCAAGAAGTTTCATGACCATATAAAAACACGAGGCCGAAGACTCCAAGGTAACTTCTAATATCCTCATATTTTGGAACTGGGGGTACTTTATTTATTATAATACACAAGTTTCAGTAAGTCATATGACAGAAATGACATCAGAACTCACTGTTTATAACCGATGACATCAGAACTCACCATTTATAAGAATATAATTTATAAGATTTTCACAGCTTTTGTGTATTATATGGATATAATTGACAGGATATTTGTGGTTCTTGTGTATTATACAGCTATCGTACATACCCAGGACCCCAATGCTAAGTAACCGTACCACCATAAATACTATAAAGCTGCACCTCCAGGAGCGCTTTTCTTAATGATAGATTCAGACATAAAAATTTAACTTTTGGTTTCAAACATAGATGACTCTGTGTCTGTGCCACTAATGCATTCCAGTTGTAATGTATGCTTAATTGTTTTGAATAATAGATATTCTAGGACCTTGGCTACTGATCTCTGCCCAGTCAGATATGCTTCTGAAACTGTACAAATAAAACCAGACAGTAAGAAAGGGCATCAAAGGTAATGAAATATCAATTCTAATGAATCATGAAACCCATAGGAAAACCAGCTATTAGGGCTGTAAGCAGTAAAATGCAAAGACATGCTATTATTATTGCTGGAGTCTGGATAAAAGACAAGCCTGGACTGAGTGTTCAAAGGGGCTGTATGACAGGTAGCGGACAGTATATTTATTTAATACACAGAGAATCATTTACTAACACTTGGAAACTCTGCACCAGTGTAGGTATCTGTAGCACTGAAGTTACAATTATGAGCTTTTATTTGTTTTCTGTAGTTAGAATATGAGAAGAACATCTCAGGTTGGTTGCCCTGGGTTACTACTCTGCCCCTCAAGAAAGTGTATTTTTATAGAATATACGCACATACTAACTTTTCGTTTCAAACATAGATGCATCTGTATCAGTGCTGCTCATGCATTAAACATTAAAGGCTCTTCCAACAGCAAATTAAGTTTTCATGTTTATATATTTCAATGAAACATAAAAGTTTTCTTTAATAAAGCTTAACATAAATCTTCTCTTTGATCCACAACAGAATTGTGATTCTCAGCAAATGTCATCAAATTGTTTAACCAGAATTATCAATACATTTCTTGCCATACACAGAAACATTATCCCTGCTCTTATCAAAAGGTGAGTTCTTATAGGACTGCAAACATTTTGTCTGACTCTTTATAAACTGAAGTTTCAGAAAGAATTTTAAAAGATAAAAATACTGAGCATATGAACTGGACTGGAATAAGGAGTTATTTTTTGTAGACATCTCAGATAGTTATGCTTAGATGTATATGTGGTGCCTTTTTACAGTGGGAAGAAAGAATTGCAAAAATTAGTTTAGATGTAAAAAGACACAGGATGAAGGTGCCCCCTGCTCCATAGAGTTTACAGTCCATGAAAAACATATGTGTATGTGTATATAGTATATATAAATTTGTTTAGCAGAAAAAGTCGGTTAATGACAGTTGCTGGATATGTAAGAATAGGTGAAAACAACAAAAAAATCTGTGCTACAGTATATGAAGGACTCACATTCAAAAGGCAAAGTTATCATAAATGTAATGCCTCCTTCCAACACAAGGCTTTAGATAGAATGTCCCTGAATTTTGAATTCGTATTACTTAACACACTTATAAACACTATTCATTAAAGTTGATTGCACTCAAAAAAAACTCCTTGCATAGTTGTGATAAGCACCATCACACACAGCCTGTCCCTGCTGTTGAATTTTGTGCAAGTGTGCCTATTGATGCTGGTGTCCTCTGTTGTTGTGTCAATATACATGTGCCCAGTGAATTGGATACTTACAGTGGTGTGAAAAACTATTT
>CM044443.1:76422090-76437834 GCA_024363595.1 Xenopus borealis | reverse complement strand
CAAAAGAATAAGAAATCAGGAAGGGGGCAAATAGTTTTTCACACCACTGTATGTAATTTTTAAGGTGTAAACCAGAGGGGATGCAACCAGCACCCAGTCCTATTCACAGAAATTGTGTTTAGTTTGGTGCATCAAATTCAACTCTCCACCTTACAGCAATGATGCTTAAATTCTGGGAAAAACACTACATTGTAGAAAAAAGACATTAACAATTGCACAGAAAACTGCAGTTTGCACACTGCATCTAAAAAGTAAAACCCCCTCTTGTGACTCTGCATGATCCACATTCACAAAACACTGGTTTGCTCCAGTATGGTGCACACCTGTCCAGCACAGCTCTGTGACTCCAGTTCTAGCCCCACTACACACCAGAGATCCCCTAGGAAGTCCCACAACCAACATCAGCATGCCCAAATGGGGGGAAATTACCCTTAAATACCTGCTGATAATAATGGACTTTGCCAGTTAGTTGGTCAACCCATACACAGGTCACCCTGCCATGGTAGTTGCTCTTGTTACTGATCCTACTATTGACCATGCCTTTCTGACCCAGACTGTATACTGCCTGTCCTGACCTACTACCAGAACTTTGAACCTTGTTATTCCTGTTGAACCTTGAACATTTACTGTTTCCTGGTAAAGTATCAGATCCAGTGGCGTAACTACTCGCTGGTGGGCCCTGGTGCAGGATTGACACCTGGGCCCCCCTATCGGGCTCTCCTCCTATGAATTGAACATTGGAGTTCTCCTAGCCTCTCTGGTGGGCCCCAAGAGGGAGCAGGCCCTGGTGCAATTGCACCCCTTGCTACCCTGGTAGTTACGCCACTGATCAGATCCTTTATCTGGAAACCTGTTATCCATAAATTGTTGAACTATGGGAAGCCAGTCTCCCCTACAGTTAATTTTAAGAAAATCATTCTAATTTGTAAATGATTTATTTTTCTCTGCAATAATACATTATAAGCTGCATGAATCCATTTTGGGGGTAAAAAATCCTATTGGATGCATTTAATATTTAAATGATTTTTAACAGACTTTTGGTGATCAAAATTACAGGAAAATTCCTTATGCAGGAAACCCCAGATCATATACCTGTATGTGCCATTACCTTCACCCTGTTTTCCCATACTACCATGCCAGTGTATTGCCTTATTAACATGCATCTTTATTGATACGGTATGTGCAAGTTATAGTATTTAGCAAGGTATTTAGTGGGCACCTGTTGTTTGGCTGTATTCTAGTGGAAACTGTATCATTATGGGTAGAATAATCATGGATATTTGCACTTAAGCTCCTATATGTGTCTTTTATCTTGACCTTAGAGATGTCAACTTATGACAAACACTTAAGTAGTATGGTATTTTTTCACTGCACACCCGGATTTTTACTCACTTTCACTGCTCCAGTGGTGCTGGTAATCCGCCGACCCGACAAGGTCCCCTAGCAACAGCAATTCCAAATCATGGATCCGCACACACTTATTTTTCTGCAGTGGAGGGGAAAAACCCCTTTTCCTTTATTTAGCCACCAATCTCAACGTTTCGGGGGGTACAACCTCCCTTCATCAGGATATCACACTTAAGTAGGCAATGTACACTTTCCACCCAAATTGCAAATCTGTAGATCTTTGGTCACTTACAATGAAAGAGATTTACCCCCATATGTAATAAAAAGCCCTAAATTTGCCCAGGAACAGTACCCCATAGCTACCAATAAGATGCACCTGTTTAAAAGCATCAATAAGATGCGGTGACCAGTAAAGTCCACCTGCTGATTGGTTGGTTGGTTTATCGTTAACACCTGCTCTGGAGTTTTGTTAAATATTTTCTTTTAAAAATGGTTTTGCGATTGCAAAAGTTTATGAGATTCACTGCAAACGTCTACCAAAACAATTTGTGATTGGGAGGTTGTTGAGGTCTTTAATCAGTCAAAAAGGAAGCATACATAGTCGCTAATGTTCTCAATTGTCTTAGCACATATTTGTTGAGCTAGTGAAACATATTAAATTCCCCCCTACTGTATATGTTTAGAGTCTTAATTTTGGTCTAAACATTACAGACTGGGTAGATTTTTATGGTGTCTATGTCAGTGGGGCCTTTCGGCTCCCAGAGGGAGTTTTGTCAGGACCAAGGAGTAAGCAATAGGGTTAAAGTCCAATGCAAGGTACAATAAAGGTATAGGCAATATTCAGAGTCAAAATCCAGGCAAAGGGTCAATAGGGAGGCGGCAAGTGGCAAGGTCAGGTTCAGGCAAAGGTCAGAAGTCCAGAAATCAATAAAGAAGCAGTGATGGCCGAATCTCCCGCGATTCGCTTCGCCTAGAGATTCGTGAATTTCTAGAGAAATTCGCGAATCGGGGAAAAATTCGCGAAACGAGTCGCGTGACGATTTTGTCGCGCGTCGCGTCAACTTTGACGCGTTGCGTCGTTTTCGTCGCGCGTTGCGTCGTTTTCGTCGCGCGTCGTGTCGTTTTCGACGCGTCACGTCAAAAACGACGCGCGACTGACGCGCGACTCGTTTTTCGGCGAAATTTCGCCGACCGAAATTTCGCTGGTGATTTATTCGCCAGCGGCGAATAGTGGGAATTCGCCAGCGGCAAATCGCGGGAATTCGCCGCGAATTCGACCTAGGCGAATAAATTCGCCCATCACTATAAAGAAGTAATTGAGGAGCAAACCCAGGTATAATTAGCTAAAGCTATACTTGGGCATTGAACCCGGGTCTCCGGCATCCTTTTATAATTGAATTTGGCGGTCTCGGCGCTGTGATGTCATCTCGCCGGAAAAAGAAAAGAAGAGCCGCCTGGAGCTCCCGGAAGAGCTCCGGGCAGCAACTGTGACAGTCTAGGCTCTGAGCAATGACAGGAGTACAAACAAATCCAATGTTTACACAGGTTATGGATTATATTTTGAGTGAACCCTCAACATCTTGCTTTGATGAACCTTAGGTGTCTCAGTTTTCTCTTCATCCATCTTCCCTGAGAAAGGTCTAAAGGCTTTAGCTTCAACTATACTTTCTGCTGGTAGGTTTTCATTAATTTAACATGAAGCAAGATAAATACGTTCCCTTATGAAAAGATTTGATTGCAAAAGAATAAATGAGATATCTCTGGAATTACATTCTTAATCCACCAAATTGTTTCCATTTGCTATAAATGGTTTCAGGTCATTTTTAAATGTGACAGTTACTTTTTCATCATTCCACAGCCATTTTGCAGACTCGCACTTCTAGTTTGCATGCCAATGGACATTTTCTTTCAATAGCTGTTTTGGCTAGCTTCCTGTTTTCATAGTTTGCCTGTGTATTGAACTGCTCTTGGCTGTATTGCTGGCCAAGGTATAAAGCAGACGGTTGAATTCTAATGGCAAAAGTATGTTAAGCTTCAAGTAGTTTCAATAATGCTCTTTATTCAGCCGCCTAATTCTGCACTGCAGCATACAGTGAGCGCTTAAATATACTTATGGGGGAAAGCAATAAAAGTTGTTATTGGAGAAATACACATACTACATGTTTTACAAACCCAAAAGAATTTAACAATCCCATTAGTAGAAAAAGTTGTGAATTTTATAGTTAGCAGCAGACTATGCAGTGTATGCAATAAAATGTATTTGTTTTCACCAAAAAAGTGCTGTCTTCAAACAGGTCTTAAAAGATGTGTTATTTGCAATTACAATTGTAAATAAATTGTAATAACTAATAAAGACCAGGGATGCTGCATCACGGAGATGACTTGAAAAACTCAGCTGAGGAGGAAGAGCCAAGTGGGTTACCAGGGGGCAAAAAGCCTCTCTTGGTAACATTAAGAGCCGCATTTACATATTTTAAACTAGAAATGTAGCTCTTCTAGTGCCACACTAGCAATGCGCCCCCCTTAGGAAAGGTAAGTGCTGAAGGGGCCACAATGCAGAAAATCCCCTGATAAAAACTATTACATTGCAAAATCAAAGTTGTTGTTTTTTTTTTTTTTATGCAGATGTTTTTCTCAATCTGACTTTTTTCTCATTATGACTTTTATTGCATTTCCACAATAGGTGCATGAAAGTAGAGGTACAGTAAGCATAAACTAATATTTTTAAAGGGGTGGTTCACCTTTAAGTTAACTTTCAGTATGTAATTGAACGGGCAAATCTAAGCGATTTTTCAATTGGTCTTCATTATTATTTTAATTATTTGCCTTCCTTTTTTGACTTTCTTCCAGCTTTCAAATGGGGGTCAAATGTATTGTTATTGCTACTTTTTATTACTCAACCAATTAACCATTTGCATCTCTAAACAGGGCCGCCATCAGGGGGGCACAGGGGGCCTCGCAGGTATTTGTGGGGCCCAGCCATGCTTCACTAACTTTATTAGCCGCAACCCCCACCCCCTCCCCCCCGCTGCTGATGTCTGTGTGATCTTTTAACTGTGGTGTGGAGTAGGTGGGATCTGGGGTGGGGCTTGGGGACTGGGGTTGGCGGGGTGAAAATTATGTTGTACAGGGCCAATTGATTTCTGATGGCAGCCCTGTTTCTAAATCATATTAAAAGTTAACTGAAAGGTGAACAACCCCTTTAAGTTTTACTACAGGTTATTCAGAATGCTTGGGGCCTGGGGTTTTCCAGATAACAGATCTTTCCATTATTGGATTTCTGTATCTTTGGTCAAAAAATCTTTCAAACATGAATTAAGCACCCAATAGGATTGTTTGTGTCCGACAGTGATTCATTACATCTCAGCTGGGATCAAGTATAATGTACTGTTTGTTATTACAGAGAAAATGGAAATCATTTTTTTTCTTTTAATGGTATTATTTGATAAAATGGAGTCTGTAGGAGATGGCCTTCCAGTAATTCTGAGCTTTCTGGATAATCGATCTCATACCTGTACTATAATCAAATTCAAAATGGTTCAGTTTCATCCCAAACTCCAAAAACATACAGGCAAGTTAATGGATTCCTGATTAAAGTGTGTGTGAGAATGTGATAGAGACTTCCACTGGGACAGGGACATGGGGCATTTGAATGATGAATAATCCCCTAAAAGGAAATATTGACCTCTTCTGTCACAATGACTGATTGTAAAGCTTTATGTACAGTACTATGTTGTCATTCTATAAACAAAGTATAATAATGTGATACATTATGTGATGCCATTAATTTAGTAATGGAGAGGTAGCACACGTGAAAGCTAATTACTGAGCTACAGTGGCTAAGTAATGAGGAAAGTTGTGCAACCTTTGATTAATAGTTAAGTGGAAAGAAATATCATGCAACATAATATCTCATTGGAATAGTCATTACATATGAAAACAAGACACCTTACATTTTATTCTTGCCATCATGAATTGGATTTTCATCTGGAGGAGGAACTGGAGGAGGTGGAAGAGAAGGTGTATAGGGTAGAAGATCCATCACTTGGAGAGAAGTAGTGTAGTGGAGGATTTTAGGGGAACTGAAAGTCTTCATTACTTTAGCACCGTCTCCTGTACAGTAGAAAGCAAAAGAATTTCTCTTTAACTCAACTATATAATAAAGAAATGCAATGCGAATAGAACTCACAGCATAGACTTTTTAACATTTAAAACATGCTAAATCATGCATACATGCAAACGTTTTTCTCCCAGAATTCTAGAGTCATTGGGTTCACAAGGCATTATGCCTGAGCTGTGCCTGATTCAATTGCATCAGATTCACCAAAATGAATGCAACTGCACATGCATTTCAGCACAAATGAGACCCACCTGCTGCCAATACTGGAGTTCTGTGTGCGAGTATCATCTGTGCCTGATCTTTTATGTGCAAGTACGCTGCGCCTATTGATCCTGGCCATGTAGGGAACTTATCAGGAGGTGGCAGTAGCTTCAAAATTCCCCTGCATCAATAGGTGCAGCAGCACTCAATTCAGAATTGAAGGCAGGAAGAACTGAGCAGCACCAATTGCAACTATACAGAAGTGCAAGGAGCCAATTGAATACCTTTAAAGGATGAAGTGTTACATGCAAAAGACTGCAGGGAAATTTGTGCAACCATAACTGCACTTGTGGACATAAATTAGGTCCACTTTCTTGCTCTAATTAAAATTAAAAAAAATTGTAATCACAGACAAATGGGTAGATAATCTTAAACTTTTATTTATAATTATAGAATGTCATTCTTAGCAACCTTTCACTTTTAAGGTATTCATTTTTAAACAATTTTTTTTATAGTTTTTGAATCATGTGCTTCTTCTGTCACTTTCCAGCTTTCATTTTCAAATGGATGGTCACAGACCTTGGTATCAGTTGTGTAACTACCGGTGGTGTGATCATGGCCTTGCGGGTGGCACGGCAGGGGGAATTTCTTGGCACATGCACCAGGAGCACACTATTCTTTATTAGTGGGGGAGGCCCAGGGGCTAATTCACTAATTACACCAATGTCAATTGCTAATAATGCCATTGTCATTACTTAGTTTTCTATTCTCTCTTATTTATTTTTCTAGTCCCTCGCTGAAAATACTGCCGGCTTCTAAAGTCACATGATTTTAAGGGGTACTCTTGGATTGAGCCGAATAAAAAAAATCCTGCAGACAAAGCCGAATAAAAGGGGTTTGGATTTGGTTCAGCCAGGGTCTTGGATTGAGCCAGATAAAATAAAATCCTGCAGAAAAGCTTCAAGTTTGGCATAATTCTTAACTAAATGCAGGATTAGATATCTCCATATATCATAGAATCTATACAAACACTGCAATGTGCTAAATTAAACAGGCTTAGAGTCATGCTCAAATTTATTTTGTCAAAACAAATAGGTATATTCCTTCGTAAACATGCAAATATAAAGGCTCCATAGCAAAATATTTGACTTACCCTTTCCTCCTTTGTTGATGTTTAAATGCTGCTGAATGCTTGGCACACTGTCACCCTGTTTGGTGGCTTGACAAAAAGGTGACAAAGGAGCACTATTTGCATGTTGCAGCTCTGCAGATACAGAGAAGAGCATTGCATGTAATATATTTAATAACTAAAAACCTTGGACTAACAATGTTATCTGTGTTTTATCAGTTAAGTCCACCCTTGTAAATGTGATGCTACAAAGGAGAGCGATGATTACATCATAGAGAAAAGCGAGCCCAGTTAAATCTAGGAAATGAAAACTATATACAGCCTACTCAAATGCAAAAGAGTAGCAATTGTGCTGACATGCACATGTGTTATTTTCTCCAGATCTGAAAACCAAACCAACATTATTTAAATATCGTGAGGCACCAGAACAGTACCAAAACTCAACATACTGTATGAATCAGCTCTTGCTCACAACAGCTGATTTAAAGCTATAAGTAAGTGTAGGTGAAATATAAAGGCAAAAACTGCTGGCACTTGGCACATGCAGGTTAAGTCAACGTTTCTGTTGGAGGCAGACTATTATTAGTCACAGATGCCTTATACAGGCTTTTTAGGAAGCCAGCAAGCATAACGTTTGTATGTGTGCTATGATTTTAATAATTACGCAAGAAAGAGATGCTTTTAGTGCACTGCTTATGCTCCACTTCAACAGATTCGTTGTGCCTTAAACAGCCTGCCTATAGGTTCCAATGACTTCAGCCACTTAAATAATGTTGTTCATCTCTTTACTAGGATCAAATCAATTGGAGCAGATTGTCTACTACCAAACTGCGCTGCTCACAGCAGACAGAACAAGAAACTAGATGTGCACATAACACTAGCATTCTCACTGGAGTTGCCATGTATATCGGCAGAGCTGGGAAAATGTTATTTGCTTTAAGAATTCTTTGCTGATGTTGCTGGTAGTGATGGGCGAATTTATTCGGCAGGCGCAAATTCGCGAAACGCCAGCGAAAATTCGCCTGTCGAAAATTTTCTGGCGTAAAAAATAAATAAATTACGCAACGCATCACGATTGACGCGAAGCATCGCGATTGAAGCAACGCGGCAAAAACGCTGTGGCATGTGTCAAAAAACGTGCCTCGAATCGTTTTGCAAATTTTTCGCCAATTCGCGAATTTCGCTGGAAATTCGCTAATTTTTCGGCGAAACGGGATAGATTCGCCCATCACTAGTTGCTGGACTACCACTTTCAGCCTAAGTGCTTATTGGTAGAAAACCTTAAACAATGATGTTTTCATTCCCTTTAATGAATAATATCATGGTTTAATAGTTTTCTATTTTATGGAGAAAGTTTTCATTGAATATATGGGTGTTTTGCTCAGCATTAGTATTATTATGTTTAAATATTGGAAATGCAGGTACTTGTGCATGAGGTAATATACATAATGTCACTCTGGATATCAATATTGTTCAGAGCAACGTTTACTGGAAAAACAAAATCTTTAATATCCACTCTCTGTAGGAGGTGTTAATTGCAATGGCTATAAATCTTTAGATGTTCAACTACCTTGCAAATTCTCTGCAGCAGCAGTGCTGTAATTTGATATTTGGGAAGAAGCAGCTGGGGCTCCACAATGGAAAAGTAGAATACATGCTACTAATGAAACACTTAAACATCTAGTTATGAATAATTTGTAAAGCAGTTACTCCCTATAATCCAAACAATAATAGTAATTATGATACTGCAGTCAAAAGCATCAATCTTCCGAGGCACCTTGGACCTTTACCTGCCATCTCTACTCTGCTGTGTTTAATCAAATTATATATAAAGTGGATTTGCTTGAAGGATTTTGAGGTTTCTACCTTTAATTAAAAAAAATAACTAGGACAAATACTTAACACACTGGAAGCCTAATGTGATCTCTGTATACTTTTATCTTTCTCTGTTAGTAATTATTGTGATTTTATCATCATTACAATATAAATCTGTATATATTTGTAGAATCAATGGTCCGTCTACCAGTATAGTATGATTATATGACTCCTCTAACTGTTTTTACTAAGTGTAGCAGCTTCATAAACATTATTGCCCCCCCCCGGCCCCCATTATTCTTGACAGAGCACAAAAACATAAGAAGTTGCTAGTTCAATAGATCATAAACCCAGCTGAAAAATATTCTTTTATAAAGCAATATACAGAGGCAGTGGAAATGCACAAAACATTACCTTTTTTGCAGTTTTTTCTCCATGATTCCTTGAGAGATATTTCAGGGGAATTGCGGATATTTGGTTGCCATGGCAAATTGCTTCTTGTGCCTCCATACATGCCATTGCTGCCATTGAAATCATTAAAACACAGTGGCATTGGCCTGTGATGAAGCAATCCAAGAGGGTCAGGAGTTTTAAAATTTCGCTCCATGCCTTGTGATTTGCCAGAAGATGGACGCTGAAATGTGGTCATGTCTTTTCCTGGAAGGTCAACATAAAGGGTTCCATATAAGCTGCTGCTGTCTGGCACCAGTGGGATGATTTGGCTTCGACTACCCTCACTTTTGCGCTCAAACGACATTGCTGATGGAGAAAAGTACAAGTTACCAAGGGCAGAAAAATTCCCCTCCTGAGCTGAAATTCCAACTTTTAAATTGGAATTTCAGGTCTTCTGATGCAGAGAGCACTAGTGATGCAGCCTTCCTCTACCCTTCTTTTGCACAAAAACCTCATCACTCAGAAGCAGGGGGGGTCATCCAACAATTTTCAAACGCAATTCAGAATGTATTATGATGCAGCAAGTTTTTCCCAGAATTCCAGTGTAAGTGGCTTGACTCCAAGTTTGGATTACCAAATACACTCAGTTTTTTCCACTTTATAAATAACCCTTTTTGTTTCCAATAAAGGAAATTAAAAAAGGGTTGTTAAAACTGGGTACTGTGGGTGCACGTATGAGACATGATTCATCAGATGAATCAGACTGGACTCAACAGAGCTCAGTACAACTATCTGGGGGCACAAGAGTGCTTGCACACACTATATTAATTTTATTGGGCCCATACTTACATTTGTTGTCATAAATTACACTTTGCAGCCACCGGCACCCTGGACCCTGGAAGTAATTCCAGAGTTCTCATATCAGGTTATGATTATAGGCACAAAAGACTTGCTTATTTTAAAACCACCTGGACAACTCTGAGAATTTTGAACACAATTAATGTCTAATTCTGATAAATGACCACTTACGGCAAACCTGAGATTATGATGGAATTCTTGAAAGTCTAGGAAACAACATGGGCAGATTGACTATTGGTCGAATTCGAGGGTGAATTTACCCTCGAATTCGACCAATCGAATTTTGGTCGAATTGAAATCCTTCGAATATCAAATTCAAAGGATTTTACCGCAATTCAGTCGATCGAACAATCAAATACAAATAATTTGATCAATCGATAACTGCACCTGGAGTAAATGTCAGTATCAATAACAAACTGAATGGAGTAATGTTGGGGTATCCTAACCTTCATCTGACCCCCTTTACTTGTGAAATCCTTTCTACAAACTGTGTCTGAAGTTTTACAGCTAAGAGACTGGGAATATAACCTTGAGCTTCAGCAAACTCATTCTCCCTTGGCACCAACTAATAAATGTCATTATTATTTAATAATAACAGGGCTTACATATTGACCCCTGGGCTTTAACAGCATTAACTTCCTCTGTCCTATAGCACCTTTTTTTCTCACAGCATGCAAAATTTAAAGGGGATGTCCAACAATAGATGTTTTTCTTAAAAATATCCAGAAATCGACCAACAAATACTGCCTTAAAAAAATATTTGCAAACCTCTGCTTCTTTTATTTCTGTATTGCCCTATCTGTCCTCTTTTCTGCTAATGCCCTTTTATCCATTTTCCCATAAAACCTTATAATTCATTTTAGACAACTCATTACGGGGAGGTTATATAATTCTCAGCAACGTATGACTGCACTACTGACTAGGATGCACCTGTCAGCGTATATTAAACTGGTAAGAACAATTACATTGTGCATCCCTGAGCATTCTCATACATTATTTTAACTGGTAACAGTGCTAAGTAGCAAAGGGGATTAAAGGAGAGTGATTTATATACCACATTGTAAACGTCAAGTTTTGTTGGAACTAAAACAGAGAATGCATTCCAAATCTAGGCTTGCATATAACTTGAGCTTTTGACCCCAATTAAAGGTTTTGCAACTTAAGCACATGGGCACTAACAGACCTGTCTCATCATAGAAAGGTGTATATTTGATGCATAATTACAGAGCTGGCATGAATTCCTTGCTCACATAATTACGAGCCGCTTCTATGAGTAAAGCAATTTTGTTGTTTATGAACAAGATATCCAATCAGAGACTTCAAATATTATTAATGACATATCATTAAAACAGTGTGAGATGTGTGTTCTATTCCATGTACCAACAAATCTAGACTTTTTGAACTTAAACCAGATGCTATTTTACATTAATAATCTACATGAATAAAGCAATATGGCTCCACAAGCTGTAGATTCCCTGATGTGCAAGATTGAACATCCTGTAATCAGTGGAAATGTTTAAATTATGAAACACCGTATTTTACCAATTGTTTCTGGATTCCCTGATGCCAATGCCTGACACAGGATAGGAAGGAAAAATTATGCATTTTCAAATTGAAGGTCTTCTGAAAATTTATAGCAGAAAAAAAGATTAAAGAAAAAAAACAATGACTATTTTCACTTTTCTCAATGTCACATTATGTTATATTATTATATTATTATATTAGGGATGTAGCGAACGTCGGAAAAAATGTTCGCGAACATGTTCGCGAACTTCCGGACAAAAATGCGAACGGTTCGCAAACTTCGCGAACCCCATAGACTTCAATGGGAAGGCGAACTTTAAAAGCTAAAAAAGAAATTTCTGGCCAGAAAAATTATTTTAAAGTTGTTTAAAGGGTGCAACGACCTGGACAGTGGCATGCCAGAGGGGGATCAAGGGCAAAAATGTTTCTAAAAAATACATTGTTGACACAGCGCTGCGTTTTGTGCTGTAAAGGACAGAAATCACACTACGTCACTCAGGTGATGTTTCTGGACACGGAATGTGAAAAAGCTCACACAGCTACGTGGCACTTGGTTAAAGACTGGGCAAACAATGCGGATTACGGAAAATATTATTGCTGCTTGAAAAACGTCACTCAGGATGGTGTTTCTGTAATATTATTGATATTTAGACAGAATGTGAACAAGCTCACACAGCTAGATGGCAGTTGTTTGAAGAACAGTAGATTACTAGCCAGCAAACTTACTATCAACTGTCCCTCAAATCACTAACAGCTCTCTCCCTACACTAGCTCTTCCAAGCACACACAGGCAGGCAGAATGAAAAAACGCTGCAGGGCTTCGGTTTTTATAGGGAAGGGGAGTGGTCCAGGGGGTGTAGGGGTGGTCCAGGAGGGAGAGCTTCCTGATTGGCTGCCATGTATCTGCTGGTCTGGGGGAGAAATGGCAAAAAAAAAGCGCCAACTAAGGCGAACCCAAATTGGCGAACGTCGCGCGACGTTCGCGAACATTCGGCGAGCGCGAACAGCCGATGTTCGCGCAAACAAGTTCGCGACATCCCTAGTCACATTTTATGTTGGTGGTTGATTGTCCTACAAACTGACAATGTGGTATGGCAATGGTATGTTTTTTTTTTATTTTTACACATATTTAGAAATAAACATTCTGTAAAGCCTTTGCAAACGATACCTCCCGTTATCCTTGCGAGGATATAGTGGGCACTTATCAACATTACTGAGTATGCTCACTACTAGTGATGGGCGAATCTAGGAAGATTCGTTTCGCTGAAAAATTTGCGAATTTCTAGCGAAATTAGCAAATTGGCGAAATATTCGCGAGACGTGCATGTCTCATTTTTTTCAGGTGAATTTTAGCCAGGTGAATTTTTGCTGGTGTTTCACGAATTTATTCGCCGGCGAAGAATCACGGGTATTCGCCGGGAATTTGCGGCTGGCGAATAAATTCGCCCATCCCTACTCACTACTTGGTGAAATCTATATACACCTGTATCACTTCATTTTTCATAGGGTTGATATATATCTCAAGTTCCTCACTGTGACTCACGCTTAAAAGCATCCAAACGTATTCATCACACATAAAATATTATTCCTGAACCAACAAATGTATTTTTCAGTTGTACCATTGGTGGTCATAGTGCATGATCATGAGCTTTCAGAAAGAGAAAACACTTAACAATGGAACTGTTTTCAGATAAACTATTGTTTCTCCTACCACTGGAAGAGCTGTGGTGGGACTTTTTTAGTGATGGGCGAATTTATTCGCCAGGGGCGAATTCGCGGCGAATTCCCGCGATTCGCCGCTGGCGAATAAATTCGCGAAACGGCCAAAAAAATTTGCCTACAAAAATTTGCCGCGTCAAAAACGAGTCGCGCGTCGTTTTTGACGCGACGCGACGAAAACGACGCGACGCGCGTCAAAAACGACGCGCGACTCGTTTCGCGAATCGGCGAAAAATTCGCGAATTTCTCTGGAAATTCGCGAATTTTTCGGCGAAGCGAAACGCGGCCGTTTCGCCCATCACTAGACTTTTTATTATTGCATGTTATCCTCATATCTACCACAAAGTAGAGATAATTTTCAGCAATGAAGATGTTAGAGACCTGTTATCTTGTTATGTTCCCATTGTTCTACTGATTGGCTGCTGGGGGGAGGAGCTAATATCACTCTAACTTGCAGTGAAGGAGTTAAAAGTGACTGAAGTTTATCAGAGCACAAGTCACATGAATGAGGGTACTTGGGAAACTAAAAACATGTTGTGCCCAATGTCAGATTTTACAATTACATTTATATTGGCTAATTGTTAGCAGGGGTATATTATGTAGGGGGATTATCTGTGCACCAAGAATTGGAAAAATCAGCATGAGCCCAATTAATTGACTCATGATGTGCAACCGCATTGGTCTCTAGTTATAGTTTTAACCAGTGCACACAGTTTTTTTTTAAAAAAAACGTCTTACTGGAAAAGTGATAAAAATTTCACATTTAAAGGGGTTATTCACCTCCGAGTGAACTTTTAGTATAAAGCAGGGAGTGTTATTCTGAGACTATTCGCAATTCATTTTCATTTTTATTATTTGTGGTTTATTAGTTGTTTAAGGTTTTATTGAACAGCTCTACAGGTTGCTAGTTCAGCATTCAAATTACCCTAGCAACCATGTACTGATTTGAATAAGGCACTGGAATATGAATAGGAGAGTACCAGAAAATAAAAATGAGTAATAAAAAGCAGCAGTAACAATACATTTGAAGTTTTACAGAGCTTTTGTTCTTAGATGGGGTCAGTGAACCCCATTTGGAAGCTGGAAAAATAAAAAATAATTCAAAATGTATAAACAACTAAATAAATAAGGAAGAACAATTGTAAATTTGCTTAGAAATGGCCATTCTATAACATACAAAAAGCTACCATAAAGGCAAACCACCCCATGTACTGTACATTTTAAATGTGGTATCTGTCAAACAAACAGTAATTCATTGCAAGCTAAATGTTTTTATTCCTAATTTTGATTGATCGTTTTCATTCTATTAAACCTTTCCTGTTATTACATTTAGCAAGAATTTTTCAGTTTTGGAAATTTGTAATTTGGGTTTACTCTGCATTCACTGGAACATAAAATAGCTCATTATTATAAAAATAACAGAAACTATTTCAAGTGAGCACCAAAAAAGATTTCATTTGGCTGGATATGTACACCATGTGGCACCACATCTCCCTATAGTTGATTATGTGACATGGAGACATTTCTTGAAATCATACTGGGGAAAAATACCCAAATCTCACGTCTCATCTCATAGTCATTAGCTGCAGTGTAAATGGTAATTGCCATCTGTATACACATGTTACTTTCAGTGATGCTTGACCATTACATGAAAAATCTCATATTTATCTCATGCAACTGTTTACAAGCTTCACAGCAGCTAAATATTTTTCAGTTTATCAGATTTTCTTGATTTTAATTAAAATCTTATGGTTCATTTACATTTGGGTTACTGAATGAAGGCTGTTAGGCATATTAATGTTTAAACATTGATGCTTTAGGGTTCATTAAGTAGATAAAATGGGAACCCAGGCATGAAAATGATATGCAACACCTGCCTGCCAGTATTCCCCAATATATCTCACCAACTAGCTCCATTGCTTATCCTATGAGACACTCTGTGCTGACTGACAAGAAGATTCATTTTTATCTGCTGTTTTTTAGCCACATATAAAAATGCCCTCTATTATATGGTTGTTTTATTATGGTCAGTGAAAGACATTAGAGACACAAAGCCCAGAAGACAAGCTTAGTTAGGTCCGAAAATAAGGGTTTACATACTGTATGTATCACAATATAAATTAAATATGTCAAATAATATATGTATTAGATTAAACCCACAAACCCTGATAACATGACACAAAGCGTGTATTTAAAAATTTGCCACAAGTTTATTTTGCAAGTAAAGTTTAATGTTCTAACTGCATGGTAAATAATTAGTGATGGGCGAATCTGGGACATTTCGCTTCACAGAAACAGCCATTTGTTTCAACGCCAGTGTCCAAAACGAGATGGCGAAATTCTTGCTGCCGTTTCATGAATTTATTCGCCGGCAGCAAATCGCAGGAATTTGCCGCAAATTTACCAGTCACTATAAATAGTCTCTAAACTTGCTCATTATGTTGGTTTCAGACACAGTGGGGCAAATTCACTAAAACGAGAAAATGTGCTAGCGACAGCTTCGCCGGCGTTCGACATACTTTGCCAGACAAATTTTTGCCAGCGCTACGCGAATTCACTAAGATACGAATTTGCACTCAGGGCGGTGAATGGTAGCGAAGTAGCTCTACTGTCACTTCACCAGGCAAATTTATTCTTG
>CM044443.1:76370224-76418622 GCA_024363595.1 Xenopus borealis | reverse complement strand
GACATCACAAAAAGTAGGTGTGGTTACAGTACTAAGTGCATCAGTGATAGTGTCATGAAGATGAGCCAATCGTGTGCATTGTATCAGTGGTAGTGTAGTGATGGGAGAATTCCCGCGATTCGCCGCCGGAGAATAAATTCGCGAAAATTTGCTGAAAAAAACGAGTCGCACGTCGTTTTGTTTAGTACAGAGAAATTTATATGGTGGCAGAATTTAATGGTCCATGTCCTTGTTCATAAAATAAGTTCGAGGCTAGTATTTCACTCCTCAGTCACCACCCTTACAACTCATCTTTGCCCAGCCCAAATTGCCCTCTTTCTTCCAACCCCCAGAGGGGTAGGGGAATAGGAGAGCAAGCAAGAGGGCAGGTATCACCAGCAGGGCAGTGTAAGAACTTACCCTGATTATGTAAGAACTTACCCTGATTATCTAGCGGGGGTGCAACAGGGAAGCCTGTCGCACACTCGGTGAGGGACGCCCACTGCATCTGTGCAATTTGGTGCCATTTGTCTGAATGCATGTTCTTCCGGGTTCATGCTGCTCAGCTATCTCCGGCTATATCCGGAAAGTGCCGAATGTGACGTCATCTGGTGCTACTAAATTAAAATTGTGTAATTCTCATTGCCCAATGTAAAGGTATATTCGTAGTTCCTGGGTGTGATTTCTTGACCCTGCCTGTTCCTTACCAAGTCTTGTTTGCTGCCTGTCCCAATCTCTTTCTGTACTTTGACCACTCTTTCGAATTCCATTTTGGCGCTGAATTACTAGTATTCTGACCCCGCCTGTGATCCCAACTATGCTCCCATCTCCTGACGTACTACTCTGCTTGTTTGGCATTCTGACTGGGCCTGTGGCCCTGACTACACTCCCGTCTCCTGATACAGTACCGCTCTGTCTGTTCTGGTGTTTGACTTGGTCTGAAACCCCGACCCCGACTATGCTTCTTGTTCTCCATTCTTGTACCATGTGTGGTTCCCTTGTACCATAAATATGGTTCTAAAAATCCCATTGGAATGAACAGAACGTAAGTTTAATTTATTAAGCTCTAAAGGAACATTTTGATAAATCTGCTCCGAGGTATCTATGTAAGGGATGGCATTACATGACATGACATGAAGCACTGTAGTTCAAAATTATTTAGTAATGCACAATGTGGAAATTCATGACATAGAAATATGAGGAATAAGAACATGTGAAACAATATAATCATGCAAAGAGTGTAATATAAGTTGTGATGAATGATGGGAATAGTAGTAGTAAAATGACAGTGGATGGCTAGAATTGTATCAAATAAAACAAAAGCTATTATTTCCTTTACTTTACCATTACTGGACTAAGAGTTATCTGTAAACCTGATTGTGTATCATGGCTACACATACAGTGATATGGAAGTGAGAGGAGAGGAATTTGCTGTCCAACATGAGTGGAACAGTCACTTTGGCATTAGAACAGAGGAGAGCAAAGGGTGCAAAGACTGGAGAAGATTAAAAAGGAGGGACTGTAACCTGATATCCAGAAAGTCCATTTTAAGAAAATCATTCAGATTTTTTTATTCAATTATTTTGTTTTCTTTAATAATAATAACCCAATACTTTTATTTTATAGTTACTAAGATGGTGACAAAACAACCATAACATTTTGATGAGGAATACAATGATGACAGATGCCCTTTTACTAGTAAATTCTCCTTATTGCCTGTAGTGTCACTTGCTTCTTTACACATACTTCAATTAATGTGGCTAAGGTTCAACAACAAACAATAGATGCATATGGTACAAATGTTATAAGGTAAATAATGTGAGAACCTAAAAACAAGATGGAGAGAAATGGAGAGCAGAAGGTAAAAGGGGTTTGATGCACAAAGCAGAAGAGGAGATGTTAGGGGAGAATGGTAGGAGAAATTTCCAGGGAAGAGAAAAAAGCAAAGTGGCTGAAAAGAAGAAGAGAACACAGAATGTGAAACAGAGCAGTTAGGGTTTAACATAAAGAAAAAATGAAGGGATTGCAGAATGGCAAATGAATAGAGAAAGGCAAAAGGGGATGGCAGATACAAATACAACATTGAAATGTTGCTGCCAAAAATATTATACTTGCAGATGCAAGTAGAAATAATCTTTATAAAGTGCTTGTATATTTTGGTGTCACAAGCCAGTGCCAAATAACGTATGAGAATTTTGTTTGATTGCCTTTTAGCTGCTTAGATTTTACATTGCATCTGACAGAGGGTGTTATTTAAAATACAGCTTGCAGTTCATCTCCTAAAATTAAAATTGATATCCCCTGTGAAGGACAAACTCAAATGAGCCTTATCAAGGTGAGGAATAGCTAAGATAAAACAATTTTATAGCTCTTAAATAGCCTTGCCATAATCCAATCCCACAGCTTCATTTTTATTTGTTGCTTCCCTATAAAATGCATATTCAATTCATTACTATTTACAGTCTATAATATAATGTTACAGTTAAGGCAAATAAAAAGCTAATTTATTTTTGGCAAGATTATGTCCTTCATCTTCATCACACAAAGTGATAAAAATGTTATCCAAAGAACAAACAGTTTGTGTTGCTAAGGGATGGATGGAGAAAAGAGATTGCTGACGCCTTATCATAGAGTAGGGAGTATCATTACTATTCCTCTAGAACCTTTTTCTTCCACACAATGCTCTTATTGTTTCATATGTATTAGTATGTAGATACCATGCCTGTCTCGAAACCATGGGTATTAATATGAAAATGATTCTCTCTGTGCAAATAAAACAGGTTTTACCTCTAAACCTTCCCAAAAGAGTAAACAATGTCTTCCATTCATACATAAGATTTGGGGCACTGATGTGTGCAGGTCATCAAGTTTTTCTGCTGCCATCTTTGCAAATGAATTCTGTATGGCCTCACTTTGTTGTATTACTAATGTGTTGAAACAGGGAAAGGTCTTTTACAAACTGTTGCCATAAGTAGGAAGCTCTGAATTGTCAAGAACATCACTGCACACTAGGAACCTAGTGAAGCAAGGTTTGACAAGGAGGAAAGGTCTTCCCCCTTCCCTCCTTCCCCCAGTCGTGTGACTTGGGCGTGTTGGGCATCCCTGTAAAAAAAAAAATCTATGAAGGGGGCGTGGTCAGTATAGTCCCTCCTCCTCAGGCCCCCTCCGAACCCACTTGTGCCACATTTCCAGCCCCTAACTGTGCCCCTATTTCAAAGATATAAGATGGGATAGAACAGGGAGACTATGATGCAGGATCTGCTTAATAGGTAGTTCCACCACTGCTTTGTCCCCATGGTGGCTGCTATTGGATGGTGGGATATCTGGGCTTGGATAAAGGGGAGGCTTGGATAGGCCTAACTTTGGCATTAGGATTGCCATCCTTGTGGCAAATTCACTAAGATCCGAAAAATAGCCAGCGCAGGCTTCGCTAGCGTTCTCCGCACTTCGCCAGGTGAATTTTCGCCAGCGCTATGCAAATTCTCTAAAGTGCGAATTTACGCTCAGGTCGGCGAACGGTAACGTAGCTGCGCTAGTGTTACTTCTCTAGACATAGCGCAATTACGCTAGCGAAGCCTAATTTGAATATGGCGCGAATTTCAAAATATAATAGAAGTGTATGTTACAGCCACTACGTTGCACTACACAAGCCCAGGAAACCTTTAATAAAAAAAAAAATAAAGTTGTCCTATTGCCCTACATGGGCCCACTGTATAGTTGTGTTACCATATGTTAGTAAATGTAGGGGTGAAGGAGGGTAAACCTCCCCCCCCCAAAAAAATGATCTTTTTCAGACTATCACACACAATGGTAAAACATGCCACAGTGTTTTTTTGGTACTTAGAAAGTCTAGCGAAGTCTAGCGTAAGTGGTAACGTTCAGAAAAAAGTTGATCTTAGTGAATTTGCGTAATTACGATCCTTTGTCAGTGCGCAAATTCGTATGGCATAAGGGTGCAAAGTTGCGCAAGTCTATGTACTTCGCTAGCGTAAATTTGCCAGAGCCGGTGTTAGTGAATTTTCGAAGTTCTGATTTGACGTCACGCTGGCGAATTAGCGCTAGCGTTAGACGCTTCACGCTTTAGTGAATTTGCCCCTTTGTCCTAATTCAAATACGAACAAAAGGGGCAAGCTCTGACATCAGTGGGAGAGATGGTGACATTAGGTGGAAATCCAGTGATGTTTATGGGAGGTTCAGTGCCATCTGGGGGTGGATTGTAATGTTGGGGCAGAGCTACTGTATGATGTCCCTCAGCAAGTTGAAGGGGAAATCTTTAACCAGCCACAGCCGGTTTGTAGGTTTTGAACCAGACAGCACCTTCAAAAAAACAGGGTAGTCCAGTTCAAAAACAGACAGGTGGTAACTGTATTTTGGTTTGTTAATAGGTGTGGCATTCTCTTTTCAAACCCTGTGTCATTTCAAGTCATTGTGGGTGAGGGGGATAAATGGGGGTATGTTAAATCTTGATGCTGCACTTGTGAGGATGCTTTGGCTTTCTATTATAATTAAGACATTCACAAAATTAAAGAAATATAATTATGATCTTATTATAACAGACATTTGTAATACAACAGTCTTCGAGTTATAAAAACAATACCATTTCTAAGAGGCAAAGTCATTCTGCAGATTGCTGCAATAATGCTTGATGTGCCTATTTACAAAATGGTTTTGCCACAAAAGAATCATGATTTTACAGCACACATACATTACCCTGAGGGAACTATTTCAATTTTCTCTTACTTCACACTAAGGGATGAGTTGAGGGTGGGTGTTTGGTTAATAGTTAAACACAAAACAAGAATTTATAATAGCAACTACACAGTTTCACTACTCATACTACTCAATACTGTTATGCCATGGGGAAAAAACCAAGGCGACAAACTGTATATTCAATAAATATTATGGTGTTAATGCTGCCATGTATTCCAGATCTGTATATTATATATAATATATTATGTACTATATATTATATTATTTATAATATAGTATGTATTATATAAAATATATTATGTACCATGTATTCCAGATGTATGTATAAAGTGAAATGTCATCTTTAGTACAGCTAAAACCATTTTTGTGGAAAAACATGTTTCCTTAAAGTGACATTTACATAATTTTAGTTTGCCCAAGCGGTAATTGTCTCAAGTTAGTTACAACAATCCATGTCACCACCTACAACCCTCTTGTAGTTTAATGAGTTCAGTGATGCGAACTAAGCTGGCAGCATAATATACATTATTAATGGGATAATAACATTTATGATCTTACCTGTGCTTTATTATAGTATCTTCACTTGCAAACCTGTAGAGACCTAAAAATTGAAAGAACAAAAGCAGTTTTACATCATTAATGAAAATGTTTTCCATAACTGCAATTGATGTATTGCAAATTCCACTAAAACATATTTCTTAATGTGCCACTGGGAAAAATTTATATAATTCCATATACCATATATCAGTCTCCTATAAATTGAAACACATGGATTTTTTTTTGGTTGAGAAGGTGGTTTTCCAGTAGACATACTATATAAAATAAATAATATAATAATAAGGGGAACACTTTAGGCAAAAAAATCTTTAGGAGGAAATAAACTTATTTTGGAACATTTTATTTAACTTGCATTCAGTCTGCTTGAAGGTAAACTAATCATCTGGGGACATGGCAAAGCAGCTACATTTCCACTGGGGAGAATGGAGTTTGTACTAATCTTTGAACTTTGCAAAGCAATTGAATTTTGAGTAACAATATTTAGGAACATGCAATATTTGGGTGAATCATTCTAAAATTTAGTTGGTACAGTGTCAGTATGGTGAAAACTGGAGGAGGTTTTTAAGGAAATCTGAAAAGTTGTTGTTATATATCTATATCTATAACATGTAAAAAAAGAAACAGAAATTAAACATTTTTGCAAATGGTAATAACAAGTCATACAGATGAAGCCACTTGGGATTGTACATTTGACACAGAAAAACTTAACTCATTTATCCCATTTATCCCACTTAGCACAGAATATTATGTCACAGCACCCCATCCAATTAAAGAGTTCACCATTGAAAACAATGGTGCTTTGGTATGCTAATGAAAAGGTTAAATGCATTAATGAGTTAAGATAACTTTAGATAACACAGTTTCTTCAATTAGCCCTGAGTCACGACACATTTAACTCACCAATCCCAGTGGCTGCATCTGTAAGTGTATAAAAGTTCATATAATGAATCTATAATATAATATTAAACCTCTTATTCAAGCAAGCAGCTAATAGAAAGAAATTCAACTTTTGAGGGTGTATATACTGTTGCCCTGGACACAGCACAAGACTGTCCTGTACATAAAGCCTTCCCTTGGCAGTCAGTAAATATAATGTTTTCCTGCATCTTGCAGCCAATGGTAATAGCCATGTGCTGGTTACCACCTACTCTGTCTGAATTCAGTGCTGCTAAACACAGACCGTGCTAAATTTAGAGCAGAGCACAAACGCTTTGCACTCTGGGCAAATTTACTATTATTCCACAAAATTAGCTTGATCAAATTCGAAATTCGATAAGAATTCAACCATCGAATGCTTATCGAATTGTTTTAGGCTATCATTTTGCTCGATATTTGATTTCGATTGTACGTATGGTATTCGAGCAGGACTTAGTCTCAGAAGCCTATGGGGGGGGGGGTTCCTATTGCAATTCGGTAGGTTCAATCTGGCGAAGTAGGCAGTCGAATAACTTTAACATTTTGATTCCTTTGATCATTGAATGATCGAATTATCGAATATCCGATAATTCGATCTATTCGATGATCGAAAAGGCCAAATTTGCATATCCGATTTCACGAAAAATTCGTATGATCTTTATTCAATCAAATTCGATCAAACTTCGATCATTTAACGTGAATTTCGTTAATCGGCCCCTTAGAATGCAGCACCTTGGAGGCTGATTGACCCAGGAGCTAGCAGGAGGCATACTTCCCAATACTTAAATGAACATTAAAAGCAAAAAATGAAAACTGAATGTACTTTTGTGCTGTAAAACTGATGTGTTTACTTCAGAAACATAACTATAGTTTATACAAATAAGTTGTTGGGTAGCCTTGGGGGCAGCCATTCAAAGCTGAAAAAGGAGAAAAGGCGCAAGACACACAACAGATAACCGATAAGCTCTGTAGTATTCAATGGAATTTTTCAGTACATATGTTATCTACTATGTATCCTGTGCTTGACTGGCTGCCCCTATGGCTACACAGCAACTTCTTTATATTAACTATAGTTCTGAAGCAAATACACCAGTTCTACCAGTGTAGGGTAGCAGTACATTATACTGTCATTTCTTTAAAAAACTTTCATTTTTTGGTGTTACTGTTCCTTTAAGGCTGGTTAATGACCCTTACATGCTAAATGATGGCACTGACATCTAGATTGAGCTGATAATATTTAACACAACAATCAATGATTTTATCTTACAAGCTCAAAAATTAAATAATTCACTAAAACGAATTCCTTTGTGTGTGACCACTGTCTGTTTACCCTGCTCTTTAAGCAAATCACAAAGTGGCCACAAAATGGCAAAACAGCATTTGATTCTTTACTGAGATACATAAGAATGCAGAAAGAAAAAAGATCTAGAGCCTGCTATCCAATTTCATAATAGAATATATACAGTGGATATTGTTTGATGTTAACTTTTTTTTATGTAGGCTTTTATTTATGCATTTTCAAGTTTACAACCATTAAATCAAAAGAGAACAGAACAGAAAAAAAGAAAAATGTACAGAAATAAACAATACATAATTCAGTCTAAGGTCCATATACACAGCGAGTAAGTTTGATGTTAACTTTTATTGAATGACTATAAGTTACAGCAGGGCCACAAAGCACTAGTGATGGGTGAATCTTCCCCGTTTCGCTTCTCCGAAAAATTCCCAGCGAAATTCGTGAATTGGAGAAAAAAATTTGCGAAACGAGTCGCGGGCCGTTTTCGTCGTGTTGCGTAAAAAATGTCGCACAACTCGTTTTTTCGTGTTTCGCAAATTTATTCGCCAGCGGCGAATTTCGGGAATTCGCCGCGAATTTGCCCATCACTACAAAGCACCATTTGTTGACCTAAGATATTTTAATGATCCCCAAACCTGAGCTAGGATGTGTATAGCAAACAGAACACATTTTCTAATAGCATATTCATTAGGGTTCCTGTAAACTCCTGATCCCCCAGCAGCTTCAGGGAATGCTGTCTCTGTTGTTACACCTTTGGTCACAAATGAGTTTGCAGTTATCCTAAATTTTTTTCACAACATGGTGCAGATAAGGCTACGCTAATTCACCTGCCAAGCTGTAATTACAGCTTTTGTAATTCACACTAAAAACCTAGAATGTAAATACACATGGTAAATAAACAGATCATGTTCTGCTCAATGGGGCAAACAAAGTAATAAAAACAAAATATATTTTATGGGAGAAAAGAATGCATTCATTCTAACGAGTATTTTTCTGTGATACTGTACATGTGCAAAGAATACAAATCTGCAACTGTTTACTTCTGCACAAAGCACATCACTTTCCTGCTGATACATCAGAGCATTTCTGCATCCAGTGAGAAAATCTTGATATACTTAGCCTTTGGGGAAAGCTATCTCTGCAAGTAAACAAAATCATCTTTTGTGCTTCCTTTAGAATGGATTATAAAGTAAAATAAATCCTCTAAAAGTCTAGCTAAAAAAAGCTTGGGATAAAATATTAGATTATCCTTGTGTATTTTGTTGTTATATTGACAATATTTCACTATTTACATAGTACTTTACAGCTTGCACATTAATCTGTAAATATTACAGATGCAATATGCACAAATACATACAAAGTGCCTATTCATGTGGGCTTGTTTCATTCAGCTCATTAAATATGGATGAAAATCTCCTATTTTTTTTTATTTCCACTTTCATGCATATTTTAAATGCATTTTTCCTAGTGGTGCAATTTCACCTCTCTCCTTAAGATTAGTACTGATACTGCAATCACACACACCAAAGTACGGCAATATGGGCGAACTGTGCATTTAAATCACAGGGATAGAGAAGGACAAAGAGGCCCTCGAGTGTGCCATCTGTGTGCCACTAAACCCTGGAAGAGATGTTTATCAGCAGATTTATAGCAGAGCTTTCAGAGTGCCGAGCCCTTTGCTGTTAATGTGATGTAAAGTGTATTTTTCTGCCATTTCAGAAATGCCTGGGATTTCTTTATTCAATGGAAGAAAGTATATTCTTGTTGGGCAGGAAGATCAGTTATAGAAGTTGAAAGACTCTAACTAAAAATGTAAAGTCCAAAGCAACTAAATATCTGATTGGCTGCTATAGGTTATGGGGCCAGCAAACAAAGTCTATGTTAATGCTTAACTCCCACATTGCGAGTCTCCATAAATGCATAAATCAATATATATCTTGTATATGTATTATAGGGGTGGTTTAAGTAAATTTTTACTATGTTGTAGAATGGATAAGCCGTGAGCAACATTTCTTTTTTATATTTCTTGAATAATTTGCCTTCTGACTCTTTCCTACTTTCAAATGGGGGTCATCTACTCAGTAAGACTACGATTTTATAGTTATTACTGGTTCTTATCACCCAGCTTTCTATTCAATGCCTCTCTTATTCATGTTCCAATCTCTTATTCATATCAATGCATGGTTACTATGGTAATTTGGACCCTAGTAACAGGTTTACTGACATTGCTGCTGACACCATCCTAAAACATACTAAAAATATAATTTAAAGTTGAAGAACCCGTTTAAAGCTTACAGCTATTTATTGTGTACTTCAAGCAATGATATTAAAACAAATTCTGAAATTATAAATGCTTACTGTTTCCTAATATGCTGTGCTTCTTTGTGCTATAGCGCTTAGAATGACGCTGGCACATATACACGGCTGCAACCATTAGTAAGATCCAGGCCACAGTTCCTACAGTTCCAATGAAGGCTGGATGGCGCACAACCTGAAGGATAAGCTCAAAATATATATTTTGATCTTTTACCTCCTTCACTTCTGGTGAGTCTGGAGACAAAAAACAAAAGATTGATGTATTTAGACAGATCTTTGCTAAGGTAATGTGCTACGGCAGTGATCCCCAACCAGTAGCTCGTGAGCAACATGTTGCTCTCCAACCCCTTGGATGTTGCTTCCAGTGGCCTCAAAGCAGCTCCTTTTTTTTTAATTCCAGGCAAGTTTTAATTGCATAAAAACTAAGTATAGTGCCAAGTAGAGACTCCTGTAGACTGCCAGTCCACATAAGGGCTACCAAATGGCCAATCACCGCCTTATTTGGCACCCCAAGGAACTATTTCATGTTTGTGTTGCTCCCCAACTCTTTTTTAATTTTGAATGTGGCTCACAGGTAAAAAAGGTTGGGGACCTCTGTGCTACGGTAATAACTGCAAGAAATAGGCGTTCATTTGTTTCCCCTGTGAATGTCCTGCTGGTAACCTATTTGAAGCCTACTACAGGTTGTAGCTCTTTGTGTGACAGGTGTAAATCTGAACATGCAATAGATGATTTTTGTCCTATATGTCTAACTGATAAACATAGATAAAATATTGTACAATTCAGGAAATAAATATTGTACAATGTCCCAGCACATGGGGATGGACAGATTGTACTAATGTCATCCCTTGACTGATTAGTTATATTATTAGGAACCCTTGGCCCAATCCTTATTGCTAGCATGCAAATTTGAAAATGCCTGTTCAGGGACCACACAAACAAGTTCAGAGTGTAATCAGTTTAAATAAATGATATAACCAGAATGTCAACTCAATTAAAAAGACATACTGTAAAAGCTGTTTTTATTTATAGCAATCCTATGGGACATGGACCTGCAAAGCATGCCACTTTATATCCCCTGTTTGAAGGGCCCACTTTAAACTGCATCTAAAACAACAAACCAAGCCAATTCATCAAAATAAATTCAGCACTTTTTTTGTTAGTTCGGCAAATCATGAAACATTCTCACCTATCATTATGTATATAGGCTTGCTTGGCATTCCAATTCCTGCGTCATTTATTGCCGCTACCTGGACTTGATATTTAATGCCGGAAGCCAACATGGGGATTTCTAGACTCTTGGTTTCTTCATCCACTATCCAGTCTGAATGATGTGTTTCATTCTCAAAACACCAGACCTAAAAGGGTCAAATAATTGATTGTTATCAGGGGAAGGAATCTGGACTGATTTGATTTAGGATATTATTTGTAACAAAAATAATCTCACAAAATAATAGCTGTATAATTATTTATAACAAAGGAAAGGTAACAACCACAGGGAACACTTTATTCAAGGTTTTTGACACAGCATAAGACTGACAGCACATAGAAGAAACACGTGACAATGCTGTAACTGGTGCTATACATTTTTATTTTTTTAGGTTGAAAAGCAGCATAACTTGTGCTTTCAGTTATTTCCCACTCAAAAGAATGGATATTGACTGGCAAACATATACTTTTAGAGAATATAAATGTGCTTTAAAAGAATGTATTCAGAAACCATGTGTCATAAGGAGTCAAATTGAAAATTCGAATGAAACAATTTTTGAGTACTTCGAGTATCAAATAGGCCAAAATTCGATTCGAAGGGCTTTTTCGAAAATGGATCGAATAGGTCAGTTTTTGATCGAATAAAAATCATTCGATTTGTTCTAATGCATCATTCGATAAGAATGATTTTGGCAAAAATCCTTTGAATTTCAAAAAATTTCAAAAACACTCCTTAAAGGTTCCAGGAGGTTCCCCCATAGGCTAAAATAGCAATTTGGCAGTTTTAAGGCGGCAAAGTTTTGAATTTGAATTTTTTTAAATGACTACTTTGAAATTCAAAAATTCGAATTTTGGACTATTCCATAGTTGAAGTTGCCAAAAAATACTTAAAAATTTGATTTTTTTAAATTTGAATTTTCACTTGGTAAAAGTACCCCCTAAAGTCCATGTTATTATGTTCACTTGGTTCCAGAGCCAAACTGCATGATTATCATGTAATACGTTGATTACAATTATTAAACCAAAGGTTCTTTGTAAAGAATGTGATAGCACAAACACCACAATTCTAGAAGACACCACATTCAAAAATAGCATTAACGATTCTGCATCTGTTTTGAGGGACAGGATGGCCAGTTGAGTTTCAGTACATGGAGAAGAGGTTAAAATAGCAATCTAGGAGACAGGCTGCAAAAATGGGAATGGGGTATGGGCATTTGGTGTTACAATTAACTAGAGGTCCATAAAGCAAAACCCTCTGACTCAAGAGTTAACAGCCGTAAAAAATTTAAGAGAATAAAACAATAAATATCCAATACATTGACCAATTATGTGCGTACTTCATAAATATACTATGTTCAGTTACACATTGCTCCCATCATTCATACATTCTTTAAGGTATCATGGGAATATCAGGCCTGATATTGACAAGGGCTGCTTATTGATTGTGAAAAATATTGATATTTCACCTCTCATACAACAGAATTCTGATCAATAAATTTCTGGTATGATAACCCATAGCAACTAGTCCCTAAACACTTCATCCACTCCTTGAAATCTGTACATTTTCATGGCTCAGAATCAAATAATTCCTTCTGACAGAGCATGTGCATCTACTGTTCTCCACTGATGCATCAAGCTAAGTATATGTTAATTTGAAGAGAAAATTACAAAGTAATTAATAAAGCCGTATCTGTCGAAAGTAGTGGAGTGGTGTCACATTCTAGTCATATTATATAGTAATTAGAATTTGTAATAAGCATGGATATTTATCTAGTATTAGAAGGATTTCATGCATTTGGAATCCTGAAAAGCTTTTTAAAGGCTTTTATCGGTCTTACTGAGTGGTTTTTGAAAAAAAATGAAAAGATAATCTGACATCTTTGTTCTATAAAAGACAGTTTGATAACAGTACAGTGGATAGTAGAAAAAGCAATACTGAGTTAATTTTTAATATGTAACAGAACATTAATATTTGTGTACTTTACATTCAAGTAACGAAAGAGTCAAATACAAATCCTCCAAGATCTTATTTAGATCTGTGTCTTGAAAAATATAGTACTTCTACAGAAAAATCCTTCTCACTGAATATTTGTTAAAGGAAAACTATACCCCCCGGACAATGTAGGTCTCTATAAAAAGATATTGCATTAAACAACTCATATGTAAAACCCTGCTTCATGTAAATAAAACATTTTCATAATAATATACTTTTTTAGTAGCATGTGCCATTGGGAAATCATAAATATAAAATAGCCATTTTAAAAAATAAGTACAGCCTCCTGATGTATGATTCAATGATGCACACAAACATACTTGTAGAAATAGTCCAAATACACACACACACACCCTGGCCCTCCAAAAAATGCCGAAATCCTAGTGCTCAGTAAATTGGTCAATGGCCTCCCATAGAATGAACAAAATACAAATTTTACGAGCACACAGGTGTTGCTGGCAGGGCAAAATCCTTGCTAGAAATTTTTTTTACTGCAGTAAATACATTTTCTAGCAAGGGTTTTGCCCTGCCAGCAACACCTGTGTGCTCGTAAAATTTGTATTTTGTACACAAACATATCAAACAAACTATAAAGTTAGGTCACATGAGCCAATTAACAGACAGAGTTGTGTCTTTTGCTTCCACACTTCTTCCTGTTACAGTTAGAGTTGACCTCTGAGGCAGCACACAGATCATGACGAATTGGTGGTTCATGGCAAGAGATGTAAAATGGCAATATTTACTTAAAAATATATTCCAGTTTGGTAAGATTATTTAATATGACACTAAGGGGCAGATTTACTGAGGGTCTAATTTGAGGGTTAAAAAACCCTCGAATTCGACTATGGGAATTGTGTGGGAATAAAAATCCTTCTAATTTGAATATCGAATTCAAAGGATTTTACCACTATTTGATATTTGATGTCGAACGATTGAATAGCAAAAATTTGATTGAACAATAAAATCATTCGATTCGAACGATTTTAACCATTCAATCAAATGGGGACGTTATTCAACTGTTTGTACTACTAAATTATTGTTACTGTACAGTGCTTTGCCCTCAAGGAGCGCTATATAAATAAAATATACATACAACTGTCGAATATTCGAATATATTTTCATTCGATTCAATCAAATTTCCAAAATTCGATGATCAAAGTGTTCTTCAAAAACATTCGAAAATTCAAATTTGAATCTTATTGAAAATTCGATCGAATTTCGAATCCTTCATGTGAATTTGATAAAACTGCCCCTTAATATGATATGAACTACCTGTTGCTCATGTATTCATTTTAGGGGTATAGTTTTCCTTTAAGGCTGCATTATGTTATTGACAGATTAGTGAATGCTGGAATTTTCATATAAACCACATTTGCTAGAATGTCTTTTTGGTTTTACTATTTTTTGTAATTGTTCAGTTCCAAATAATGCAGTTGTAGGGAGAGTTATGGCTAATTTCCCCCTACTTTGACAATTCCTTATTTAAAGTAAGACATTCCATGTGGAAGGGTATAATTCCCTATTGACCAAAGGGGGACCCTATGGGAAGAGTAGACCCTCACAAAGGATACTAACTCACTGAAAGTTAGGGAGAAAGGACCCTATGAATGACCACCAATTAGACTAAGGACAAGCCCATGTTATAGCCCACATTTGGAGTAAAATAGGGGAATAGGGTAGTTAGTACAAGTGGGTATGGGCTCTGGTGACAAGAGTAGAAGGGAGAGTGTCCCAAGTGATCCCTCACCAGAGTAGGAACTCAACTGAGTAGGCCCAGGCTAGCTTTCCCAGTGAAAGGAATTGTGTGCTGTTCACATTGTGTGTATGCCAGATTCATACTGTAAGCTAACTATTATTTTAGTGGATTTTAAATATTTAAATATATATATATATATTCTGATATCAGAATCTTATGTTTAGAACACATAATTTATAAGGATAGTAGAAATCACATGACTACTGCTTAATATTTTTCATATACAGTTTAACATGGGACCCAAAAGCTTGGAGGAAACCACCAGAACTTTATCCTTCGTGCCAGGATATTTATAGATCCCAGAAGGGATAAAATAATTTACACACAGAGCAATTTTATTGAAGAGCACTTCTTCATAAGACTGCCTTTGGGGCACATGCAGTGGCTCACACAATAACATTTCAGGCCAAATCCAATACTTTTTATGTGGAGCAGGTCTCTACCTGTTTTTTTTTTTTTTTTTTTAAACCTTCCCTTTTAACATCATTAAATGCTAAGCTGCAATAGAACTCTCTCTTAAAATTATACTTACTTAAAATTATAACTTCCACTATATTAAACAATGTTGCTTTATTTAAAGATATATTTTGTTTCCAGATCTTTCTATTGTATGAAGTTACTTGAAATATAACATCTTACCTTATAACCTTTTATGTTACCACTGTGAATATTTGTTGGTGGGGGTTCCCAACTCACAACTATTGTACCGTTTCTTCCTTCCACAGCAGTCACATTGATGTTCAGTGGAGCAATATTTGGAACTAAAAGAAACAAATGTGAATATAGGGTTTTTTATGATTTACAAGCAGTTTGTTACAAAGGAAATTTAAAAAAATATATGTATATAATTTTTAAAATTGAGGGGCTTGAGCTGTTAAAACTGTTTGAATCTGAAGCTTTGTGCAGCGTCAGGGTAAAATAAATCTCAACAAATTGAAAAATTTGAGTTTTGCCAAATAAACCTTGATCAAAAATAACCCCGTAACAGTTGCAAACACTTTATTATTACAAACATTTACACAATTCTCAAATGTGGCCCGTACCTTCCTACTCACACACACTCCGTCACTTTAAACTATTAATCTTATATCTAATTTACAAAATATCTCACCATCAAGCCACACACATAGTCATTAAAATAAACCTGTTTCCAAACCAATACAAAAGTGTTATAATGCATTTCATGTTAACAATATATGATGGCCTTGGTCCTACCATGAAAAGAATCATGAATAAGAAAAAGTATTTAAATAAAGGTTTATTCAATTTACATTTTAGTCGAACAATATAAATATATTGAGTATGGCTTCTTATACTATAGCCCCACCTTAAGGGACTGAATTATTGTTTGAATAAATCTGTTTTGTTTAATCCATTTAAAAAGTGCTGCATTTATTTATTTAGATAATACATTTTTAAATTTTTAAATTTTTTCACCTGTTCTGCCTACGTTTCAGGTAAGTGAATCTATGCTGAGAAAGCCTACTTTTTTAACTGTCCTTTTCGGCCCTTTGTCTTTCCATCACAACATTCCTTATTCAGCAAATTTGGTTTTATTTCGATGTAATAGATTATTCATGCCACCTAGTGGTCAAAGTCACTCAGATGTAGACATGAAATACTGTCAATACAGTCAAGGAACTGCTTTAAATTATTCGAAAGCATTAAACTGGATGAAAACATTTGTCTAATGCTTGACCTTTTTATTAACAGATTACATATAAAAGCCATGAAAATACATAGGCAAGTTTACCAGTAGCTGCAATTTTTATCAGTAGCTTCATATGAAAAATTGTCTTCTTAGTGATTTTTATTCTTTCTTTCAATTTAAAGGAGTATTCAATCCTAAAGTAAAAAACCTGTACCCCTCTACCCTACACAGACCCCCTCCCTCCTCCCCACAGCCTAGCTGCTCCCTCTGGGCAAATGCACCTAAGTTTTTACATACCCCTCGGTGCAGATTCTGTCCAGTGGAGTTCACGGCAGCCATTTTTAGATCTTCGGAATGAGAGCAGTGTATCAGCACATGCACAGTTGGAGCAATCTTCCCCTTCGCGACAACTTTGAACTGAAAATCACGGATATTGCTGATATGCCGCTTTCATTCTGAAGATTACCAAAGAACCGGAAGATGGCTGCCGCGAATTCCACAGGACAGAATCTGCAGGCTGGGCTGGGGGGAGAGGGAGGGGGTCTATGTAGGGTGGGGGGTAGGGTTTTTTAAATTTATGGTTGAATTCTCCTTTAAGAAATGTATGTTACTTGTTCATTGCCACAAGGATTAAATAAAATTACATAAAAAATAAATATAGAAGAGCAATACACAGCAGTTTAAGCACATTTAGCAAGAATGCTTTCATTTATGCGCAATTAACAATGTACAAAAATTATGAGATATAAGTGGCTTATTTGTAAAGATTGTAGTTTTCTTTAAAACACTTATCAAAGAGGTGTCTTCAAGAATACTTATAAAGACCAGTTTCTTTAGACTTATATCCACTAGGTACTGCATATCATGTCCTAGATGAATGAAAACATTCATAGACGTTCTGTATGAAGTTCCCCTTAGTGGTCGTTTACCTTTTAAATTAAATGAATTGTTAGAGGCAGATTTATCAAAATGTGGATTTAGAGTGTAATAAATAAAAACGCACCCATAAGCTATTCTTTTTATGGGATTTTTTGAACAGCTTTTCTCAGATGTTCAGTTCTAATTTTTGCCCATTGAATCTTTCCTAAAATATTTTCGCCATGGTAGTTGTAAATATCTCAGAGCTCACGTTGGAGGGCCTTGAACAGTGAAGTTGTAACCTATTGAAACTTATTGTGATCTGTAACACATTTGTTCCATAAATAAATTATCAGCTATAGAAAGAACCATTAGCACTTTTTGAATATGTAAAACTGTGTGACCCCTTCCTCCTGTATACAACAAGGGCCTATCAGAGTGAAAGTGTTGTTTATTCAATGTTTGCTTTCTATATAATGGAAAATAAATGGAAGATAAACACAGTCCTTTATTATAAAGTTAAAGAGTTTCAATTGATAGATGCGTGTATTTTTTCCAACCTCAGCGACCATGTTACATAATTATAAATTTTTTTTATAATTATAAGTCCTTGATAATTATTTTAGATGTAATTTTCTTGTAGAGATAATGATATATACAGTATTATTTTGCTATTTTTTTGACAGATTTCATTCCAACTTATTGTAACTCTTTTATAGTAAGCATAAATTTACCTTCCTCCGGTATTCTGAGATGTTTAATATTGCTGTCAGGTCCATAGTTTTTTCCGGCAAATGGTCGGACCTTAAACTCATATTTCTGTCCCCTCCATAGTGATAGAATAACAGTACTGTATTCAGTGATTCTAGACTTTGTCCACTCTGTCCACTCAGAATTAGAAGCAGAAAGTGTGCGATAAAATACACTATATCCTTCAGTGAAAGGAGATTCCGTTAATACCTGAAATGGAGTCAAATAAAAGAGGAATTTGATCAACCAAGAGATACATTGTTTTCTTGGATACAAGAATGACGTCTTACCTGCCAGTGCATGTAGACTGAAGAGCTTGGAAGTGCCGTAATGTTGTCTAAATGAACACGAACACCCATTAATTCTTTATGGATTTGTTTCTCTCTCTCTATCTGACCAGTATCCAAAGGATCTAATAAAAGAATATGAAGTGAGACTGCTTACATACTTACTGAATGTGCATCCTTTACATAATTTCATATTGGCATTTATAAGTGCACTGATCAATATTGATTTCTTAGATGAAAAGTATAATCATAAAGAAGAGTCAAGTGTTTAGTCCTAGTATTATTAAGTTCCACTTGTTCCAGTTCAATCATTGTTCTCTGAATAACAGGCCTGTTTGTTTACAAACGTGCCTTTTAAGGTAACATGTACTACAACAGCTAGAGATCAGCAAGTTGCACAATCTTTAAAACTGTAAGTACTGAAGAACATTCTTTAAAAAAACAATTATTCGTCCCATAGTCCTGGCAGCCAAAACATTGAGCTACTAGGCCTGGCCAGCATTTTTATACAGAACTCTCAATATCATTTGTTATTTACTTACTTAACTAGTAATGCCAAATGTATAGAAACTCTTACAGTAAATCGGTCAATTACGTGAATCGGTCAATTACAAAACATATTCTTTTATTTTGGCATTTATCTCTTCATATTACCATGAAACCTCCATGAAGGATAGAAGGATAAGTCTTAAATTTAACTCTTGAAAATAGAAGTGGCTAGTTTGCAGTGCAGTTGATACATCTAAGAGGAAAAACTACTAGTGAAACTACTACCATTGTTCAGCTTGAATTTGCCCAAAGAAAATTAATGTTATTTAAAAGGTCTGTGGGTGTGGGAACCTTTGGAAATCAGCCTTCAAGCAATTCATAAAACTTTAAGAATGAAGTAGTTTTAGGAGGAGGTTGACATAATGATATCCTGAGGTAGAAAAAAAGATTAGTCTGTGAATACAGAATAGATTTGCATTAGTTACCCATTTCTTCATTCATGTGCTAATTCTTAGCAATACTATGCTTAAGAGTAATGCATTATATACAGAGCCTACAGAGCCCAGTCTAAAGGGTTTATAGTAAATAGGTGTTATTAGATCTCCCTTTTTGTTTGATGCTTAGTGTCCACCCACCACATTGCAGCTGCTCTTACATACTTATACATTTTTTGTACATTTGCCCTTTAAATTGTTATTTATCTATATGTTATATATATAAATCCTATTGTAGGATAAGATTCACCAAGAAGAATACTTCATTATAGGCAAATGAAAACTGCTATCTGTTGAATCATCATGCATCAACACAAAACTGCAACATTTTTGCATAGGGAGTTACGGGGAGTAGATCAGTTCCATTCATTACCAAAAATATGTTTCTCAGTATAAATAATTCATTATAGATTTTAAAAGATAATATCACATATTTAGATTTTTTGCAGATTTAAATTAAATATCGGTCAATGTTTTCTATAAGTGATAAAAAGTGTTTAATTTTTACCATAGTGTACCTTCAGGTAGTGAAGGAATTCAAGCTTCCATAATATGCAGTGTATTCCAGCCAAGCTTCTTACCTTGAACAGTCAGCAATGCCTTAGCCAATACTGTATCTAGCTGATTTTCTGCAGTGCAGATATATTTTCCAGAGTCATACAAGGTTACTGATCGGATCCTTAATGTATTTTCATTGGTAATTTCATATCTGTTTGAACAGCATTGTGTTTAAATTATTTTGATTTGAATAAGTGAATATGTTTAATAATGAGAATACCACATAATCAAATGTGACATGCTGGCGCTCTATAAATCCATGTTAATAATAATAAACAACTAGAATTAAGCACATTTTAAAACAACCAATCTGAGAATATATATGTAGAAAAATATGATGGATTTAGTTTTTTACTCAAGTCCAAAAACATATACCTTTGTTAAAAAAATCATAAACGGTACATACCTCCCTTGTGGAAGGTTTCCATTTTCTTTGCTCCATCGAAAGATTGGCTTTGGGTCTCCTTGTGCTCCACAACCAAACTGCACTGTGCTTCCAATCTTTGCTGTCGCATCACTGGGTTTATTTGTAAACATAGGTTTCTCTGAGAATAAGTACAGCTTTTCAGTGACATACGTTCAGGCAATCAAGGAAAGAATTTAGATTATTCACCTTTAAATAAACTTTCAGTATGTTGAGAATGATGTTCTGAGAAAATTTGTAATTGTTTTTTATTTTGTATTATTTGTGGTTTTTGTGTTATTTAGCTTTTCATTCAGAAGCTTGCAATTTTAGCAATTGGGTTGCTAGGGTCCAAACTTAGCAATCATGCACTGATTTGAATGAGAGAATAGAAAAGTAGCAATAGTAATACATTTATAACCTTACAGGGCATTTGTTTTTTAGATTGGGTCAGTGAAAGTCAGAATAAAAGTAATTAAAAAACTAAATAATGAAAACTACTTTGAATAGGCCTTTCTATAACATATTAACAGAAGCTTAAAGGTAAACCACCCATTTACATGTGCATGTGCAGAACATATATTACCTTACAAATATTAAATCTCATTTCTTGATTTTTTATGTTTTTATTTTCTGTTTTGCCTGTAATGGTCCAATTGGACTGAGCAGTATAAGCTGAGCAAAGAACAAAGAAATCACAAAAGATAACATGGAAAATGGAATGGAAGTAAAAACTGAGAGAAGGAGGTAAGTCAGTGTACAGTAACTTGGCAGAGCAGTACCAGCTAAACAAAGAAGGGAAAGAAATGTAAAAAATACAACACAGTCAATGGGATGAAAGTAAACAATGAGAAGAAAGAATTAAATGATGTTCAGCGAAAGGCAAATACAGATAAAGAGGGAATAGAGAAACTGTTAATGTAAAATTAAAGCGATATAAGGGACAGAAGTAAAGTCACCTACCTAGGTATTCAAAGGAAAAAAAGAGTTGAAAAAAATGTACAAAATAAAAGAAAGAGAATCTTAAATAAGAAAACAAAAGGCTGCCACAGAGGAAAATGCAATAGAGGGTCAGAATAAAGAAAAAGCAATGAAAAAGAAAATAGAAAAGCAAGACATAGAGGGAGAAAAATGGAAGTAGTAGGGAAATGAAGAGTATAATATTTAATAATAGAGAGAGAGAATAAAAAAGGAGAGGCAAGAGGTACCCATAGTAAAGAAAAAATTAAGTGAAAGAAGGAGCAATGAGCGGGTGCATTGAAGGATACAGTTTAAGGGCAGATTTATAAAGGGTGGAAGTGAAAATTCAAATAGAGAAAATTTAAATTTCAAGCTATTTTTGTGTACTTAGACTATGGAATAGTCCAAATTAAATTCGAATTTGCTAAAAATGAAATTTATCATGTATTGTCTCTTTAAAAATTCAACTTTGACCGTTCACTGTCTAAAACCTGCCGAATTACTATTTCAGCCTACGGGGCACCTCCTAGAAACTATTTGCAGTCAATTGGTGGACTTTGAAAATTCTAAGTTTTTTTGGGAAAAACTTGGAATCGAATTCGATTGAATGCGCTATTACTTCGATTCGAACAATTTGAATTCAATCGAATATGGACCTTGATCTAATACAGACCTTGAATAAGGAGCTATTCAAAGACAAAAAACTTCAATTTTATTTTGGTTGGGGTTTTGAATTCGGATTCTAATTCTAAATTCAACTCTTGATAAATCTGCTCCTTAAAGACACAAACATTAAACTGCAAAAGAGCTCTGGCTCAATGTCCACAAACAATAATTAAAATTCAGTAGAAAGATGTGTTATGAATGGGCAGGTCAAACCCATGTTCTCTTACCCATTACAGCAATTTTGGCAGCTCTGCTCTCTCTTTCTCCCGCTTGATTTGATGCTAAACAGGAATACAGTCCTGAATCCATCTTTAGTGCTTTACCAATAGAGAGCTTGCCTGCAGAAATCTGAAAAGGATATTATTGAAATTTGGAGTTATCTTATGTGAACTGTGGGACTGCAGTCCCGTTTTTAGTGGGACTGTCCTGATTTTGACAGCTCAAGCTGCAGTCCCAGATTGTTACTGAAATGTCCCAACTTTCTCTTTCATCACATGCACTTAGCGAGAAAAAGTTACAAGGTTTCTAGAACTTAATTGGCTTATGAATTTGTGGCAGGTGCACCTAGATACTTTTATAACAATTTAAGATAAGCAAAGAAACTATTGTTACAATTTAAGATATGCAGGTATTTTGGGGAAACTGCAAAATGCATCTTAAAGGGCAGTTCACCTTTATTAGCAAAACTGTAATGGCACATAAAATCCACAGAATCATATTCAAACTTTTATAACCTGCCAAATTTTGTAAAGTTATCATGATAATTAGGGGGTGTGGCTACAAATGGAGGTGGTCAAAAAATTTCACCACACCCAGCATGCCAAATCTTTTTGTCCCTTTTTGTAGGGATGAACAGAATCCAATAGTTTGGATTCGGCCGAACCCCCGAATCCTTCCCGAAAGATTCGGCCGAATACCTAACCGAATCCGAGCCCTCATTTGCATATGCAAATTATGTACGGGAAGGTAAAAACATTTTTTACTTCCCTGTTTTGTGCCAAAAAGTCATGTGATTTCCCTCCCTGGCCCTAATTTGCATATGCAAATGCAAATTAGGATTCATATTCGGTTCAGCCAGGCAGAAGGATTCGGCCGAACCTGAATCCTGCTGAAAAAGGCAGAATCCTGGCCGAATCCCGAACTGAATCGGTGCATTCCTAGTATTGTGTACATATAATGGTACATTAGACACTTTTTATATATTAGTCATCAGCACACAACATGATTTTATCTCTAGCTTGACAGTGTCACACATATGCCAGATTCTTTTTGTTTTTTTTCATTCATTTTTATTTTTCAATTGCTTTAAAAAAAAAAGCTAAAATCAGGGAAAAACTTGGTCACAACAAGAAGTAAATTGTTTCATTGATTTGAGTTTTACTGTTTACTTTTTATATAAAATGTTTTAAATAGCATAAATGTTGAAAATACACCTCCCATTGACTTCTAGCGTGTCAGGTTTTAGATGCCAAATGTTTTCATTTGAATTTCTTGTAGTGATTCTCTTGAATCACAGGTAAAAAAACAATTTCTAATTTTAATAAAATTGGCTCATAGTGTAAAAAACTTCACAGAACAATTATTGGGGTTATGAAAGCAAAAGGACAACATGTCCTATGGCCAATAGAGTAGCCTTGTCCAGGTTACCCACAAATTCAGTTGATATCATGGGCAAGGATATGCAATGACATTATTGAGATACATGAATCAAGGAAATGTTGTTCTGTTTGCATCTGAAGCACATGTAAGGTAACATGGCATCATAGCAGGGAGGTACTGAACTAGGAGCAGCATTTTGGGTCTTTTGGGGTTTTTCACATAGACTCCCCCCCCCCTGCTCCTTTTGTTATGATTCCTTGGAATGAATACATTGGTAGAAATGTAGTGAGTAAACAGCAAAATACCCTGCATATAAAAAGTTAAAATGTGTTCTTTTATAGTTTTATAGCAGGAAACTATAACTGTTGAATACAAATTACAGTGTCTGAAGAACACACTTAAAGGATTTATTGTTTTTCTTTTACCTAGTCATTTTGGAGAGACACATAAGACGATGCTTATAAACATTGTATTGCCATAAAACAATCAATAAAAGAAATCATGAATATATAATATACACCCTTATGTCCTTAGATAGTGAGTCATACCAGAAGGCTTTTGAATTATTTATATGTAATGGAAAAACAAATTTGAGCGCAAGGAATTTTTAAGCTTTAAATATTCACCTGTGGCTGTTTACTGCTTACAATGCTTGTTTTGTTTTCAGATTGACAAGGGGATGCTGTACAGTACATATGATGTATACAGTTCTATATACAATGAGCTTCCCAAAAAGAAATACAAACAGAAGTAGTCCTGTGCAGTGGAGAAGAAGCAGCTACTAAGGTGTGAATAAAAAATTAGGACCTGATCTAGTTCTGGTAAATTACCAGTTTTAGCAAAGCTGTAGGAATTTGGATATGTATTTCACAATAGCTTTTGGGACATTATCCAGCCATTTTGGTTAATCATGTGGGGGCAATGTCGATACTTTTAATTTTAGCACTGTGCACTATCATGTATATTGTCATTCTATTGATCTTATAAATGATTTGTTTCCATGAAAAAATTGGACTCTGCTGGACATTAAAAAGTGCGTGGGTTTATTATACCTCAGGCGGAGATCAGACAGCTGTAGATCGGTACATAAAATTAATTATGTTTAGTGAAACTGACACACATGTTTTTGCTGTTGATAAAGTAAAATGTATGGAAGGCCCTGTAAAGAAAGACATACCTCAGCCCAGGGCCGGATCCTCTGCACGCTACCATCTCTTAGCTTCTATTGTGCTTATACAGTAAGTGATTTGTTTCCATGAAAACATTGGACTTTGCTGACTATTAAAAAGTGTATGGGTTTATTATACCTCAGGCTGAGATCAGACAGGTGTTGATCGGTACATAAAAATTTCAATGTTTAGAGGAGTTGTAAGTGAAACACACATACACATGCTTTTGCTGTTGATAAAGTACAAAGTATTGGAGGCCCTATGAAGAAAGGAATAAGTGGTCATTCATCATGACCTCAGACCCAGGGCCGGATCCTCTGTGCACTACCATTTCTTTACACCTTGCACTTTACCTACACTACCTACACATTGTAAATAACCCATATGATCAGGCATTTTGAAAGGTTTCAATAGAGTTGCTTGACCATGGTTGCAAGCATCCACCCTGGTTATGCTATTCTGAAATAATCATAACTGTCTCCCATTTGCATATGTAAAGAGGTCACAGTTTCCTCATACTCTGTACAATAAATGTCAATATACCCATAATGTATTTTCTTTAAAATGACCTCCTCTCCCCTTCTCAGCATGTCACCTTAATCTGAAACACTTCCCACATGGAACATATCAGTAATGGTGAAAGTGCATATATACAAATTATATATTGAGTTATCTGCAAGTCATCTAATGTGTCAATGTGTCAATGCTACAGCAGAACAATCAATGAGTTTCTGTATATACATCAGACACGGGGAATAGCAGTGTACTAGTTAACTATAACAGAATGCTGTTTTATTTAGCCCTGAAGTTCATGTATGTACACATGAACACATGTAAGTAAATATTACTCAAAAAAGCCCTTTGCATGTAACATAATGGTGCTTTATATGAATTTCCAGGCGCTATAAAATCAGTAATGTGAAACCCATTAGTCCAAACAAGGGAATTCCTAGAGACATATGCTAGCCTGAAGGACTATGTGGTAGAATTCTGCATGAGCATTAATCCTGCTAAATATTTGAGGGTGGGAGATGAACTGCTATTATTTCATCATCACATTTCTTATAGATAAATGTAGATATATAAAGATACATATAATTATAAGTATTGTGGTGGGATTTCCATAAGTTTCCAAGATTGTGCCCCTAAATATGAAAGGGTTTATGTATTTCGAGTTCAAGAAGTGAACTGGAAATAGTGCACTGCCAAATTTTTCTAAATTTACCCTTGTGGCATCACATTTTTAAATCCATCAGCTTATGGGGCTGATTTACTTAAGGGTGAAGTGGCCGTCACTAGTGAAAATATGCCAGAAATTCCTCCTGCAGGGGCACTGCCAATTTACTAACAGATGCCTGGACAATTTGCTAGCGAAAGAGATCATCGCTAGTGTAGTTTTGCGCCCTTTCACCAGGCAAATTTTTGTTACTCTGCAAATTAACTAAAGTGCAAATTTTACCCCTATAGCCAGAGTTTCCTTCACCAGCTTAGACCGGGAGAAATGTTAAAAATTAAGCTACATCCTCCCAATCTTATGTCAGTGATATCATCTCCTGTATGCTGAAAAGTCATAAAAAGTCATAAAAGTTCTAAAAAAGCTGGTGTTTTTTCATATTTTAGTGGGATTGCTTCAATATTTGCAAATATTAAAACAGTAACATTTTTTTTTTAACCATTTGAGAGGCATGCCACATTTGTTTTAGGGTGGACTCTTGTCTATGACATTAGAGGATCTTGTTTATCTTTATTTTGCTTCTATTATTTTTAATAATAAGTGGCAACTTCAAGCATTTTCACAAACATTGTACCCGACTTATTCAAACTGACCTAAGCGTAGGGAGAAATGAACGCTAGCAAAAGTTTGCCATGAAATGCTCATGCTGATGAATGAACTCTAGAAAAACTTCACCAGTGTTTAGTACAGAGACACAACTTCTCATTTTAGTGAATTAGCATAGTGGTAGCGAATTTGCACCTGACGAAGTGGCGCAAAGTGTGGTGGAGCTTTCGCAGGCGAAAATTCTCCTTTTAGTGAGTTTGCCCCATGTTTAGATACAAGCTGAATAATTCCATGATTCAATTCACCTTATTATTGAGTGTTCATCTTCAGTTTTCTTATTGTATCAACAAAGTCCCAGCCTCCTTAGACACATTATAATACATATAAAGTATATTTTAAGTTTTTATTAATCCCATTAGGGAAGCTATTGGACCCTCACAACCCTTACATTCTTTTTATACATAGACAATCATTTCAGATTCTATATTATACCTAGGCCATATATGCTTATCTTAGTCAACAGTCAGGCCTCACACAACTACAGAAATTATAACTAAAGTTACAGGTCACTGCAAAGAGTACTCATAATAAAACATTACAATATATTTTGAACTCGTGTTAGTTACAAATCATGACGCAAGAGCCATATCAGTGCAAAAGAAGAAGATATAGACAACACCATCAATAAGCTTATGTAATACTTAAGTTTCAAGGTCACACTATTTTCAAACCATAACTCCCAATAACCCTGCAGCCTTCAAATTGATGCTGAGAATGAACTTATGCTGGCATCATGTGAGCCAGTGTGTTTGTTAATTTTGGCATATGACCATCAAACTATAAGAAAGGGGTTGAACCCCAAAACATTTATTTCTTGTTTATTGTAGATATGGGGTGGGAGTTAGCCAGCTGTCTATTCTAGACCCATTCAAACAATTTGTTAAAATGAACATTTTCCCCTTAGTTTTAAAAAGGCATACAGAGGACATGAAGGCTTGTAATTTCCAATGTGATGCAGTAAAAATTAGACAACAATAATGCCAGGAAACCAAACTAAACTTCTCTAATTAGAGCTTTACACTTTACTTTAGCATTAATTAATGAACATATTCCTTAAAATGAAACTTGCAGTAGGAAACGGAAAGTCAAATCATCTCTACTTTTATTGGCAGCACTAGACAGGCACCTAATGTACAATCTGAAAACAAATATATCCAAGCTCATTTTAAATAATAGAGCAAAATGCAAAAATGGGAGCAATGGCACACAATGGCAGTATTTAGTTTTAATTGGTTTGGATAACTGAAATGAAGGACCTGGAAATGATTATGGACTGCTATGGACTGCTGCTAATATCCATAGGACCCTCATATAAACATATATGCACAGGGTTACGGGCTTGGAGCAATGGACAATATGCTTTAACTATGCAAGCTCATGTAAAAAAAATGGAAGGTACCATAAAAGTTTAGGAAGGGATGACAAAATTCAACTTATCTAAATAAAAGAAAGAAAAAAAAACAATATAATTACCATATAGCGACTATTGTTATGGTTTATTGGAATCCCATCTTTCTTCCAAGTAACAATGGGCTCAGGATGACCTTTGGGAGGCAAACATTCTATCTCAAGCTTCTTCCCCACTGCTACAACTGCATCAGATGGATTTAGACGAAAATCCTCCCTCAGAGCTAAAATAAGATTTAAAAAAATGTGTTAATATTGAAAATGCTTTTTTATAAATATAATTATAAACAATGCTGTCCAAAAGGACTATTATATAAACTTAGGGGCAGATTTTTTTTTGGGGGGGGGGTAATTTTTGATCGAATATCATTTCAATTTGCTTAAATTAAAATAGTTCAAATCGAACGATTCGAACGATTTTTAAAAAATGTTTTCGATTTCTCAGGACTTCTAGGAGGTCCCCCATAGGCTAAAATGGCAATTCTGCAGCTTTAAGGTGGCGAATATTCGAATTCGAAGGATTTTTAAAGGTTCAGTACTTCTAATTTCTAATTTTCAAATTTTTTCTATTCAAATCGAATTTTGGGCTATTCGATAGTCGAAGTAGCACAACATTACTTCTAAATTTCAATTTTTGACATTTAATTAGAATTTTCACTTCAACCCTTCGCAAATGTGCCCCTTCTGGGCACAACTGTTTGCTTCTTCTGGAATAAGTGGTTTGAAGACAGTGGTACAGCTGATATTGAGTAAAAAGAGGACCATATACGTACAAGTCTGTCATGGATATGGGAGCATAATAAATGCTTCTATATTTTTTTTTCTTTTTTTAGTGTGGCAGGCAGTGAGTGAAGTTTTACTTTTTGGTCCTATCTCTAAACTTACTCCAATAAGTCCAGTAAGAAGGTTTGGAAGGTTGGCCAGTATTTGTTTGGATACTAGATTCCTTCCTAGACATTTTAATTCATAAGTGTATTCACTGTTCCTTTAGAGATATCACTGTAACCATATGCTGACTGTGAGGTCATATGCATACAATTTGGAAGATTTATGGTATGAAGAGCTGGTTGGTTGCTGTATTTATAGCATATGTGGGGGGGGGCTTAGTTTTCCAGTTCTCCTCCAACACATGGTCTAGACTGACTTCCATGAAGCAGTTTGTGATTTTACAATATGTCATTAAAAGACAGAGGTTTAATACCATACCTTTTAATTGGCAAGGGTAAAATACATAGAGTAAATAATATCATAGTAAAATTATTTTTTATACAATGGATTCGGTATGTTTAAAAAGTGGCTACTAATTATATTTTGTAATTCAAAAATAGCAAAATTATTTACAACAGTTTAGAAAAAGCATAGGTTATCGGGAAGCACATTATCTCATACTTAGAAATGAGAGCATATTTGTAGCCCATTGTAATTTGTACTAAATCATATGAATGCTTTGTTTAACTAAGGCCCTTTCATATTGTATCACTAAAGCTTCCTTCCTGCTGCGTCATTCAAATTCTTACAGACATTCATGTTCCGAAGGTATTGCTCATCACAATGTTATTCACTTAACTTAACACCATCATTCTACTCCCTTTCAGAATCATTATATTAAGGATATTTTAGAAACTACTGGGGGAATGTAAAAAAAGTTAATAATTGACAAAATATGCACAGTGAAGAATTATAATAAGTGTTTAGTGACCTACTTGTCAGTTCAAAAACATTTCACATTTTATTGTTTGCCACTGGAGCACAATATAAGTAGGACTTCAAAACTGAGCAATGTAATAATGAAGGATGTCTTTTAATGAAATGTGAATTTTTGTTTTCAGCTTGAATTTTTGAATTATATTTCCTGAATAGTGTATACTGCATGTGCTCATAGTTACATAGTTATATTGGGTTGAAAAAAGACAAAGTCCATCAAGTTCAACTCCTCCAAATGAAAACCCAGCATCCATAAACACACACCCCTCCATACCTTCACATAATTATATATGCCCATATACTAACTATAGAGTTTAGTATCACAATAGTCTTTGATATTATGTCTCTCCAAGAAATCATCCAAGTCACTCTTAAAGGCATCAACAGAATCAGCCATCACATCACCCGGCAGTGCATTCCACAACCTCACTGTCCTCACTGTGAAGAACCACCTACGCTGCTTCAAATGAAAGTCCTTTTCTTCTAGTCTGAAGGGGTGGCCTCTGGTGCGGTGATCCTCTTTATGGGTAAAAAGGTCCCCTGATATTTGTCTATAATGTCCTCTAATGTACTTGTAAAGTGTAATCATGTCCCCTCACAAGCACCTTTTTTTCCAGAGAAGACAACCCCAACCTGCACAGTCTACTCTCATAATTTAAGTCTTCCATCCCTCTAACCAGTTTAGTTGCACGTCTCTGCACTCTCTCCGGCTTATTTACATCCCTCCTAACGACTGGAGTCCAAAACTGCACTACATACTCCAGATGAGGCCTTACTAGGGATCGATAAAGAGGCATAACTTGAAAATTGAACAACCAGATATCTGTGTGTAGGATTGTTTATTGGCATAGAGCTGTTGTAAAAGTTCAAGGTCCATTTAGCTAGAAAATGTATATGTACCGAGACATAGATGTTACAAAGCTGCTACAACCGTTTTATAGATTAAGTGGGATATTACCAACCCTATGTCATTTAAAGGGTTAAGTATCTGAAGAATTCAACAAGTCCTTCAGTAAAGTATGCAATCATGTTGATATTCTTGAACACAGGGGTATAGAATTTCTTAAAACCTTGAGCTATTGCACAGTGTTTGAATGATAGTATACAAATCAGTTTAATAAAATGCAGTACTGTTGTTCTGTCAGTAGCTTGGATTATGGTAGCCTCAGGCATGATTTGAAGTACAGTGATTTCAAATTGTAGGGAAAATAACTAATAGCAAGCACATCACAGAAATATGAGTTTTCCTTAGCCTTTGCTAACAAATGAAAAAATATACTTCTCCAGAAAGCCCATGAAGCAGATAAACAATGCATCTACATAAAGAATAAGTCTTATATCAGGGGTTTATACTTAACACATTTAAAGAGATTTATAATAAAAAATAAATATGATTCTATTGGTCCTAGAGAGCTAAAATCATCCACAATGTAATATAATTCAAGTTATTTTGCTACCAGCTTAAATCAACTTCCCACGTTCTCTCCCACATAAAATGATTTGAATGTCTTGTAATTTAGTATGCGATTATTTTGTTTTATTTGTTGCATTTAAAACAATCTTTAACATGGAGAAAAATCACATTAAATTAAACAGATAAAAATTACAGGTGTACCCTTTATAAGGAAACACTCCGAATTACAGGCAGTCCATCTCCCATAGACTCCATTTTAAACAAATAATTTACATTTTTAGAAATGATTTCCCTTTCTCTGTAATAATAAAACCGTACCTTGTGCTAGATTTAATTAATCCCTGTTGGAGGTAAAACAAAGTTATTGGGTTCATTTAATGTTTAAATTATATTTTGGTAGACTTAGGGGGTTATTTACTAAAGTTCGATCTGACTTTTTGGTGCAAATATTGAGTTTCTTAAAAATTCAAATTTTTAGGGTCCAATGGGCAGAATCCGAAAATCCGACATCTCAGACCTGCCAAGGTTGTACATAAAGTAAGTCAGTGGGAGAAGTCCCTATCCTATTTGGAAGTTTCTGTGGTCTGCTCTTGAATTTGCCCAAAAAGCCAACAATTTCAGTCTTTTCGGGTAAAACATTTTTGGGGAAAAATGCCAAAAATCATATGATTTGAGTTTTCTCTCAATTCTATCTAGTTTTTTCCTGATCTGTTTAAATCATGCTTTTTTTTTATTTTAATTTTAGTAAAAAAAACCCTCATAAAGTATGTATAACCAAATTACGGAAGTATGGTAACAGTTAGTAACAGTTCCAGCATTTTTTCTTTTCTTTTAACATTCAAAAGTAAAATTCTATTATATCCAGTCTCTTAGCTGTACAAACTGATGATTCCATCCCCTGTGCTGCAGCAGTGTATGTACAGAGAAACCTAAATTAAACTGGCCAGCACAAAAAAATACTCCACAAAGAGCAGGATGTCCAGACAATGATGTGGCTGATCATGTCAAACAATTCCCTTCCTGTTTCCTTGTTTTCCCTGAGTGTTTCATCTGCTTACACACAATCTGTTTTAATGTGATCACCTGTACATCTGAACTTTAGCTTCCAAATAAATTGTATTTTTGATCTTTCATCTGCCTATTTGGTTTAATATTGACTTGCCCTTCATTTTCAAAGCAAACACAATGTCACATACAACAATTGATATTAGTTTATTTCTTAATTTGTTGGCAAACATCCTAACTATCCCCAAAGACAGTCCTAGTGTAGGTTCTCTGGTCTTGGAAATATTACAGAATCTGAAAATACTCCTAAATACTTCCTATGTTCATCAAACCCTTAGAATCTGTCTGCTCTCACTCTCTAAGTTTTCATTTATGATAATAGGCACAATAAAAGTGCAATAATCTTGATGTTGCATGGGATTTGTTGTAGGCTCTATGTCTTATTTTAGATCCAGCTTCAAGTGACACACAAGCACTACAGAATACACAATATGTTACTGGATACAGATTGTATGTTTCTATTAAAAAAAAAACACACCGTTTTAGAATTAACGTAAATGGATGATGTAAAATACATGATCAGATATAAGCCAGCTTCATGAACCCCCAAAGCACATTACAATGCCCAGAGGCCACATATACTAACTGAAATGGAGAGAAACATCCCAGATTTATCAATTAAAGTTCTCTTATAAAAGGTTACTGACAGTTCAGTCTCTGTAAATAATATGGGCAGCTGCTGTTTCGGAAGTTGCTAACACAAAGCTGGGAATGGCAGTTTATGCAGTTCCAGAAAAGATACATTCAATTTAACATACTATATTATGGGTATTGATTATAAAAGGACAGCAAAAAGAATGCTTTCCCTTGATAATCAAGCCCCATGTTAAATTCATGATAATAATCTTTTGTTTACGCAAAGGCTCTATAATTGACTAAATCACTGGTGAGCCTCTGGGGGGGCTAGGATACAGGGGGGGCATACTGTGGGGTCTGCTTCCTCTATATTTGCAATATATTTGTAAAGAAATCCCCTTTCCCCAGCCACTCTCCTACCTGGAGTAGGCGGCAGGGCCAGAAATAGATGTAGACAGAAGAGGCATGTGCCTAGGGCGCAAAGATGGGGAACGCACTTGTTCCCGAAATGCATGCTCATCTACCTAGTGAATGCATGCCAACGGCACTTGTTTGAGAATGAGTGATCACAAACACAGAAAAAGGGACAATGGGCTTTGCCTGGCCCAGCAGTGGTGGTGGCTGGAGGAAGATTTCAGCAGAGGGGCAGGTAGGAGTCACTGTGGACAAGTCCCCTCCAAAGATTTTTTTGTGGGGGGAGGCAGTGCCAACTAGTTACTCCATGCACTGAATATAGATCATGGATCTTTCTAACCAGTTCTAAAGTACAATAAAGGATTTGACTGTTTTTATCCCTTTACTGTGCTCACAGTTCTCTCCACTATCACAGTCTATGACATCATGAAAAATGTCCTATTCTTTTCCATTTAAACTAGACGAAAATGCCAGAAGCATCCAACATTCAGGACCCATATATCACTTGCTAGACAAAATGGTAGTGCTATAATGTATATCTGACATGAACAGATACCTTTTATATCTTTTTGCATAGGTAACATTTGGTAATCAAACAAGTTCTTTCTGCCTATATGATTGTAATAATGTTTTAAGAAATGAGCAATAGATTATTAAACTTTGCAGTCCTGTTAATACCCAAAAAAAACTAAACAAAAACAGATCATTACAACATTTTCCCATGTTTTACTTCTTTAAAGAGGAAAGAATTAATTCAGCTGTTCCATTGTAATATACTGGTGGCATCAATAAACCCACAATTATTTCGCTCTTTCATTTGCAACTAAAAGGACACAGTTTGTAATTTTATTTTGAATTGTTTCTTTTTATAAAGGACACTTTAACTGAATGCATTGTTGTGTTCTTTGAAATTAAAAAAGTCTTCCATTTTGTTTGTCTATATGAATATTTATAAACACTGACCCTCAGTGGGAGCGATAGAAAACCCGTGGGAGCCAAAAGAAGGGATAAAAACCTGACAACTAAAGAAGTGTTAATTAAAGGCTCAGCATCTCAATATCTGACAGGAATTAATTGCACTGCTAATTAAACTGTTATTCTGTGTTTTTCTTATTAGCCATAAAATTGAATTCCCCTGAAAGGATGAAGAAAAGAAGAATCAATGTAGTATGCATGTGTGTCTCTGGCTGACAATTACACCACCGTTATATAATACGCCCTTTGGTTAGAGAGAACACTTGGGGCATAGGTCACTTAAACATGTTTGGGGTACATTGCACACTCAGTAAATAATGTTAAGCAGCTACTTGTCTCTTTCTCATAATTATTTCTATTTCATGTAAGATCTCTATCCAATTGCTTCATTATGATGTCACAAAGTTCTCTAATAAGAGCAAAGGTTTATGAGAATGCATCCCCCTTTTTTTTGCTTTCCTCTGCACTTTCAACTATTTAAAGTCAGCAAAAGTTGGTAACAAAATTTGACAGGGGTTATTTACCTTTAAATGAAATATTAGTATTATGTAGCCATTAATATTCAAGATAATTTGCAATTGGTCTTCATTATTTTATTTGTTATGGGTTTTCACTTTTTTTGACCAGCAGCTAATAATGGCTGCAGACATTTGAATCTAGTTGCAATAAGAGCACATGCGGGAAAGTGTTACTGATAAATAGGAAAATAGAATATGTGTCATGTGCGATTGGAAGAGCATCTGTCAGAAAAGCCAGTTTCTATAGCAGTAGAGATTCTTGTGCAAAGTTGGGTTAGTGTAATTTTGCTTCTAGCAAGCAACAGTTAGGGACATATTTATCAGAAGGTGCACAGTTTGCTAGAGGTAAGCCCTAAATGAATGAAACTGAAATCCTAAAAATGAATATACATGTGTAATTCTCCTCTAATTTTAATATTCCCCTTGGAGATGCAGTTTCCTTACTAATAAATTAATATTCTTCCCCAAATGTATATGCAAGGACTGTTGCATGTAGTTTTGTGGCATACTACAGTTTTTTTTAAGAGTTTATTAGGAAAGAAAGCTTTTAAAGCTTGTCAACTTACCAGCAATGTAAAGAGAAGCATTTCGACTAAATGCCGCACCTAGATGGTTTCTAGCCACACAAGTGTAAACCCCTTCATCAGATTTGCCTTTGCGTTGGTTAAGACTAAAGAAGAAAAGTGTTCCTTCCGGCAGCTGAACATAGGAACGTTGGGTCTTATCATCTGTGCTGGTCTCCACATGCTCTCCATTACGGTACCACTCTATGGTGGGCTGTGGATTGCCCTCTGCCCGACAATTCAATGTGGCTGGCTTGTCCTTCTTCACAAAAAAGTCTAGAGGGTGTTCAGTAATACGGGGTCGGGAATCATCTGATCGGGTTTTTGAGCCTATGAAAGATAAATAACACAAATTTGGCATGGTTCATTTGCAATCTAGATTCCAGTGAATTAATAAATATGTCAGTACATTCTTATTTGTTTTATGTCCCCTGATTATATGCAGAATGCAGGAAAGTATGTAGCATCATGGGCTCACTTTATATTCAAGAATATTTCTCGGCTGCTTGGAAGCCTAAATAATGCTTACCCCTCTTCTGCATACAGATCATGCCAAACAGGCTCTCTAAACCTATTAGCAGATGTTTTTAACAGCCCCTCAATAGAAGAACTTATCTCAATGTGTAGCTGCTGAAAGTGCAGAGCTACCCAGCTGAATATAGAACATAGAAAACAAAAAAGATTCTTTTATACAGATGTGTAGTGTACGTAGGGCAAACATGTGATAGCAAATATATGCAAATTATACCTTACATTTTCAGAATTGAGAATGTGCAATTCCTGTGCTTGGAGTTGAAATTTTAATTTAATTTGTCTTATGACACAGGTCTATTGCTTACTGACATAATCCACTGTGGGAACCCAGTAGGTGCACTTTGCAGCAAAAAAATGTGGATGAATGCAATGGTGCTTATTATACAATTAATAAATGGTATCCATAGGTGCAACATTTGCTTCCATTTAAGTGAGACTGTACTTGTGTCTGTATTCCTAAATACTGTAAAACCTATTGTCTCCATAGAAACTCTACAAATGGTATTGACACAAAACAGCCATTATACTCAGCCAGTAACTACCATGTTAATGTATGCAATACAATAATTTGTAGGCCTTCCAACAGGATTGCATGGGGCATCTAAGTGATTCAATTGTTGGCCTATGGGCCAAAAGATTGTATGCCTAGTTTGGATACCTTGCCAAATGATTATACACAGTATGCCTATGTATGGGCAGACTTATCTGTACAATTTTATTCTAATTATAAGTATCAGCTTGGAAAAAAATGACAAATGAGCTTCATCCTTATTTATATACAGTAGGGACTGGCAGAAAAAATCTTGCTATGCCTTCTGCACAGATGGAATTAAGCCCCTGTTTTGGTCCTTTCTCTGCTGCAGATTAGTAAATAAATTCAGTATCTGAAGAACTAATCTCCTACCATGAAAACTGTTAAGCCTGCTGTGTTGCAATATGGAGAAAATATTTGACATATGAATGCAATATCATTTCTGACTGCATATAAAACCATATTGCCCAAGTGTAGAGGTTAATGCCAACAACCTCAAACAAGCATTTTGGGTAGAAAAAAAATGAAACAGTCTAGAACTAAACTGATTTATTTTCCAGAGTTTGAATCTCTTTTTCAGCATTTCGATTTGCAAAGAATAAATTACTAGTAAAAGAGAAGCCTGGGGAATGATGATTGATCAATCCCTTTGTATGTATAAGATTAAGTAGGTTCTGTGATTGTGTACCTGCAGCTGGTACATATTGGGCATTTATTAAAACACAGCAAAAAAACATCTCTAAGCTTGTAAAAGGTATGGAAAATCTTAACTATGTGGAAAGACTTGACACGTTCTGGTTGTTCACACTAGGCACCTAAGGGGTCATATGATAACTATTCATAAATATATAAGGGGATCATACAATAACCTCTCTAACCTCTCTTTTATTTACCAGCTGACAAGAGGGCACCCATTCCGATTAGGAGAATGGAGGTTCCGTCAAAATATTTGGAACTAGTTTTTTTTTTTTTTTACAGTGAGAGCTGTGAAGATGTGGAATTCTCTCCCTGAATCAGTTGTTCAGGATGATACATTAGATAGCTTTAAGATGGGGTTGGATGGCAAGGGAATAAAAGTTAATGGCAGATAGCTCTTAGTACAAGTTGATCAAGGGACTGGTCCAATTGTCGTCTTGGAGTCAGGAAGGAACTTTTCCCCCTGTGAGGCAAATTGAGACTTTTTAAATTGGATTTTGTTGTCTTCCTCTGGATCAACTAGCAGTTAGGCAGGTTATATACAGACTTAAGGTTGAACTTGATGGATGTTGTGTCTTATTTCAACCTATCTTACTATGTTACTACTGTATGTTACAATACCCAACAGCCATACCACTGTTATAATTGAGTAATGCAGATACCTAAAAATTACAGTAAAGTATTGAGACGAGTATGTAGAATGAAAGCATGCTTCCTTTCTAAATGACTTATGAAGGCTTTTTGTGCAGCTAAAATCTGCTTCTAAGTTTTTCAAACTACATGATATAAAATATGTCTATTTTGTGGGTTCATTGGTCAGTTTGAGCTATGATTTTTATTGTCATTGACATTTTATTGATATTGCTATTTCTAGTGACCATCTGCCCCAATGTCCAGATCATCAAGAAGAAGTTAATTACTCCTTGTAATGATCTGTTGAACAGGCCCATTGTACAAACGTTACTTGATCTTCCTGTATATTCAATGTGACTTCCAACTGTTCCTAAGAAAGTTCACCGAGCTAGGTCAATTAGGGAAGTCTTAAAAGCTTCCCATACATTCATACCTTCGACAGTTTGCTAGAATCCTATATGAATCCGAAATGAATGAAAATGAAATGCAAAAATGAAAAGACCTTTGTAATTCTCTTCTAACTTCGGTAAATTCACCCCTGTGTTTGGAGGCTCCAGGCATAATATCAAAATGAAAGAAGTTGGACAGTACCAAAATGTCAGAATGGCAAGTACATATGGGCTTAGGATGAAACTGGTAGTGGAGAACAGAGAGATTTGGCAAATAGCATGATGGCATGGTATAAGACTATAAGCTAAGCAGGCTCTTAGTCAGAAGTACGGGTCATGGAGGACATCAAACCGCATTGTCAAGATCAAGCAGGGAGTCATAAACTGTAATATCAAAAAGTACAGCACACTCAGGACATACAATTAAGAATTTAATCCAGATCCCTGGCAACTTTTTTATTTTGAATAACAAGGATGTGATGGCATTAGATACTAGCTCTGCTGTTGTGATGTCACTGGGTTGCACCAAATCGATTGGTGTAACCTCACACAGAATGAGGAGTAACAGTTTTTGAAGCCTATTTAAATGGATGTTATCATCACACATTGAAAATTATGTTAATATGTATCTGTAATAATGATGTGTCATATCTGTCACATGATGTAATATTTTGGTTTATGTCGCCTTAGGCAAGTTTCCTACCTTTTTTATTGTTTTATAAAAGCATGCACCTAGTATAAGTTGCTACACTTGGACCAAATTTTAATTTTCTGATTTATCAGCCCCTGGACTGAAAAGACATATGACAAATTTTTATATTTACTGATGTGAATGAACAGATCTGTGTTCTTCTCCAAGTGGGTAAGAAAAGCTTTCCTCGTGCTCCTAAACCTCATTAAATGAACTGATCTTTCCAGGTATGGCCAGCTTTACAAATAAATTCTGATAGTAGATAATTGATCTTCCACTGTGTTTATTGCTGGACTGTCAGTTCATTACACTTATTATTATCAAATGGCTGTGAATTTGGTAAATATGCCCCAGTTATTATAATTAGCTATAAAGAAGTCCTTAGCACCAGTTAAAGGTAAACTATATCCTCAAAACAATGTAGGGAAGACCTACTTTGTAAGACCCTGCTCCACGTGAATAAACCATTTTCATAATAACATACGTTTTCAGTAGTACATACCATGCCGTAAACATAAATAGAAAATAGACATTTAAAAAAAAAAAAAAGGCCCGCCTCCAGGGAAACTAAGATTCAATGTGCACACAAACAAACCATTACAAAATGGTGGCTCAAGGCAAGAGATTTAAAAGAGAAATATTTACTTAAATATATATACCAGTTTGGCAACATTCTTTAATATGCCAGTTAAGATGATATAAACTGTCTGTTGCTTAGATATTAATTTTGAGGGTATAGTTTCCCTTTAAACAAACCAAAGAAGATCGAGATTAAACAATTATGACCTCAAAATGAAGGAAGGCATGATGCTATTGCAAAACAAACCTATTTATACTTCTACTTTATATAAACCTATTTATACCTTTACTTACATAGTGCCAACATATTCCGTAGTCCCTGCCCTGATGGAGCTTATCATTATCCATTGGTGTAACAGATATCCTCAAGTCACCCCTGAAATAATTTTCGGGCTGTCCCAACACATTTAGCTTCCTCCATTCTAGAACCCCAGCGTATATATATATGTCAAAGGTTCCTCATGGTTTTAGAGCCAAATCACAAATATAATGTGCTGATCCAGCTGTTGGCAACACCCCCCCACCCCAAATAAAAGTTATCAAATAATCCAATATGCCATTGAAAAAATAAAATATAAGAATTTTAGATGTGGACATGTTTGTTTTTGCAATGATAAATGCTTTCCAGCCACATAACAGATGGAAGATCATTGATTGCCACTTGGCAATCAATGCAAAACATCTTAGTAAACACTTTAGTTGGAGAGGGAGATACTTAATAGTGCTAATATAAAAGAGCAACAATTGTCCTGTCTGCCATTGTTTACCATCTGATCCTTCTAGAGACAACTTGAAATACTGATGCATCTTATGGCAGATGCCTATGTTCTCTATCCCTCCCTAAGCGTGTTATCACAGAGATGCACATTAAAAGTACATATATTATTCAGATTATAATGATAATTTGTGCTTAGTTGTACATGTTGTAAATGCATTACAATGCACAGCATAAGGACATTGTGGGCACCTGCACTGGAACTGCTGCTGGAACTTGATTGCTTGAGTTCTCTTACGAGAGATAAGTTCCAGTGATTTACATGCTAATGTTGTTTAATTGCTGCCTTCCACCTGACAGATGTTTCTGTGCACAGGCTTCTTGAGGGCTGTGTAAAGAGCCACAAAAGTCTGTTTTGGCTTTGGGCTACACACAACACTCCTCTTTGGGATTAATTTGGAGAGTATAAAACTAAAATGCAGTTTTGATTTCAAAGAGTAAAACAATTTGCCGCAAATTACAGTTTATAATTGACCATAAAAAATGAAAAACAAAACTTTATCGGAGGCACAGATACAAATTGGAGCAAATAGGGCAAGGCAACATTTGGTGATATCATATACATACAAAGCCTGGAAACATATTAGAATAGTATAACTTTCTCTCACACACAAACATACATACAATATATACAGTAACTCATAACACCTTACTTTTGTCTTTAGACTTAAGCCAATATTATTAGACTTACTAGTCAAAGTTACCCCTACAATCTGCCTTACTTTCAGGGTTAAATACAATCACATTTATCAGAAGCACAAATGACACTCACCTTCCAGCCGATGTATTTCTGTCCAGATGATTACAGTCACACACAAAATCCTCCAGTAAACCATAGCTGTCCAGTGACTTTATACAAGACTTGTGTAGTCACAGGAATCTTAAACCACAAAATTCCCAGCACGCCTCATAAAATGTTTGCCCTTTCTGAAGGAGAATGCAGCTCAGAGACATTCCTTCAACAATAATTTTCTGGCTCCAGCTAAAACCCCTGTAGCCCAATGATCCTTGACTCTAAGCAGCCAGTAGTGTATTGTCATTTCCTTTTTCCTAACTGGCAATCTGTTGTTAGAGATGAAGTGACGGCAGTCCCTCCCATTCCCTGTGCAGGAAGGCAATGCAAAGTTACTGGTTAACCAAACTTTTTTTTTGGACTTGGTCATCCTCATTGTTTATCCCCATTATGATATTTTTAGGTCCTATTGTTGCTGGACTTTTAGAGCAATTATATGTTAAATTAGTGAGAAAAGAACATTTGACCTTTCTGTTCGCCCAAAGAAAATGTGACCAGAACAAACTATTCAGAATGTTTTGCTTGGATTTTTAATGCAGTGGCTTTTTTTGCCCACTTTTATATTTATACAGGCACAGACAAGTTACTGGGGCAGTGGCGGGAAGTTTAGGATTGAGGCTAGGGGTTGTGACTATAAGGGTTAAAAGAGGTGTAATGTGAAGTAAAAAGGGGAACTAGCCTCAGGGTTTTTAATGGAGTGGGGAATCAGGTGATCTTCACAAGAGCAACCTTGAGCAGCAATTTGAGGAGAACCATGTGGACAATGGTTTGACTATAATAATATCTATGCAATGGTTAATGTAAATTTTTGTAAATTTAATTTATTGTAACTAAATCAGCTGCGGCATTTCAACCCAAAACAGGTGCTTTATAGCCTATTTACAAACATTAAAATTTCACATCAAACTTTTTCTTTTTATTTCTGTATTTTGAGATTTATGAACTATAAAAACCACTTAAAACTCTAAAACAAAAGCAATCATTTTTTTAGCCATTCAGAGTTTTAGAAGTTTTTGTATATTTTTTTCACAAGTAATTTCCGAAAAAAACTCACCATTCAGCTTTTTTCATATGTGCTTTTTTTTAGATTTTTTATTAAAACAAAAACTCTAAAATGTTAATGTTGATAAATGGGCCTCCACGTGTTTTAGAAGGGTTAGTAGGGCTTTGGCAATATGAATGTGACCATTACTTGGTGGTTTCAAGAACACTTCCATAACATTAAAGGGATAATTTCATGGGAAAATGATTTTTTTTTTTTCAAAATACATCAGTGCTGCTCCAGCAGAATTCTGCACTAAAATCTGTTTCTAAAAAGAGCAAACAGATTTTTTTGATATTTAATTTTGAAATCAGACATGGGGCTAGACATATTGTCAGTTTCTCAGCTGCCCCATGTCATGTTACTTGTTCTGTCAGGCCTGAAGTTGTGGAAAGGTTCAAAAACACTGGTGATATGCAGGAGATAAAATAGTTTTTTTAAATTTCCTATCCACCAATCCCCATTGCTCTGGTCCTAATGATGAAAATTTGTGAATAAAGAGCAGAGTATTGGGGGCGACGGACGTCACTGGGCCTAGGGGCACCCGCTATGTAAATCTGTGCCTGTGTGCTGTGATAAACTTCAGTCACTCTTTACTGCTCATCCTTCAAGTTGGAGTGATATCACCCCTCCCTTTCCCCCCAGCAGCCTAACAACAGAGTTCTATCCTAAAGTGCAGGCACATGACTGGGGCACCAGGGAAACTGACAAAATGTCTAGCCCTATGTCAGATTTCAAAATTAAATATAAAAAAATCTGTTTGCTTTTTTGAGAAATGGATTTCAGTACAGAATTCTGCTGGAGTAATACTATTAACTGATGCGTTTTCCCATGACAGTATCCTTAAGGCAAGTTACTTGCTGGGTCAATCAAAATGGCTGCTTCCACTCACAGAAATAATATTTAAATTTTACAAAAAAAACTAAGTTTTGCTGATCAAAACAGTCTGATGTTTTACTGAAGTTGCTGGCTGAACTGATTTGACTTCCCTACCATAAGACATTTCTCTTTTAATATATACATTTCTCTCATATCAGTATGATACCAGTGTCATTAGATCATTAGATATCCGTATGTACCTCTTTAAACTAAACAAATGGGATGGCAAACAAAACCTTAATTTACAAGTCATACCACAAATTAATTAAGGTAAAATAAACATGTAGATCTAGGCACAATTTTCTGTTGTAGCGTGTGTGTAATGTGTGAATTGGTATGGATTATCCTAGATGCCCTGACTTGGATGGAACATTCCTGCAGGCAGTGACAGTGAAGGACTACTGTCCATTTCCACCAACTGCTAATTTCTGTGTCAGCATCCTGCCTCCCCCAGTCTGTTGTTATTTCACAAGCATGCCCTGTGGGGCTGTAACACTAATGGGTTTTACTGAATGTCGTGATGTTAACACATTATCACTTCAGATGAACCACAACATGTTACTGCATAGTTCAATGCTATGTACACAAATGGAGGAAATTTCTTCAACTCGATGCATGTTTTTATATGTATCTGCTAATCAAATAAAACTGGCCAGCTTGTTCTAGTAAGTCAGTGCAGTGATGAAGTATATAGTGTTCCCTTTGCTTGCATTTTTTCTGTCACACTTTTCTATTTTAAAAAAAAAAAATGTCCTCGAGTTCTCCCAGATAAATAAATCAGGTAATCTCAATTCTAAATGGTGCTTTTTTTTCTAATCTACTAATCTTATAAACCTCTATATCCATTTTGAGTGATAATTATATTAACATATTAATATGGCCTTTTAAATATTGTAACTTGAGACCATGTTCCCAATATCTGGCTGCAACCCATTCTATATATTTTAGGGAAAATCCAGATATTCGAGTTGTTTTCAAAAAATTCTACTGACTAAGTTTATGAAACAAGAAACGCAAAAGGCTATGTTGTTTTGACATAATAAATATTTTACCTATTTTACAGCTTGGTGGTAGATAGACTTTCTGAGTGCCTGCTCTATACTTTGTTGGTTTGTATTCGCTCCCCTTGCAGAAGGCGGTGCACCTGGACCTCAAAAAATTTTTATTTACATTTAAAACCTACCATTGTTGGCTAGGTGCCAACCACCTAAAAGCTTAATTCAGACAAGGACACAAGGGGTGCTTTGTGTAGACTACATTATCCTACAGATGAGCTATGGGAGAAGATAAGAATAGTTTTTAGTTAGAAAGTAATGGTGGCCATAGGTGCAGAGATCTGCTCATTTGGCAATGGCCTTACCAGGAAACCCCAAATCTCAAGCATTCTGGATATTAGAACCCATACCTGTATACTGAATGGAAAGAAGAGGTACAGGTATAGGATCAGTTATAGGATCAGGCTGTCTCCAATAGACTCCATTTTATTCAAATAATCCAAATATTTAATGTTTAAATGATTTTGTAGTAGACAAAGTATGAAGACCCAAAGTACTTCATGATCTGTTTTCTGGAAAACCCTAGGTCCTGAGCATTCTGGATAACAGGTTCTATACCTGTACATTGTATAGGTGTAAGGAAGGCTTACCTGGCCTCCCAAGATGGCGGCGCCTCCCATGCTGTTCCTCCTGGGCGCAGGTCTGTGACATCATGCCAGCGTCAAAACCAGCCACCGGTGTCCAAACGCTGTCGTTGAAACGTCAGTGGAAGGACGCCAGTGTAATGACATCACCACTCCTGTTTTGGTGCAGAAGTGGTCCTGTCAAAGATGCCAGACAGCTACAGATTTTTCCCAAATATAGGTTCCTCTTGTGAGTTCCTGGTAGGGTTGCCACCTTTTCTTGAAAAAAATACCGGCCTTCCTATATATTTATCTGTTTTTCCTATTAATAACATTGGGATCAACCATCAAAAATACCGGCCAGGCCGGTAAAATACCGGCCAGGTGGCAACCCTAGTTCCTGGGTGTGACTTTGTTATATTTCGTGTTTGATTCCTGTTTCTTGACTTCGGCCTCTTCCTTGGATTATGAACCTCGTCTGTCTGGATTGACCCCTTTGCATGGACTTTGACTACTCTTTTTAACCCTTTAGTTACCATGAACTGTACTGGACTTGCTTCCTCCTTGGACTGCAAAATCCTATTGGAGCCTTCAAGCCCCTGACAATAGGTATTGGTTCTTCCTCAATAGAATAGAAATCCCTTCTCCAAACCCGCTCTTCTTCTTTAAATATGCATGTGCAATCGCAAAAGCAAGTGTTGGATCTACTGTGTGCACCAGGCCCCTCCAAAAAGTGTGGCCCAGTTCCTTGTTTAATGAATTTGTTTGAGTGTTCATGCAAAGAAACACATTTGGGTTCAGCAAGGAAGCATTCCCGCACTTGCAAATCAAATGGAACAGTTTCAGTGGTTAAATTACTGGACTAAATTTTGAAACTTGGGTTAAGTTTCTGATGAACTTTATGTACCTCATGCACCTGTTTAAATTGTAAGCCTGATACTGGGGGCTCAATTTGCCTAATTAGCTCTAAACCAGTAATGGGTTTATATAGCAGTAATATAGTAAGTGCATAGGTAACTCTGCTAACAATAAGAGGGGTATTTAATAAAACTGAAATGTATATAATTGTTAATTAAAATAAATTCCACCTAACTCCCATTCTTTCTATTTTGGAACATTCCCAAAAATTATTTTTGGGAAAAATATTGTGATGTATGGCATTTCTCTACATCAAACAGATGGGCTTCTGACATAACCCTTATTTTACATTATAAATGTACGGTATATAATAAATATATTATTATATGCTCTCTATTATTCAACCACCTTCAGAACAAAGTTTCTTACAAATCACAGCTTACCCTATGCTATGCAAAATGTTACAGGAACTTCTCAATTATTATTACACCAAAGCTGCTTCCCTATAGGAATAAGCTGGGCCTCTGGGTTGCCTGGGTGGCCCTAGTCTAAGGCACCAACAATTTCCAGGGATGCACTTTTTTTCAAACTGCAAAACAATGTAACACTCTCAGTGCAGCAGTGCTAACTACATCAACACATTAGAAAATAATTCTACAGAGGATTTGATGACTATACACTCATTACAAAGAAACATGTTTCAGCTAGTTTATTTAGTTACAATAACAATGTATAAATGATGGTTACACAGCTTATTTTAATCACAGGAATTAGCAGTACAATGCATTGTAACATGCTTTGAAGTAGTGCTGCGATTGTAGGTTTAGCGCTGTTTGCATATAACCCTGCATGATTACTATCATGATGATCAGTCAAGAAAAGAAGATCAAGGTTTTGTTTAACTTAAGGATGGGGAAGACAATCATTGTATTTGTTATCAAGAATTCAGAAACATATTGAAAAACAGTTTTTACATCAATCTAAGGAATTTTGCAAAGCGACTGAAATAACAAAATACTGCTCTACTACCTTTTTTTTTTTTTAAATAAAGGTATGATAAATTATGTAATGCTCTACAGTGGTGTCCTCTTCTCTCTAAGGCTTGTGGCACACGGGCAGATTCGGGGAGAGTTAATCACCTAATCACCTCTTCTTCTGTGCGACAATATCCCCGAACTGCCTCCCTGTGTCTTCCCGTCTGTCTTCCCAGGCGACTAAATCTCCATGAATCTGCTCTTGTGTCACAAGCCTAAAGAGAAAATTCTCAACTGAGAAAGATTTTTTCTTTGGAAACATATCAGAAATTGCCCTACAGCTAGGGTTGCCACCTGGATGGTAAAAATGATGCTTGCTGCCAATGTTATTAATAGGAAAAAACAGCAAGAATATAGGAAGGCCGGTATTTTTTTCCAGAAAAGGTGGCAACCCTACCTACAGATCTCATCATTCTTTAAGTTTTGCAAATATGTATGATTTGTGTAGTGAGTGTCAGGGCCTGAAGGCTCCGAAAGGGATTTTGCGGACCAAGGAGGAAGCAAAGTCCAATACTGTACATGGTATCCGAAGGGTTAAGCAAGGTCAAAGTCCAGGCAAAGGGATCGAACTAGGCAGAAAGGTTAACAAGACAAGAAGACACGCCGAAGTTAAAAACAGGAATCAATAGTAATAAAGTCGCACCCTGGAACTCACAAGTAAGACCTATATTTGGGCAAGGACTGTAGCTTTCTGGAGACTTATATAGGCCAAAATTGGCAACAAAACAAGCATGGTGATGTCATCACGCTGGTGTGGTGATGTTTTGACGCCGGTGTCCAATCCGACGCGGGTGTCCAATCCGATGCTGGCATTTTGACACCGGCATCCAATTCAACACGGGCGTCTCATTCTGACACAGGCCTGACATCACTGACCTGCAAGCAGGAGGAAGAGTAGGGGAAGTGCTGCCATCACGGGACGTCAGGTAAGGCTTCCTTACAGTGGGGAGGTAAAGCACAGTGTGTTGTTAAGCATTATAATAGCATTGTTTACCATCTGGCTGCCTACAGCCTTCCTTATCAATTTACTTAGTTTTTCTTTACTGTTTACACAACCAACATGTGGCTCAGGAGCAACATGTTACTCTCCAACCCCTTGGATGTTGCTCCTAGTGCCTTCAAAGCAGGTGCTTATTTTTGAATTCCAGCCCTGGAGGCAAGTTTTAATTGCCAAACAGATCCTCCTGTAGACTACCAGTTCACATAGGTGATATCAATAGTCTTATTTGGCACCCCCATGAACATGTTTCATACTTGTGTTGCTACCCAAATCTGCTTACATTTGAAAGTGGCTCATGGGTAAAAAAGAAGTTGGAGACCCCTGGTTTACAGCTTGATACAAAAAGTGAACAAGGGCCTGTGGCCTAGTAGTTCCTGGGCCTTGATCTATCTATCTAATTTTGGATGTATGGATAAAGAAGAACTAGAATTGCTGAGATATATGTACAGAAAAAAAATTCTATGTGGTTCAAAACCAATAAAGAAACTATTTTTGTAAGCATAATTGTGTAGGAGAATATATGTAGATAGGAACCTAATTTTTTGTGTTATAAAATATAATGTCATTATGATTTTTTGTACATGAAGTGCACTTCACTGTGGTTAGTTATGCAGCTTGAAGTCTTATCTGCTTGTTAATGTGGAATGCACTGTAAGAGAAAACAGGAAACCTTAGTTAGTTACCAGTGGATGGAAAGTAAATGTGTGCGTCTGAAGGGTTGAACACTGAATAGTGAACAGAAAGAATAGAGATGGTATGTGACAATTGTCCTCTGTCTTGCAAGTTCCAAAACAGGATATCCACGTCACAGCATCTCAAAGCATTTACTACGACATACGAAAATTACAATGAATAAAGAATCCTCAAATGGGTAATTGTTTTTAATAATTGATTTCACTATTCTTAAATGTAAATTTTATCTGACATTAGTTTAAGAACATTCTGAAATCCAGTAACCATTTGGTGTATCTTATTTCCTGTTGTTTTTTAATGATATTTCTGTTTAAATTTTTAAAAAGCACATACGTAATTAAAAACTGGACTTTATGGGTACTATAACAAAATAAAATTACTTCTAATTGTTCCTGAAAAAGCCTTTGATTATGTCAACATTTTATATGTTAACATATACATAGTTTTGTGCTGGAGTCTGGTTGAGTCTAGCGGGGTTTTATTATGTACATTTCTTCTTTACAGAACAAAAAACTATTGTTCAATAATAATAGACATAGCACTTCCTAGTCTGTTACAT
>CM044443.1:76348649-76367876 GCA_024363595.1 Xenopus borealis | reverse complement strand
GGAAACTGACAATATGTCTAAACCCATGTCAGATTTCAAAATTGAATATAAAAAAATCTGCTTGCTCTTTTGAGAATTGGATTTCAGTGCAGAAGTCTGCTGGAGTAGCAATATTAACTGTGTTTTGAAAAAACGTGTTTTAACATGACAGTCTCCTGTTAACTTCAAAAGAATAAGCTGTTTATAGGGCACAACCCCTACAGTTGATAAGCCCAGCAAAAAGATTCAGTTCAGTTTAGTTAGTGTCATCCTTCCAGAATGCACTGGGTATGACATTTTCTGGATAAGGGGCCTTTATGTAATTTGGATCACCATAACTTAAAGTCTACTAAGAAAACATTTTTAAACACTAAAAACCCAATAGGATTGTTTGAAGCCAATATGGATTCATACAGATTAGCTGGGATCAAGTACATGGTACTGTTTCATTATTACAGAGAAAAAAAAAATATTTAATGGACTCTATGGGAGGTGTCCTTCCAGTAATTAAGAGTTTTCTGGATAACAGGTTTTCCAGATAACAGATCCCATACCAGCACTATTATTTTATATAATTGACAGTTTTCCATTGTTATCAAACAGCAGATGGAAGGATATAGAGCTGTTTAGGCAATAAGAGCTGGAAAAAGTCTTTTTTTATGTAGTATTGCTTTAAAAATGGATCTATCTGATGTTGCTCCTTTACAGCTTCTAACATAGTTTAACTATTGTTAATATGTTGGAGAATACTGGGAGTTTTAGCCAAGTAATATTTGGGTGAAACAAATACTGCTGCAAAAGGTTTATTCCCTTGTGGCTCTTTAAAGCACAATTGTGTCACTTAGCACTCTATCTAGAGTCTTGATACATAAGTACATTTCTGCATTGAAACATGTTTTGCATGTTGAAGGCTACAGAGGAACACAAATAGTGCTTGCATAGCTTTGAGTAGGGTGCATTGCTGCTTTGATAGTTGGCCATAAAGGGGACATAAACCCTTCCAAAAGCATATGCCCCTAGAGATCCCTAGCTGGCCATAGAACAACAAGCCTAATTACAGATGGAGAAAGATGCTCCAATGAAAATTATCCCTATCAGCAGAACAGGTATGGGATCTATTTCCCGGAAAACACATTATCCAGAAAGTTCAGAACTACGGAAGGGCCATGTCCCATAGACTCAATTATAATCAAATAGTACAAATCTTTCTCTGTAATAATAAAACAGTACCTTGTACTTGATCCAAGCTTAGATATCAATACTTATTGGAGGCAAAACCAGGCTATTAGGCTTATTTAATGTTCAAATTAGTTTCTAATAGACTTATGGTATGAAGATCCATATACTGAAGGTTTGTTATCAAGAAAACCCCAGGTCCCAAATAGTGATGGGCGAATCTGTGGTGTTTCGATTCGGCGAAAAATTCTTGAAAATAGGAAAAGCGGAAAGTTAATGAAAAAAATCATGAAATTTGAACCATTTCACACAAAAACGAGAATTCCGAGCGATTTCACAAAAAATATGTGAAATCGAAAACTGATGCAGGCGAATTTTCTCTGGCGAATTCATGGCGAATTTGAGCTAGGTGAATAAATTCGCCCATCACTAGTCCCAAGCATTGTTTTAAAAACCAGTGTTTTAAACAGCTTGATAAGTAGGCCCTATAATGGAAATTCATGTGGTATTCCACAATTAATTTAAAAGGCAAAATAATGCAAAAACTTCATTATGATGGCATAAGATGATCTGAAAAAAATCCACAGTCAAATTCTGATTTTGCTCATATTAAGTATATCTATTTGGAGATTAAACCAATGATCCATAAGCAAATTTCTTTAATCCATGCATGTATTTTCTCATCTTAATTGAAACATTTAATTTTCTAAGCTAGCCTATCAATCTTCACTGCCTGAATAATGACTAGCAGAATCATAATTGAAATGGAGAACATCTTTTGGTAAGTAGAATACAATATTTTGTGTGTAATCAACATATCTACAATAGATGGTTGCTATGGCCCATAATGTATTCTGGCACATTTAAAATGATTATCATGCGTTTTCCTTTGCTCAGAGTTGATGCCAACACTACATGGAGCATGGCCACAAGGGGCAGGAGGCAAGTCAAGAAAAGGAAAACTCAGGGATTTTGTTTTAGGTTAACATGGCTTCTTCAGACCTTTAATATGCAAGATTTCTGTGAATCTAGGGTCACATCTGTGTATACATTTCAGTATAATGTTAATGTGCAATGTCCTGCATTTTACTAATCTGTTTGTGTGCCCTTTAGCTAGTGTAAGTATATTGTAAGTAGGTAAGGAAGCAGAGAAGAGACAGGGACACAAAAAATGTAGAAAAATTTCTGCTTTTAGAATTTAGAATTTGGTCGAGCTAATTTTGGGGAATAATTGTAAATTTGCCCCTGTGTGTTTCACTTTGCAGAACTTTGTAAAAAAATTGTGAAACAGCGAGAAATTAGCGAAACGCCATGGACGTCTCATTTTGTAAGTGCGCGTCTTGTTTTGGATGCCAGCGCACATTAGCGTTAGAGTCCAAAAATACTGGGAGCCAGCGTCGAGAAACGGGCGGCTCTCATCTCATTTTGGACACCTGCATCTGCTGAATTTTCACCGGCATTTTGCGAATTTATTCACCTGCAGCGAATCATGGGAGTTTGCAGCAAATTTGACCCAGGTGAATAAATTCACCCATCACTAAACAAGATGTGGTTACTGCCCTTCAGGTAAAAGTTAAGGTTAAGCCATATAGAATTCCTGAGGCACGGAAACATGCGGTCTCTGATGAGGTAAGTAAAAATGTTGGATCTAGGAGTAATTGAGGAGTCCCACAGTGATTGGTCTAGTCCAATTGTTGTGTCTTGTTTCAAGACTACAACAACCATGCTATTTTATAATTTAGATTGCACATACTTGTAAATGGTCATAGTAAATAATAAGATCATAAGTTATCAAAATTTTATATAGGCAAAAAGGTGGCTGTATGGGTTACATCTTGAGTCCTCCCATTATCACAGCATGGTTCCCATGATCCTTCGAAATTCCTCAACAAATTGCATTCGGAACAGAGCTAGCTGCAAGTGGGAAAGGGGCAGAGGCCCATCATTAGTCGACAGATGTTCTATCAAGGGATTCTGAGCTATCGAGAGATGAAGCCAGCACAGAGGGCTAGTTATTATGGAAGGCAATATCTCTGATTTGGCCCATTTAAGGGACGGCAAATAATGCTATTCAGCAATATAGTATAGATAATAAACAATACATGGAGTGAGCATTGCTTTATAAAGGAAGATTTGTGCCACACTAATATTCAGGGCATTTGGGGCATGAGCATTATGAACCTCACAACAGATTGGCATTTTATAAATATGTAAATATAATAATAATAATAATAATAATAATGTCAACAGCAAAATCACAAATTCACAAGCATTTGTATCTTTACATCAGGCATAATTACACCAGTGCTAACATTTTAAAAAAGTGTTCTGTTCCCCAGCTAAATCCGGCCTGGAAAACTACCTTTATATTAGTGCAGTGCTCACATTAGCACTCATTATCTATGTTATAGCCTCCATGATAACATCTTCATATATGGCATTCATTCATCACCCTTATCGCCCATTACAATTGCATGGTGAAATTTTTTAGTGAACATGTCCCTAAATTTGTTCAAACAATGCCCATTACTTTATTGTAGCAGTTATTTTACACAGTCTGGTTATATGAGTTTAACAATATGTTATCATCTTTTTTATCTTCGGCTCAGCAAATAAATATAAGAAGTCTTAACCACAATACTTATATTATTTGCTAGAACCTACAGTATGTCACTGTAAGGTACTCACCTGCAGCAACATTTATATAAAATGTGCATAATATAAAAAGTTGAAAAAAATTTAACTATTAGCAGAGAATGTTTTATATTTCACCCTAAAAAAATATAGTAAAAAAATATAATATATATATATATATATATACAGTATATGCCTATTTTCTACTTAATATCAGTCATTATAAAATAAAGTGCACTACAGTTAAAAACTACTAGTTGCTACTTTGAAATAAAATACAACTTTTAAAGGTGCCATTACTTCGTTAAAAAAATTGGAATTATATCTGTCTGATGTCTTACAAAACCTAAATGCTACCTAATAAGGTCACTTAAGTATTTCATGCCATAATACAATATATACATATACTATATCTACATGAGAACCACTCACAGGACATATTTATTGAACTAAGACAAAGGTTACTTTTTAAATTAAATATGCTAGCAATCAAGTGGAAGAACAACATAGAAAAAAGCTGCATGAGCTTTGCTGCAATTTTTCCCCCTCAGACTCAGAAATTTAAGGTATAGCATACAAATTGGGGAACCTCTCATTGTAATTCAGAAATTATCATCCTCAGCCAGTGCTGCTGTTGAGGAGAGCACAGGTGAAATGTAATGCTTATTTGTATGTGTTTATAATAATACTAGTCTGAATTGCCAGCATTTTATGGATCATCCTATCTTATCGCTATTGTATTTAAAAATGCTAAATATATACAAAGGATTAAATTAGCAAAGCCTCTATATCCCAAGCTAGAGTAAGGCCATATGCAGGTACATGTAATAATATTTTATTGGTGTGCATATGTACAGTATTGAAGCAGAGCATATAAAAACAATCTCCAAAGGAAGAAATAAATATGGTAATCTTCACATTCACAAGCACCCACAGTCTTAACAGTAGAATAATGGCTTCTTAATCAACCCTTTTCACTTTCCCATTTTCTTATTTCAGTGATACTGCAGCACTTTTGGTAGAGCCCAGGAGTTATGCTGTCTTATTAAAATTTCCAGGAAATTTACAAATCAAGTCAGTTTTGCAGTACAGTTTTAAAGGTTTAAAAATAACAATAACAATTAATAATAATAAATTAATGCAGCATGAATAATACTTTTTATGCTGTTTGATTTTACATTGGAATAGAAATGATCATTTAATATAGATGCTTTGTTCAATTTCTTACCTCTTATGCGGTGTCTTCTCGTCGACCGGTGGTGCTGAACATGCCTGGTCTGTCTATGTGTAACTTCCAGGCCATGTTCTTCATGAGTGATGGGCTGATGACATTGGCAGTAGCTCACCTGTGAACACCATCCAAAGTGAAAAAGTACAAAAACTGGAAGAAAGTAGGCAAAAATCATAATAACGAAAAAAGATACAAATATTTTCTTCCCTGTTGAATATAGTAACTTCCCATGAAAGTTACAAGGAAAAATCCTCACATCCAAGGGAAAATCTTGCTGTCTGTGCAATCTACCCCCTTCTGTTCAGCCTTTGGTAAATTATTTGGAATTTGTTATTAAGCATGTTTTCAACTGCTTTTGTGCTTTTTTAAGTCTCTCCTTCCTCCTCCTTTTTTTCCCTTCATGAAGTTGTGGAACAATGGGGTAAAAAAGCATGCAGACCCCATGCTGTGACTGGGGCTGAGAAGAGAAGACAGGGGCTCCCCCAGCAATCCTGGCATCTTAAAATAAAACACACTGAAGGGGGGTTGTTTGACAGTGTTTTCTACACATGTTTTATGTAAAACAAATAAGTAGAATTGGACAAGTATACAGTCATTTAGTATTCTCCCATACTGCAGGTGCTAGCTTCACTTGTGTCACCTAAATATTTGGTAAAATCCATTGAAAGTTAGATTTTAAACATTCTTGGAGAGGGCTGTCTGCATAAAAGGGCAGCAAAAGCTTTTCTGAAGGCTGTTCCCAAACAATATCGATTGTCCTTTGTTAGATTTTAAACCATGTCAACTAAGCCATTGTAAGCCTGGTCAAAATTGGGAAACTTGAAGAGGTTTTAAGATATTTTCACTTGTCAAAATGAGACAATACAACCATAATGTTCTCTATTATATTTATTGCACTAGTTAGCAATTATATTGTGGGGGTCACCAATGTTGGAAAACATGTAGGTCTTTCATCAGTGATGACTGAGACTTGGATTTCCTGTCTTTTCTCTTGTTTTTTAGTTCCTATGGGCATTTCTTTCTCTCTAGATGAGGTACAAACATAATTAGCTGTAGGAAATTTGTACCACTTAGCTTTCAGTGTACTAGCTATTTATCATCCTAAATAGCGGAACCTACTCAATGGCTGTCAGATAGTCTACTGAAGGTGTTGCCGAGGCAATTTATAATGGAAATTCTGGATAATTTAAAACTGACTGATGTTTCTTACAAAGGAGCCAGGTCTGCATTTTTGATGGATGTATTATTTAATGCAAAGGAAATCAATGCTGCTGATGCATGAAAATGCACACTTACACTGTTTACATAAAACAATCCATTCTTGGAGACAGATCAGTCTTGTAGATCATTTTGAACCGCTAATATCAACAATGTGCATAACTGAGTTCTCTTTAAATAAATGCCTCTGTTCTGTAACAAAACAAGCTGCAGTCATTGCTGTGAAGAGTTAATTAGACACGTGTTAATTAATCATGTCATATACACAGGTACTGTATCTCACAAAACCTGATTAGTAAAATTCTAGGTCTTTCGGTGTGGACATCCTTTGTGTTTTCAATCAATAGTATTTTCAGGGTGCACTGAATTCACAAAAGGACACTGATTGATCAATTGATCTAGAAGAAAGTTCAGTGATTAGGTTTGTTATAGATGAGCGCTCATAACTAAAGCAGTGTATTGCATTGCAACAAGCACTGCACATAAAAGAATTGTGTCTTTAATCTGACCGTACCTCATTATCCATTAGAACAACAGGGTAGTATTAGAATTGTTGTAACAAATGAAATACAAAGACAGCACTGATTTACCCATGCCTTAATATCCAAAACATCAAATTAGAAATCAAGTGGCTTTCATAAAAAATATTCATGCTCATAGCTTGGTTATTGTCATGGTCGGCACCCAATACCAGAACAAACGCCAAGCACCCTGGTCTCGGCTTGTGCTTCACCAGTAGTGTGACTGCCTTTGGCTTCGGGAGGAGCCCTCAGCTACTCAGATGCCACCTGGACTTAAACGAGAGGTGCAGGGCAGGAGTTCTGGCTGGCAATGGGGCACGACTGTAGAAAGAGTCAGTGGTCAGACAGGCTGGATCGAGACAGGCAGACAGCAAGGAACGTCAGGCAGGCGAGGGTCAAAACCGGGTAATCAATCAGATAGGGATGAGGCAGAATCAGTGGTCAGATAACAGGATCCGGTCAGGATACAGATAACGGCGTAGTCAAGAGTCAGGCAGGGTCAAACACAGAATCAGGCACTTGGAACAGAAGCTTAATAGCACTGAAAGGCACCAGGGTTAAACCTATCACGGGCAATGAGTTTTTAAAAAAATGAAAATTCAAACTTTGGCGCCATTGCGCGCTGACGTGAAGACGCCAGCGTGCCTGCACCTTTAAGAACCAGGAAGGCGCGCGGGGCGCACACTAGGGGAAAGTCCGGCAGTGGAGAGAGGAGCGGTGCGGCGGCCGTCCCCGCCGCACCACTAGACCACCAGGGTGAGTTGATGTTACAGTTATGCACAAGGCTTACTAGACTCCCGCCTTGGGCCCTAAAAGTAGCAGATGCCAGGGCTTAGCAGCTTTAAAGACTGGAGTCATGACCAAGGAAGAAGCTGGTGTACAGACTTGACAAGAAATAGTGGTATTCACTCCAAACTTCACTAATGTGGGCTCCTCCATCTTGGATTCTTCATCGTGGAGCACACTGGAGCACCCCTGACAGCAGGACATCACATCAGCAGAAGATACATTTTGAGCTTTGGTTTGTTGGAAAAGAGACATTAAAGGGATACTATCATAGGAAAACATATATATATATTTTTTTTAATGCATCAGTTAATAGTGCTGCTCCAGTAGACTTCTGCACTGAAATCCATTTCTAAAAAGAGCAAACAGAATTTTTAATATTCAGTTTTGAAATCTGAAATTTGTCAAGTTCCCAGCTGTCCCTGTTCATGTGACTTGTGCCAGCACTTTAGGAGGGAACTGCTTTCTGGCAGGCTGTTGGTTTTCCTTCTCATTGTAACTGAATAGAACGCAGTGGGACATGGGTTTTTACTACTGAGCGCTGATCTACCAGGAAGCTGTAATCTTGTGTTAGGGACCTGTTATCTCGTTACATTCCCATTGTTCTGTTGTTAGGCTGCTGGGGTGGGGGAGGGAGGGGGTGATATCACTCCAACTTCCAGTACAGCAGTAAAGAGTGTTTGAAGTTTATAAGAGCACGTCACATGACCAGGGGCAGCTGGGAAATTGACAAAATATCTAGCCCAATGTCAGATTTCAAAATGAAATATATAAAAATCTGTTTGCACTTTTGAGACATGGATTTCAATGCAGAATTCTGCTGGAGCAGCACTATTAACTGATGCATTTTGAATTTTCTTTTTCCCCCTTGATAGTATCCCTTTAAAATTGAGTTAGGGAGAAATTAGAAATAGTCCTAATCCATGCCTTCTGATGCTGCTGTCATGTCTATCTATGTAATTTGCTCTGCTGAGTCACAGACTTTGACTTTAAAGTGGCAATGAGTAAACAAGCTTAGATGAAGGGTGTATCTGTAATTTTTATTGGGAATATCATCCAGGAGAAGGGAGTAATATGGACACTAGTGATTTTCATTATATAGCATTTATGTGTATTATGAGTTTATAGTAGGTTCACTATTACCTCTCTTTTCCTTATGGGAAATGTATCCTGGAAATGGAGTCTGAATAAATGTGTTGTAAGCAGACAAAAGTTACCAGTGGTAAGAAAAGTGCTTATGTGTATCTCTCAGTTCAGACTTTACCAAAGAGTAATTATCTGGTATTTTTCATAAAAATGCATATCAAAGCCTGCTTGATATATTTTACACTCATTGAGACAGCTATTGAAATGCTGATTACAGTGGTTAAGGCAGTGAATTTTGACGTTTTTGTGATGGGGTTCAGTTTACATAATTAAGCACTACTGATGCAACAACACAACCGTTTGAGCACAAATCTCATTTCTATTTGTTTAGGCATGCTTAATACATTTGCAAAGCAGGGACATGCAGCCTACATGTGATCTCAAACATCTGCAACCTTTGGCAGATGGCACAGCCCAAGTTCTCCAGGGATTTCACGTGTGCCCTTTTCAGCCTACACAGTTACAGAGGAGACTAAGGGCTATCACATGACTCATCTGATCACGGACAAAGCTAAAATGGTAATGCTGTGACTTTCAAACTGAGGTTAAAAAATGAGAGAAGAAAGAGATAGAAATATGTTAGGGAAATAAATGGACAAAAATGCACAATGTGCACAAAACTTTAATCCTATACAAATGTGTGCAAACTAGTTAAAGTATATTTAACAACAGAACAGATCATGTAAAGGTATAGACTGCAATATCCCCAGTGTACTCTGCCTCTGTTCCTGAGTGGGCTTTAAATTAATTATCCCTAATTAATTTAACACAATACCAAAGTTACAACACATTATTCCATGATACTATAGTATGCAAAACACACCAAACACAACAAATAAAACATACAAAAAACTTTACTCAGGTTTAGAAACACTAGTGTAGGGTTGAATTATAGTTAATTACTACAGAGCTTCCATCAATAATACCAGGCAGATAGTAGATTGCTGCACATACTCACATATTTGTGAGCAGCAATGCAACTCTCTAGTAAAAAATGCTTAACAACTGGAAAAACTAAAACATATATGTCAACCTCCACCCCCAGAGAAACCAAACTGAGAGAAAGCCAATGAGTCAAAGAGAGAACAAGGACTAACACAGACGGTATTGAATTGGGGAGCTGGTGTACAAGCTGAAAAGATTAGAGGGTGGAGAGGTGATGTGAAAAAAAGGCAGAAGGGAGGGGGGTGCAAAAAAAAGGAAAGAATAGTACTAAAGTCATGGTATTAAACATAAAATTGTTTAGGGGTAAATTACATGGATATTATGCAGAAGGAGTCCAAACTAATATATGAATATTACTTTGAAGCACTAAATCACAAAAACATTATTTATAAAACTTAGGAATGTTAGTCCGTTAAGGTTTTATTATTGTCGATCCCTTTACAGTCTCTCCACTGCTCAAATAATTCTCCAAATGCCAAAATTGGGATCAGGGCCTATGGAAACAGAAATCAGAAACTATATGGTGTAATATGTTCAATTACATGGGCATCACCCAGTGATTTAAAGAGATTATATTAAAAGTGTACAATTTACACCCTTAAGGATGGCATATGCAAGTTCAAGAGAAAGATTTCAGATTTGTGCTGACAATTAAATGTTTCCGTGCTCAGTCCAAGGGTGCCTTTACCAATTGGCCAAATTGCCTACTTACAAACCTGTGATTTAGTAAGACGTGTACAATGACTCCTCACAGTGCTCTCCCTCCACACACACATGTATCCTCCAACTCTGATAAGAGAGTAAAATATAGTGCAATATTTCCAGATTCCCCCCCATGGTCCTCCCTGCAGGAACTTACATAGAGTATGTTTTCCCTAAGGGTATAATTTGTACACGTTTAATATGCCCATGTAACTGAACGTATTACATTATATAGTTTCTGATTTCTGTTGCCATAGGCGCTAGTCCCAATTTTTGCATTTGGAGACTACAAAAACATTATTCAGAACTTGAGCTAACAACAAAGTTGCAAACAGAAGTGTAGCTATAATTGTGTGGGTGTTGGGAGACCAATAAATACAGAGAACTCAGTTGGTCTCTGGCTGATTTTTAGTTTTTTTTTTTACTGTAGGGCTCACAAAACTTTGTCTCATAAGTAACGAGACCTATGCACTTGGTATTTCTGGAGTGTTCTTGTTAAGTAAGTTAGATACAAGAACTAAGGACTGAAGAGGCACATGTTCATTGAGGCACCTCCCCTTGATATATAGTTGGACTTTAAAACATAACTTCTATGATTAATGAATAATATTTAAAAATTGTCATATTATAACCAAGCCCCAAGGTCTCACACTGATGTGTTGGCAACTTAAATAAGCTTAACATGAGGTATCTATTATATAACTTTTGGTAGATTTTGGGAGATTCCTTGCATTTAGTAAAATAACAATCTCATAGTGGGGAGTAATCTGAGGCTTATATAAAAGCCATATTGTTTTAGTAGAACTAGTAGAAGAGGAAACTGCCTAACCCTTGATATGCCTTGGTTGCAAAACATAATTATTCAATTTAATTATTTCTCTTAGCTCTCTTGGGGAGAGCTAAAGGTCATGTGCTTATTACCTGGCTTTGACAATTACCTCAGCACAATGTTCATGGCATATGATTTATATTTATTAAAAAGCCCAGCAATTCTGAGGGGGTTATTTACTGTACTAAACCTCAAATTTTATTTGGTTGGGCTGGCTTTTTGGGGCAAAAACTCAATTTTGTTGTGGAAAAAAAGCCTGAATATTTTTGAGATTTATTATGCCCTGATGCTTCAAAAAGCCTAATTCTGAAAATCTGCCATATCAGACCTTTCAACCGCCTGTATAAATCATGGGAGTGGCAAATATCTCAGTTTGAAGTAAGCGCGGTCTGCACTTGGTTTAGCCTGAAAATCTGATTTTTTTTCCAAGGTTTTTGAACAAAAAATCGAAAAAAAATCGTGTGAGTGATTCAGGGAAAAAAGCCAGAAAAAGCTTTGAAGATTTTATATAATCTGATTAATGTGTTTTTTTCTATTAATATCTCATGGTATTTTTAACCAAATATGAGATAAATTCAGATCTTAGTAAAGGACAGGGTTGGCCCTCACTCTTACGGCTCAGCTGGGAGAGGTACTTAACCATGTGCCTACCACCATAGATTGTTACCTCAGCCCATTGGTAAAGCAGGATGCAAGTTTTGAAATATTAAATATAATAGAGCTTGATGTGTGCTTACTACCTTAGTTTGTACTTTAGCACACATAACCCCATTCTCATTTAAAGCATCCAGTTTTTGCATCCCCAGTAATCTCTATCAAATGGAATGTACACTATGAACAGGCATATGTTCTGGCACTCCTTTCCCGTTCTTCACAAATTTCCCATGCTGACATTAGGGCTGATTTTCTAACAATTAAATTTCTTTTTCTATAGTCTTGGTTTTGGTTTTGGTTTTCCTTTTTTTACGCTCTAAAAATTCAAGATTTACTAAAACTCAAATTTAAATTATCAATCATTTTTTTCTAAAAAATTTGAGTGACCAAATGTCACGACAAAATCGAGCCTCAATTTCTACTGATGTGAAAAACTCGCCTGAAAACCCTGAATTTTTTGGATTATCTAACTCAGATCACAATACCAAGAAACAACTTCAGGGATGTTTGCATTTGACTTCTGAATGACTTTGGCAGGTTTGAGATGGTTTATTTCGGATTCTGATTTTTAGAAGCTTTGGGGTATGAAAAATTTGAGTTTTCCCCCTAAAAACCTCGACCAGAAAAAAAATCAAGGTTTAATAAATCAGCCCTTAGTATAAAAACCCAATGCCAAAAAAAACAATAGGCGCTGCCCTGATCCACATGGACTGTTTTAAATCAATTCAGACGAGGACGATTAAAAGAGGTTTTCAGGTTTTTTCCTCGTAAGAATTGTTTAGAGGTTATGAAATGCCTGGCGAAAACCAGTTACCCAAAAAAAGTGTAGGACTCTTGCAGGCAATACTGCTTTAAAAAAAGGAAAAGTTGCCAGTGTTTTTTAAACTTAAATGCATTTCCGGCAGACAGGATATGATGTAAGTGACAGAAGAATGAGGAAGGTCTAACTTCTTTTTAAGCACTTCGCCTGGTTTGAGGTGGCAAAATAAACTCTGGTGAAAGAGGTAACGTTTAGTAAAATCAGCACTTTAGTGAATTTAGTGAATTTGCGGAGTAACGATCAGCTAGTGATGGTCTCTTTCGCTAGTGATTTGGCAAAAAGTCGCTAGCATTAGTCACTTCGCCCTTTAGTGAATCTGCCCCAAAAACTTCTAATACAAAACTTTGCCAGGTAAAAGCTTTATAGAAGTCAATGGAAGCTGTGCTGATCCGATTGGATCGTGTTTAATCAATTTAGGATTTTTAGAGGCTTTGGAGGCATTCATATTTTTTTTTAATTGTTTAGCGTTGTTTCCCATTTTTGAATACATTTCAGAAATTTTATGACATTTGCAGTTTTTGAGAAAATGAGTTTAGTCATGGTTTCAAAAACCTATAAAACAATACAATATGACCTATAATAACTAGGCCTCCACCTGATGTGCTTACTACACTGTTATCTCGGCACATGTTTAGATGGAGCTGTTCTAGACTAAAATCATGCCGACATTCGTTTCACTAAGTTGCTTCATCAAGGTGACATCATGATATTGCACATGCAACAAGTACAATCTGGGTTTCATATCCAGTCATATATTATCATACGTACATCAGATTCTGTACAAGGCAAAGTGAAACTGATGGCATCAAGATTAAATTCACCCTTTCGACAACTATTTAATTATTATTATTATTTGTGAATGCATCAGAAATATTTGTCTCCTATATAAATAAAGCTAATATTAAATAACTTGTACTTTAATACTAATTACAAGATTTATAATCATCTATAACTTTTGTGCCAAAGCTACTACAGCTAGTAGAAAATGGTCTTTTCTAACTTTCTATCAATGAACATTCCCAAATATATTAAAATGCATGTGTATCATTTCCACTTGTAATTGCTCAGCTGGAGACAGGAAAACTCTGGCATGTGTCAATCATTTTATATGCAATCTATATTCATATACATATGAAATAGCTCTTTGATGTTAATGGAACATTCTCTTTTAATAACTTGAAAGCGATAGTGTAGCGTTCCTGGGGTAGTCCTGTTGTGCTGCAAATATAAAGTAGGAATGATTCAATTAGGTAATTTTGGTTTGTAGATTAAATAAATCCATCAACTGTGTCCCCTGAGTAAAATAATATTAACACGTTATAATGAGATTATATATTAATTTTAATATTATAAGCATTATTATTTTAGTAATATTTTGCAAGCTTCATATAAATGGTAAATGTCACTGATCCAGCAAATCTATTCAAGTACTGTACTTCTATAGGAATTGTGAACATCAGGGCTGGATCCTAGGGCCCCATCAGGGCTGCAAAACAAGGGGCTCCTTGAAGTACCAGGGGCCCCCTTCCTTAAAACGGTCGGTGCCGGCAAGCTCGTGCTCGAACACTATATACCTCAGTCAACAATACCAGCTGGCAGGGCAGCAAAACATCTTATTAAATTTCACAATACCTATAATATACAAAAAAGTTCAAGGGATTCTGTCATGATTTTATAGGGTAGTTTTTATCTCTAAATTACAATGTTTACACTACAAATATTTCACTCTGCCATGTAAAATTTAATTCGTGAACCAACAAGTATATTTTATTTAGTTGTAATATTGGTATGTGGGCAGTCATCTCAAGCCATTTTTCTTGGTCATGTGCTTTCAGAATGACCCAGTGCTGCACTATGGAACTACATTATTTTCTGACAGGCTATTGTTTCTCCTACACAATGCAATTGAAGGAGTCATAGTGGGACATGGATTTTGTACTACTGAGTGCTGTTCTTATATCTACTAGGGAGCTATGATCTTGTGTCAAGGAGCTGTTATCTGGCTACCTTCACATTGTTGTGCTGAAGGACTGCTGGGGGGGAAGGGAGGGGGGTTGATATTCAACTTGTAGTGCAGCAGTAAAGATTGACTCAAGTTTATCATGGCACAAGTTACATGATTTGGGGCACCTGGGAAACTGACAATATGTCTAGCCCCATGTCAGATTTTAAAATTAAATATAAAAAAATCAGTTTTCTCTTTTGAAAAACAGATTTCAGTGCAGAGGCAGCAGGTGGTCTGCCTCGATGGTGTTGTCCTTCCCGTGTTTGGATAACGGAGACAATATACTTTCATGGTCCCACCGTGGGTGGAGGTGAGAACCCTGGAATCCGATGGAGAATGGCTATCGAACGTGACCATCGCTATTGTTCGTTTGCACCATATTGCCTATTGACTTTTTGCTCTGGCGAAGAAGAAGATAATTTTATTGAACATTACCCCTTTCACCAGAGTTCACTTTGCCACCTCAGAGCAGGAGAATTGATTAAAACAATTCTTTATGCTGGAATTGCATTAAAGTTGTAAAGAACGCTGGGACTTTTCTTATATTGAAGCGGGATTGCCTTCAGAAGTCCAAACTATTAAAAATGTATGTGTAAGGAATTTTTAAAACTAATTTGAGAGGCATGCCACATTTGTTTAAATGGGAATTCAACCCCTCCGGCACTACGTTGCTGAAGAAGATGAACCTGGCTGGAGGGGACCTGCATGGAGGGGTAAGTAGCAACTTAGGGGCATTTGCCTGGGGGGAGAGGTAGGGGGTGGGTGGGGGTAAGGGTTTAGCGCTGGAGGGGTTGAATTCCCCTTTAATGGTGGGCTCATGTCTAGGGCATTAGAGGATTTCTTCTTTCTTATTATGGCTCACTGGACATGTGTTTGAAAAAGTGACCAATTCAAGAATTTGCACCAACATCACTAATAAAGACGTCCATAGGACTTTTAGGTACCCGCAAATTAACCGAAGCACAAGAGTGCTAGCGAAGTTTTACTAGGTAGAAATGAACGCTACCGAGAATTTGCTAGGAAATGCTCATCCAGCCGAAGTTATGCCAGCAAAAATTCACTAGCCTTTGGCTGCTGAGACGCAACTTTGGATTTTAGTGAATTATTGTAATGATAACTTTGCTCCTGATGAAGTGGCGCAGTGTGGTGACGCGGTCACTTGTGAAAATTCACCCTTTAGTGAATTTGCCCCAGTGATTGGAAAAGTCATTCACAGGGATTCTGACATCTCTGCTATTGTCCTCCTTTAAGGTGGCCATAGACGCACAGATAATATCGTACGAAACGAATTTTCGTACGATATTCGGTGCGTGTATGGTGGGAAATGAGCCGACTGATATCGTCAGAGGATTAAGATATCGGTCGGCTGGTTGATCGGACTGGACGGAAAATTTTGATCGGATGCCTTTGAAAGCTCCCTGAACATCGGCCATTGTTAGTGCTGAATCGTCAGATACACGTAGAATTCTATTGTTTCTACCTGTATATTTGACGATTCAGCTCTACACGTGTGTGTTGAAACGGACGATCTTTCTTGGAAACATCTTTTCCGAGAAAGATCGTAATTGTTACGTCTGAGGCCAGCTTTACCCAATACTATGGTTAGGGAACCTTTTGTCTTTAAAATGCTAATGAGACTTGTGACTGTACAGCCACTTTAACATCTGAGCTTGTACTACAAGAATGGTTCATATTATTAACTAAGTACTGTACTAAAGGCCTTCTAAAATGATGTGGACACTAGATGCTAGTGTTAGAAGGTAAAGATGGAAAAATACAGAATTAAACATTTGAAAATAAATAATCTTTTAGGGAATTATTTATCAAAATCCAAATTTTTCCAAACTAGAATCCACAATTGGACCGTATTTATTATTAAAAAAGCATGATTTAATTAGACTAAATTTTTTAGACTATTGCCAGAAAAGTCCGAAATAGTCAGATTTTCAGGCTAATTCCAGCGCAGATCACAGAAACTTCCAAATAGTATAGGAACCTCAACCATTGACTTATGTACAACGTTGGTAGGTCTGAGATGTTGATTTTTCAGATTCTGACTTTTTCCATTCTCAGAGTTTAATAAATCTCGAAAATTGTATTTCCATTAAAAATTCGGATATTTAATTTGGATTTTAAGTAATAACCCCCTAAATGTTTGTAGTAAAGTCCATTTCACTACACATCTCCTGTGTATAAAAGAAAATGTACAATCTGTATGTTCCTTGCATTTCACACTATCGGCTTCAACTATGACACAAAAGCTTGAAATGCATTTGTTTACCAATTTGCTTCTAAAAACAAAGATACCCACTTGAATACACCAAGCCATACTTGTCACGTTAATTTCTACTCGTCTCAAGAGACCAATTTAATATCCCAGTATCCTTCCATTTCTTGTTTGCATATTTCCCTTGAAATTCTGGTCACACTTCCATGGCTAACAAATGCCCTACATCTCATGAGACATCAACAATAGTTCTCTTTCATCAAACTGTTTTGAATTGTCTTTACATCACTTAATCTGAAAAACAAACAGTGTTGGGCAGTATGTTTGATGTATCCCACTGCTATATTTATTCTTGGTCCTCAGTTCTGTTTTTTTTTTTTTAAGTCTATTGAATGAGCATGCAAAGAACTTGACCCCTCTTATATTACAGTGTAACATTGACAAATCAGTTATCTCAGTTCTCCCGAAAAATGTACGTATTAGCATGTCTAATTTAGTTTAGCCAGACTCCTCCTTAATATCAGGAAGATAATAATAAACCAGTCACAAGGCCTTATTCATTAAAGGGGTGGTTCACCTTTAAGTTAACTTTTAGTATGTTATAGAATAACTAATTCTAAGCAACTATTGGTCTTCATTATTGATTTTTTAGAGGTGTTTTTTTAATTATTTGCCTTTTTCTTCTGACTCTTTTCATCTTTCAAATGAGGCTGAAGGCAAAAAACCACGAAGAATAAAAAAATGAAAACCAATTGCAAATTTTATTATAGGGATCTAATGTAAGGAATTACTCCCTACATCATACTAAAAGGGGTGAACAACCCCTTTAAAATGCCATGAGATTTCACAGCACTAATTATGTAAATGCTTTGTGCGTTCCATTAAAATATATGGCAATAAATATGTATTCAACCAAACTATATTTAAAGGGATACTGTCATGGGAAAAAAAAAATTCAAAATGCATCAGGTAATAAATATTAATGGTCCTTTCATGGAGAACCATGGATGTAAAAATGTTCCTACTGGCTGTGTATGCATGACTTTTACAACATCTGCCCATGGCTGGCATTGTCAGGCTGGCATCAGTCAAAATAAATTTTTGGCTTGTGCATCTGACAATGCTAGCATCTGCCACAGAAGCAGATGTAAAACAGTGTTTCCACTTTAATGCTTTTCCCTGGAGGGACAGTAGCCATCAAATTATGTGTGGTATGAAACTACTGGCTATGAAAGAGAAATGACAGTTCTGTGTTTGAAATATGGCAATTGCCAAAAAATTATGCTCTAAAAGGGGAGGTTCAAATTAATTTCAAAACCAACTGTAGGGGGGTTATTTATTAAAGGTCAAGTTATGAAAACTTGAAAAATTTTAATTTTGTTCAGTGAAAAAAAATCATATTTTTAGAGGAAAATACAAATTCTCTCTTTTTTTTTAGATTTATTATACCCAGCAGCTGCAAAAAGCCCGAATTCCGAAATCCACCATCTTGAACCTGCTGAGGTTCCGTATAATTCTACGGGAGAGGCGCCTATCTCAAGTTTTCGTGGTCTGCATTGGATTTATCTTGGAATTCAGTCTTTTCTGGGGTTTTTTGGCAAAAAAATCTAAAAATCTAAAAATTCAGTTACAAGCCCAAAAAATTCAAGATATTTGGGTTTTTGCTTGATTATATTGAGTTTTTCTGTGATCTGATTACATTTAGTTTTTTATTAATAAATAAACTAAAATTGGGCATGGGAGTTTGGTTGTGGTTTTTAAAAAATAAAATATGAGATAAGTATGAGAAAGCAAACATTTGGGTACAACTTATTTACATATTTATTAGGTGAATATATTTGCAAATACAAACACACAGCTACATTTTGGGGATTATTTACTAAAGGTCAAAGTTTTTTTTACATGAAAACTGTGAGTTTTCAAAGGTATTTTTCATTCAAAACTCGAATTTTCGCATAATAATTTTTTTTTATATTTTTTAAAGAAAAAAGCTAATTTTTCAAGATTTATTATACCCAGAAGCTGGAAATAGTTTGAATCCAAAAATACTCCAGCTAAAACCAGTCATATAGAAGTCAATGGCAGAGGTCCTTTGAACCATTTGAAGATGTTAACAGCCTTTGTGTTGTTCAGGTTGATTCAGTGGGTTTTGCCCATTCAAGTTTTTTTTTATAAATCAGAAGACATTAGAGTTGTGAGATTATTCCAGGTATAAAAAAACCTCACAAACTCGAACACAAACTTGTTTTTTAAAACAAAGAATTGTGGTACAAGCAAAAGTTAGGACACTTTAGTAAATCAGCATTTACTATATTGTTAGGATATTGGGATATCATTATGGGAAAACATGTTTT
>CM044443.1:76330717-76347004 GCA_024363595.1 Xenopus borealis | reverse complement strand
AGATTTTCCATAATGTAACTTCTACCTTCTGCTTGCTTTTCTTCAAATAGCTCATGTTGGCTTTTGCAGTTATTATTAATAATAATAATAATAATAATAATAACAATAATAATAATTTTGAATGATTGCCTTTCTGTAGCAGCCATGGCCTTATTGGCTGACTCTTTCACAACAGCATCTAGCATCTGCAAATATTTAATGGAATTCATTCTTACCACAACATGTAAAATATTTCCTGTGCCACTCGCTGCACACGGATAGGGTTGTCACCTTTTCTTGAAACAAATACCGGCCATCCTATATTTATATCTCTTTGTCCTATTAATAACATTGGGATCAACCATTGAAAATACCGGCCAGGCCGGTAAAATACCAGCCAGGTGGCAACCCTACACACAGACCCAAAGCATAATGGATCCACCCCCAGTTTGGCAAGCTGAGTGACGTCCGCTGGAAGCAATGTAAAATAGTGACAGAAAATGAAAACGTTCACATTGAGTAAAATTACACTTGATAAAGGGCAACTGCCTGAAACAAGTTGTGTGCAATAAACGGCACTTAGCAGCAAGTTCTGCTTTATTGTTTTCTCTCACCCTCCTTACAATTAAAATTACACACACCTTGATAAATTTACCATCTATTTTACACAGCTTTTTACACCATTTTTAGGCAAATTTTTGTTTACACAGCATAATAGAGTGACTTCAGCAGGAAGCAATGAAAAAAAATGGCGGCAAATCTGGCATTTGCATGGTGTAAAATTACCCACATCTTGATAAATTCTCCATTTATTTTACACCGATTTTACAATGTTTTTTTGGGGATTTTACACAGTATAATAAATATACCCCTAAATGTACTCCATATTAAATAAATGCCTTTTGCTGTGATAAAATTTGAGCCAATGCAGGTCCAATACAAACTAAGTCAATAAAATTAGATATCATAGATTCTACCTCTGTTAGATCTTTGTCATGTATTTGTGGTAGTCTGCATAGTGAGAGTTTCTGAATTCACCAGCTTACCATTCAATGATTTAGTTGATCATTGTAGCAAAGTGATCAGCTAGGTCTTATTTGATCTCTTTCAGATACTGATGCTTTTCTGTGTTTCGCATTAATCCTCTTTTACTGGCACTTGGCTTTTTTTTTTCTTGTCACCTGTGAACTCTTCCCAGTAGGGACTGTACAGGACACACTCCAGCCTGGCAGGCAGGTAGTCTCAGCACAGCTAAAACCAGCATGAGGCTTTTTCATATAGCTTGACCCTTAAATTGGACCCTAATCATCCCCACAGGATGAGTGAGCTTTCTAATCCCTCCCACAGAGAGGTCATTTTTCTTAGCTCTTAGCCTTTGTTGTAGCCCATTACAGTCTGACAGCTTTCGAGGCAACAAAGTGTGAAAGTGAGCAGATGAAGGCACATTTTAAAAAAATGTTACATTCGTTCTCACTGCAGGTGAGCAGTTAAGGGTGTTTTTTTGTTTTTATCTTTACATTTGGCACAGACCAGGCATGATTCCCATAGCAACATCAATGACAACAATTGTCCCTTGTAATTTATTTTCCATCTCCCTGGGACCAAACCTGCTGTCCATGAAGGAAATATGAAGTCAAGGGATGCCTTACAGAGTCAGTTAAAATGAAAAAGTACATCTTTCTCTTTAGAGTTTCGCAATAAAGGAAGACGTGTCAAAGATGGAGAAAAGGTGCTGAAAGTGGAATTTTGTTAAACATTGACAAAAAGGAAAGGGAGAAAAGAAAGGCCTCGAGTCTGTGGTCTCCTTCTGCATGAGTGATGCTGAATGGAGAAGACCAAGGCTCTGAAGGAGGGGATCTCTTTGTAACTTGTTCCCAGCTGGATCTGGACAAAGAGGGTGCCATACACAATCTCCAATGACATACTGATTCAGCAGTGTTTTGTTCCAAGGATTTTCCCACTCTAAACTAAGAAGAGGAACTGGATAAAGTGAGTGGCAAAGGGTGGGGGAAGGCAGGAACTAAATAAAGGTAAAGAGCAGCTATACTTTATGGCTATGATGTTGTTTATGCAATATTAATATATACATTGCTACCTTCTTAATTTTTTTACTTTGAGTATTACTGTTAAAGGGCATCTATGGGCCGAAAAAATTTCCCCAAACCAAAGGTGGGGTTCTAGTAGTGTAAAAAAAAATTGCCCCCTGCAGGCGCTGGCCGCCATGTTTTAGGAAGCGCATGTGCAGTATGAAAAGCTGCCCGAAATTGTTGCAGCTTTTCATTCGGCTTATGCGCATGACGTCACATGTGCATACTGCCCCCTGCAGGCGCTGGCTTACTCGCATCGGGAGGGAGCTCCCGGTGTGAGTAAGCCAGCGCCTGCAGGGGCCAATTTTTTTTTAAAAAAACTACAAGAACCCCAAACCGGAATGCAGGCTCTATCAGCCCGCACCTTCGGTTTGGGGAAATTTTTTCGGCCCATAGGTGCCCTTTAACAAATATCATACTAGAGTAATGCATTTTTAATCTGCCCATTAAAGAAATTAAAAAAGAATAATTCTTTTAAAAACAAATAATTCATAATGAAAGATGAAGAACAATTAAGCAAATTATGTAATATTGTTTTGTCAGGTATTCCAGGTACTAATGATCTGTTTTCCAGAAGGCTCTACATTATGGGAAAGCCATCTCCCATAGACTCCATTTTAATCAAATAATTCAAAATGTTATAAAGGAAAACTATACCCCTCAAATAATGTAGGTCTCAAAAAAATATATAATGAATAAAACAGCTCATATGTCAAATCCTGCTTCATGTAAATAAACCATTTTTATAATAATATACTTTTTCAGCAGTATGTGCCATTGGTTAATACTAAATAAAAAAAAAGCCATCCCCTGGGATCCTATGATTCCCAGTTAACACAAACAAACCAAACATGTTAGGTCAAATGAGCCAATTAATTAAAAAATAAACTTTCTTTTGCTCCCATACGTGTTCCCATGACAGCTAGAGCTGCAGTATTTCTGGTCAGGTGATCTCTGAGGTAGCACAAAGAATATCATAAAATCTGTGGTTATAACTACTATAACTGTCTGTCATTATGTCAAAAGAAATCCCACCAGTTACCTGAAGGATTCTAATGTAATCACTCTTCCAATTAGGCTGCTTGCCAAGCATCTGATCCAGGGACCAGATGGAGCGATTTCTACATCAGACATAGTTCATATACTTAGATTTTCAGCCGAATCAATCATAAGTGGAGATCCTAAAATATAACATTCTGATATTACAAAAAAATAGCAAGCTTTGCCGCTTTTGTTTGGTAGCACTTATGATTATGTATTATATTTCTCTAATATATAAATCACTGGACATTTTCTTGCCTTCATCAAAGTACTGAGACAAATCCAATTAGATTTAATTTATCACAGGGCATGTAATATATAAACCCCAGAAAATTTGGTTTGCAATACAGTATTAGTAACTATACCTAATTTAATGTGATGAGTAATTTTATATTCATATATGGTTAGAAGCAATGTATTACTTATAAATTTAATTCACTTTATGCAACATAAAAGAGGCTTAGATATGCTAACATAAAATTTTACCTTTTTTTTGCTTTTAAAAGAAAATTCATATTTTAAATACTGTATTCAATGTTACATATGCATCAAAATTTTATGGGAAAAAGGTCCTTAAAAGACTACAGTTCCTTGAATGATGTACAGTTTACATCACACATTACATTGTATACATTGTGTACATTTTGTCAATATAGTCCTTTTTATATAGCTGGTTCTGTCAGTGTACCTCTTCTATAAACAACACATTAGCTTTGAGTATTGCTAGTAAGAGCCATTCTTCTTCTGCTTCCAACTGTGTCCTGGCTTTATTGCATGTGCAGTATTGTAATTCTTGCACCTAAACAGAAGAAAGGTTCCCTACATATGTATGCATAATTTTTATTTATATAGTGATATCTATGCATGCAGTGCTGTACAGCAAACAATGGGGCTCATTACAAACCTGGGCACCAATCAAATATTTGCTTTCATTGTTCCACCTGCAGCTGGCTGAAAAAACTAAACATTGATTGGTTGCTATGGGTTACTGCCCACTGACAAATTTGCCCAGTTTTTATAAATCCCAAGTCCCACTGTGTGTAAATTGCTCTTTTTTACATTTTTCAAAGTATTTTCCTCTTTATATTTTTCTGAAGCATGCCCGACTAAACAGATGTCTACAAAATGTGTATTATTTAGATGTGGAAACCTCAACAGGTGCCTGAATTGGACAAGGAAATGGTGCACTGACCCCTGAACAAGACCCATGAAAGCAAACATCCGTTCTGTGATTCTGAAATCTGCAACACATTTACAATAATATGTATTTCATCAAGCTAACCAGTTAGTTCAGCTTTTAAGGTGACAACAACTATGCTCCTTGTTGTGAGTAAGGCTGGTCAGAGCATTCCACATGTCTAACCAGAATACCTTGTAAGATTGATGGAATCTTTTCTTTTCATAGACTTCTGTTATATAAAGGGCCTCTACAATAGAGGAAAAAAAAACAATACAGGCTGTGTTTAAACATTTACACAGACTTGTTAAATCCTAAGGACTTCTTAAAAGGGACCCGTCATTTCCAAAAACATTAGCTGGTCTTACAGGAGATAATTGGAGGACATGCATAAGAATCCTCCAATGTGAATCCTTCCAGTCATTGCAATGTCAACTATCTTGCATATGAAGATTTCTGTGAAATGTAGACTTCCTGATGTACTAGCATATACTTGGTTTGCGTGCAGTTTTAATATTTCTAATGCCTACAGTGATGATAACATGAGCTTAGATCAAGGAGCTAAGGGAGCCTTCCCAATAAAAGTGTAACAATTGAGTTCAATATCAGCATATTTATAAAGGTTTGTACAATATCCAAATGTCAGATTTGATGTTTTTCTGCATCACTTCAGACTTTGTGTAATCCATTAAAGTCTATGTGGAAAATTCAAGTGAAAAGCAAGTTCTGCTCTAAGAAAACTCATGTAAAAAACAACAATGAATATTCTCCCTTTGGATTTTCAAGTGGTTGCTTACAATTATGCCAGATTTGTATGTGGATGTAAGCAGTCACTGAAAATCAGTACAAAACTGGATAAGTATGCTGTTTTTCCCTTGTGATTTTTTTACACAGCATAATAAATAGGCCCCTAACTGTACACAAACACGGCACATGGACATCCTCTTGTATGAAGTATTGTATTGTCCTTTGATATTCTTTATCACTAATACTGTATATACACAAGCCAAATATAATTTTGGTGTTTTGTAGAATGTGCCTACTATAACCCATAAACCTCTGCACAGTCTCTGTCCCATACATTTCTGATACACTGGATATTCAGCCTACTATATGGATACAAGTTGAACAGCGCTGTTCTACAATGTGTTCTTCACCAATGCCAATCCAAATCTTATATATTTATCCATTTTTAACATCAATTTTGTGACAAAACACCAATACAATATCTTGTTGATTTTCACCTCACACAATTACAGACATCAAGGTGAATGAAGCAATTCAGCTGCCCCACCTTCATTTCAAGAAAGGAAAAATTATGCAAATGATTACTGATTATGCAACTTTGTCAATTGCACCTCACATGATGCATTTTATAGAAAGCCTTATTCTGCAAATGCTTTGTGAAACAGAGCATCTTCTGTTTCTAGTTTCATACCCAAAGGGTGCAGGGGGTGGTGTAGGATAAATTATCTACATCTTAAATAATGGGATTATATTCCATCTATTAGTTTATTCAGTAATTGTTTTAATCCCTTTAGGAAATTCACAAGAACATTGTAGAGAAACCATGCTGAGCTACGGAATAATATTGAATAGCTATTTAAAAGACATAGCTTTGACACTTATGATTATGTATCCTCACTGGACCAAGAATTTGTTTTCAACACTAATAATGACAAGAAATGAGAAATCTACGCAGACACATGATCATGGATTCCGACATGCCTGTCACTAGCTATCACTGATAGCATTCAAACCATTGCCATTGAAAACCTCCTGTGTCTGTTGAAGGCACCACCCAAACTTGCTGTCAATTCACATTCATTCAAGACAGACAAGCTAATCAATGTTGCTGAAACTTAGCCAGTATATTTCCACTTGTATCAAATTTCTGCCTTTGTCAAGATGCCATAGTCTTGCCCATGACCCCAACATTAAAAAAATTCAGTTATCAATCTTTACAACTCAGATATTTTCTTCACTCTTTATTTTTCTGCATGGCTTACTTTACTTTTAGAATGCATATAATGAAATGCTTAACACATTCTTTAACGTGAAAATTAAATATTTCCAGTGTCTTCCCACTTGAGACATGCTTTTTAATGTTGCACTCATTGGAATGGTTCCTAATCATGAATGAAGTTACTGAAGCATAGAGAAACACTTTGTTCCACCTGCTATGTATATATGGGCATATTTTTATTCTACTAGTTGTTTCCATGGTTTCCTTGAATTAATAAGACTTTTTTTATGTTTGATCTGTTAAATAAATCCAAATATTTTACAACACCTGTAGTGCATGGAATTGTAGTGAATGTGCGTGGAATTAAATATGTGGTCTCCTTTAATAGAGGCTTATAATTTCTCAGTTCTGCACTTAATCAAAAAGCTCCTGGAGAGCAATTTGAAACATTATTGTGAAGGAAGACCAAATGGGTTTTATAAGTGGAAGACTGTGGATGGTGAAAATGTAAACATTATTGAATATATAATAACATGAAAAATGTAATGGGATTGTTGATGCCATTGGATACAGTAAAAGTTTTTGATAGCTTGAATTAGCAGTACCTGAAAAGCCTATTTAATATATGTATAAGTTAATTTTTATACATCACATAGAGGCAGAATTATCAAGGGTCGAAGTGAAAATTCGAATTTTCCAATTGGAAGTTTGAGTTTATTTTTATCAAATTTGACTAGGGAATTGTTAAAGTTTGATTCAAGTTTTTTTCAAATTCGATTTTCGAGATTTATCATACACTGGACCTTTAAGAACTTGAATTTGGCTATTTGGCTATTTGCCATCTAAAACCTGCAGAATTTTACCAATGGAACATGTCCTGGAATCAATTAGTAGTTGTTTGCAGCCTTCCTGACTTTCAAGTTCTTTGCACAGAAGAAACTCGAATTCAGTTTGAAACAAACTCGAATAGAATTTTCGGGTTGATACTATTCAACCTGAAATTCAGTGTTTTTAATAAATTTTTATTCGTTGAATTATGAGTTTATGGGAGTTTTAAAAAACTCCCATGAACTCAAAATTCAACCCTTGAACAGTCTTCATCATAAAGTCCCATTTTACTCCTGTTTTAAACCAACTCAGATGTGGTGGAAGCCTTTCACTTCAATAGGCCTAATGAAGGCGGCAATTGTGGCATGAAAAATAGTTTTTAAAACTGTGTAAAAACAGCAAGATTCAACACCTTTTTCAGGCAGCTATTTCTTGTCTAACACTTATTTTATGCTAGTAATGTACACCCGAACTCTTCCAGGAGCTCCTGGCGGTGGTGCGTCTCCCTTTGCCGGCGTTGAAATGGCGTCACCCATGGCCGCCATGTGGGTAGTGGTACGTGCAATGATGTCACAGAGTGGCGCCAAATTCAAAATAAATAGCCGCTCAGGACGCTGGTTCAATGCCCAAGTATAGGTTTTGTAATTTATTCCTGGGTGCGCTATAATTCTTCTAGTATTGTTTTCTGGACTCGGACCCTTGCCTGCACCTTGACCCTGCCCTTTTGGCTACGATTTCATCTGAACTATACTGCATATCTGGACATTAACCCTTTGCTTCCTCCTTGGTCTTGACAAACTCCCATTGGGAGCCGATAGGCCCCCCTGACACAACCAGTGACACAAACAACAAATGAACCACACAGCTTCATAAATATGGGGGTAATATGCACCAAAAGTCACAAAGTTTTCAGATTCGCTGCATGTGCAGTAGAGCTGAACCAGTAAATGCTCCTACTGCGCATGCGCCGCCAAACGACAACGGATCCAGGAAGAAGAAGGCTAGGGAGAAGGCCTGAAAACTCCATGGAAAGGACCTGCGACGAGGGGTAAGTAGCAACTTAAGGGCATTTGCCCAGGGGCTAGGTGAGCCTACGGGGGGGGGGGGTTGTGCTGGGAGGGTAGACTTCTCTTTTAAGTTTACAATTGTTAAAAAAGTGCATTTGATGCTTATAGTGGTTTAGACATAATTTTAGGGAATCTTTTGGCCCCTACCGATTTTACTACTACATCTACTAGAGTCCTGCGCAGGTCCATTTTTTGGAACCCGTACCCGCAATCCCCAACCCGGACCCGCGACCTGCATTCTTACCCGCTTGGACCCGCGACCAGAACCGTACCCGCAACCTGTACCCGTGACCCGCTGACCATCAAGAATCAGGAAGTGCTGTCATTGTAAACCGGAAGTGACATCATCAGTAGTAGACATGCTCAGAAAAAGGAGTAAAAATCGCTATGGCGAGGATCCGTGACCCGACCCTCAACCCGCCAACCTGCAGAACCACCGGCACTCTTCTATACCGGCACCCAGAAAGTCTACGTACAACCTGCAGGGTACAGCGGGAATTTGCAGGTACCCGACCCGCTGCAGGACTCTAACATCTACTACTGCAATATATACAACTTCTTTTTCGTAAAATAAAAGCCTGAAATTGCTTTCTGAACATTGAGCCAAAATAATTTCCAGCTCCAAAGGGTATCCTATTAGGGATGAACACATTTTTTCAACGAGTTTCGCCACGGAAACTACCCCTCAAAAAAATTGCTGCGTGTCTGTAATGCATTTCGTCAAATTTTTGGCGAAGTGAAACAGGTCAAATTTGCCCATCACTACATCCCTATTCTTTGAATATTGTGACCACACACTTCAATTACTGGCATCTAATGATTCCTATGTTCAGGTAAACTCAAGTACTCTAATTGCAAGCATCCCCCCTCCAGAAATGAAACAATGCAGTTTCATTGATGCTCATTTGTTATGCCTGCAATTATGTAGGAATTTCTGCATGCCAAAATCCAGATTAGAAAGCAGTCCCAAAAATGGCACTTGCTTGTGTCACAGTTATTTGCCAAATCCCAGGTGACAGTGCCCACCGATCAGCAATGCATTAAGCTGCACTGTTTTTTTGTGAAACATACCACAGTATAATGACCTACACATTACACACAGTTTCTGCTCTGGGTAATGGTATACATAACCCCATGTGAATCAGGACAGTTTTGCTTTGTTTCAAGTGTTTGACAGGTTTCCATCTAAACATGATGAACATATAAATAACTGGTCTGTATGACATAAATGCCTGATGCAAAATGTGACCTGTTTATTGTCATTGATCAGTCACCAGCATTTTCCTCATCTCTTACCTCATTCTAGCTATATTCACAGTTCTCATGAGTGAGGTCATAAACTAGCTTATTCATACTTCAAGTCTATAGGTTACCTGTGTCCTGTGAGCCTGTAACTGGGAGACACATTTCATCCAGATTATTCACTGCCAGACTGTATGCATAACTGAGGTGCATGTGCTGTAAAATCATTTTCTAATTTTTCCTGAAGGGCCCTGGGGTTGCTCAAACTCTTATTTCTCATGTCCAGAACTAAAACACCAGCTGCTGGGTGGCTCTCCATTTAGAAGTTCTCTAGCTGAGAATTATGACAGCTTTGCGTTACAGTCAACACTGCCCCAGAGAAATAGTAGTGTAGGGTGGTGGCCTGTGTTATATCTAGCGCTTAAGCAGGGTTGTTTAAACATTCAATATACTCCAACTGCAGTACTGGGCGTTATTTGATTGAGATCCTCAAGGGAACCTGAATTTATTTGGGATAACAGTGTTGGCATCCATATATCCATCCCTTGTTGAGTTTTTTCTCATTTTACTGTCATAAGGATACATAAATAAATATCTTGAGAAAAAGTAAAAGGTGGTACAGGTTTGGGACTCGTTATCCAGAAACCCATTATCCAGAAAGTTCTGTCTCCCACAGACTCTAAATATTCAAATAATCTGAATTTTCTTTTTCTATGTAGTAATAAAACAGTACATTGTACAAAATATATTGCTAATCTTTATAGGAGACAAAACCAGCCTATTGGGTTTATTTAATGTTTAAAGGGGATATCAACCCCTCCAGCGCTAAAACCCCTCCCCCTGTAAAATGGCATAAAGAATGAATATTTAGACCAATGATTATCACCCATATGTTTTGGTGACTAAGGGTCAGATTTACTAAATTTGTGTGAATTATTCAAATTTCGATCGAATTTTAAAACTTCGAATTTTCGAATATTTTTTTGGCCACTTCGATTTACATTTGATTGAATCGAGTGATTCGAACAGATCGAATAAAAATCTATTCAATCATTCGACCATTCGATAGTCAAATTTCTTGCCCTTTAAATTTTTATTCGATGGCCTACTTCTCCAGATTAAACCTACCGAATTGCTGTACAGTATATCCATATGGGAAGCTCCCATAGGGTTTTTCCAGCTTTTTTAGATGGAATAAAAAAAATTCAATCAAATGGTTAAAATCGCTTGATTCGAACTGTTTTATCGATCGATCACATTTTTTTAATCGATCGTTCGATTAATCGAATATCATTAAAACCCCTTGAATTCAATTATCGAATTCGCAGGGTTAAAATTCGATAAAAATTAGATGGTCAAATTGGACCCTTAGTAAATCTGCCCCTAAGTCTTGCCCTTGTTTTTGATATTTGTCCAGTGTGCTTGACCTGTACTTTATATCTTACTATCTTATGATGAGCCTATGATCCCAATGATCCTAGCACCTGTATCATATTGGTATTATATTGGGAAAAACTGATTTAGTAGGTAATTGTGTGCCCTATGTTTACTGTGGTTTTTACCAAAGATTTTGCTTCTGTTGGTGTGCCTAAATAAAACACCAATTAGAGAAGGGCAACAGGTAGTTTTATGGGCTAAATTTAGCAATAACATAGCTGTGCTGACATGTCTAACAGTAATAAATAAGATTTTACATGTGTGTTATTTTCTTACCAAACAATGAAAAATGTTTCACTAGAGTTTCTTCGGCAACTGTCTGGTACTTTTTTTTCTAACTTGCTTCGCCCTATCTTCTAAGACATGCAACCCGTAACTAATAGGATTGACTCTGTTTCATTATATCCCTTTTATGCAGACTGGTTTGGTTTCCATCACACGTAGCAAAATCTTTCCCAACATTTATCATGGATTAAGGAATTCAGTGAGCTAATATGAATAACTATACATCTCGGAAACACAGAAAGGATACTGGGAGGCAGTGAGGGTTGAAGAAAAATTTTGAAGGAGATTAGACTCACTTTTTTTTTTTTAAATATGTTTTCACGCTCCCAGGCTTTTGATTTTATTGCTAATATGAAACTTGTGGTACTGGGCGTGTAACATTTTTTGAAGCTGGAATGGTTTTCAATGAGGCGGACAGATGCTATTCTGATCTCTTATGTTAAGCATATTCTCAGCAGACTGTAAAGAAACTCAGCTTTAATGACTTTTATGTCTTTCTGTTTATATTCATGTTTATATACACTGTAATTAAGGCATATACTAGAAAAATGGTTTTTATGGTTCTTGTCTATACTATACACTGAATAATATACCCTTTACCCTAAAATAATACAAGGGGGACTTATTATATAATACACATTTCAGTGAGTGATGCAACAGCAATTACAAATAATAATGACAAAATAATGGATTTGATGCAATTAATAACCATTATGTAGATTTTCCTCTAAATTATATACTTTGGTACATTGATGTCATCAGTTATAATAATTTATTGGTGATATAATTTTTTGATGAATGATTGATTAAAGCTTGTGTTTTCTAAGAAATAGATCCCCCTCCTTTTGTAAATTATGAGTATATTAGACCTGCACCTTTATATTTTTAGAATAGGTTAAAAAAGATGTTGGATATTCCTATTTTCAACCATTAGCTTAGAAATATCAAATGGCAAAGGCTTATTTACTATTCAGAGATGCAAGTTTGTGCATGACTAAAAACATTAGGCACCTATTCACTTGCATAAAGCGATACTGTCATGGAAAAACATAGGGCTAGACATATTGTCAAGTTCCCAGCTGCCCTGGTCATGTGACTTGTGCCAGCACTTTTCTGGCAGCCTGTTGCTTTTCCTTCTCAATGTAACTGAATAGAATGCAGTGGGACATGGGTTTTTACTATTGAGTGCTGTTCTTAGATCTACCAGGCAGCTGCTATCTTGTTTTAGGGAGCTGTTATCTGGTTACCTTCCCATTGTTCTGTTGTTATGCTGTTGGGGGGGGGGGTGATATCACTCCAACTTGCAGTACAGCAGTAAAGAGTGATTGAAGTTTATCAGAGCACAAGTCACATGACTTGGGGCAGCTGGGAAATTGACAAAATGTCTAGCCCCATGTTAGATTTCAAAATGTAATATAAAAAAATCTGTTTGTTTTTTTGAGAAATGGATTTCAATGCAGAATTCTGCTGTAGCAGCACTATTAACTGATGCATTTTGAAAAAAAAACATTTTTCCCATGACAGTATCATTTTTTGGCACCCATGATAGTATACATGGATGGCCAGTTTTGCCCAGAACACAAAAGTTATGTTCTTGTACCACTGCATAGCTTTTTCCTAGAGGGAGTTAAATTACACTAGTCATGACAAATTGTGCCATGCAGATTTAGAACTTTGCCTCATTAGAAAATAATTTCCTAGATATTTGTGTAGAAGCCATCAAGTACAGTATATGTACTCCAACAGAATTGAATATATTATTGGTGGCATTCCACAGAATATGGGGTTGTTAAACTATCAGATATACAGCACAGTCTACAAGTCCATGATATTCACTGATGCCGCTTGCCACCAATCCCCACTAAAGTATACACACCAAATCATGAATTGCTTTCTCCTGGAAGCAAATACAGATAGACATTCATCATTTTTTTTCATAGTTTTAGGGACACATTTAATAAGGGTTGAAGTGAATATTCGAATAAAATTCGAATAAAAAAAAATGTAATTTCAAAGTAATTTTGGGCTATTCGACTAAATTTGATTTGAATTGAAAAAAATTGAATATTTGAAGTACTGGCCCTTTAAAATCCTTCCACTTTGACACTACGCCTCCTTAAAGCTGCCGAATGGCCATTTTAGCCTATGGGAGACCTCCTAGAACTTGTCCTGAAAAGTTTTCTAAGTCCTAGGAATTCGAAGGATTTTGATTAATATTATTCGAACGATGCAATCAAACGATTTGAACAATTTTTATTTGATCAAAAATGGACCTATTGGATCAAAATAGGTAAATTTTCAATAGAAAAAGCCCTTTAAAAAACTTTGATGGTCAAATTTCGAAGTTTTTTCACTTAGAAAATTTGGCCATTAGTAAATCTTCCCCTTAACATTCACAATGTAGAAAATGTACTCCACAGTGCTTGCAGTACAGGTTCAAACAGGGATAGAACAACAATCAACAGACAAGCGTTGTAAAATCTAAAGTAGAGCACTTAAAACAAGCTCCCTTCACTCTGCAGTAAACTGCAGATTAAAGTACAGCGAGAATTTTGCCCCAGAAAGCTGCACGCACAATCTAATAAATTCAAAGTAATCGAGAAGAAATTTTTCACACAGCTAAAACATTGGGCTTTGCCTCCATTTTAATCCTATAAAAAACGGGGGTGCTAGAGAGAAGCATCCAACATGGGCGCTTCATAGACGAGCTCCGCACCAACCGGGCACCATAGCATACCTGTCATCCCACAATTTATTCTTACGCCACCAGGTACATTTATCTCCCGGAGTGTCCAGGAACAAAATAAGCCCAGATGCAGGCATCTCCCTCCAGCACAGCAGCTGCAGCACTGGACATTTAAAACGGCTGCGTCATCCACCTTCTCTCAACAAAGGTCCAACAACCGCATAGTAAATGGAGTACGCGGTCAGCATTTTTTACTCCGAGAGTCGGAGGAGCCCAGACTGGGTCCTTGACACACTAGAAGGTGCTGGTAAGCCTGGGGTACGCAGCCTAGATTTCTAACGCTGCAACCTACAACTCCCATCCAACAACCCACAGCTGAATCAGAAATGACTTCAGACGCTGAATTTGTACAAAACCCGATGAAGGACTCAGCTCCCTTCTTCCTCATCTACATGTGCTAATATGCTTCACTCAGAACTGAAGGCTACTACAGATAATACCTCAACACTACCCAGATGGGTAAATTACATGGGGTCCAGGTAAGGTACAGTAAGTCAACGCACAGATGCCCTTGAAAATAAAAAGGACAACACAATTACAGTCCTAGATGGACATGAATCTGACATTAACAACCTCAACAGACAAGTAACTGACCTCAAAGAAAAACTGGAAGACCTCGAGACAGATCTTGAAGATTAAACCTAAGAATCTGCGGACTACCAGAAACCTTTAAAAATTTGGACAAAGAGATTACAGAATTACTTCACTCTATAGCACCGAATATTCCATCTCAAGGTTAGAGATGGATAGAGTACACCGCTCTCTGGGAAAACCACTTCAGTCTGACTTCCCACCCGATATCATCCGAAAATTAAATTTTTTCAAAACTAAAACAAAATACTACTACAAGCTTCCCAGGAGACTGGCCAAATAATATATCAAGGCCATACTATACAAATCTTTGTATAGCTCCTCAAACAATCCAGAGAGGATGAACCTTGAAACCAATTCTAACAATACTACAACAAGCTAAAATTTGATACCGGCAGGGGGTTTCCCTTCTGCCTTTCTATCTACTTTTAAAGGCAAACAGTATTCTCCAACTACTTACAATGATGCGCTAGAAATCCTACAGAGACTACAACTTACACCCAGAGATCAACAATCTCCTATTCCTTCTCAAAATGCATCAGCTTCACCCACTTTGACCCCACTATGTAATCGGAAAAAGACCCCTACATCATCACCTCGACTGGGACTTTCTCCTAGACCTGACTGAAACCTGGATGGTATTATGGCTATTGATTAAGGAACAAGGTATGACGTAAGGTCCTTCCCGTTAATTGTTACTCACTTTAGCAACTATAGATGCCTGGTTGTGTTTGAGCTACCCCCCAATTTGGTTTCCTACCTACATTTAACAATACAACCATAGTGGGAATATGTGTTACCTATGTTTACTTACTATACTTAAGGAGACCAATTTAAGAACACATCTTCTGTTCAATATGTTTTTTTTTCATGTTGTGCTTTTTTTCTATATTCTAGATGTTTACAGTTACTCTACATTTTTTGCTTTATTGACATCATTGACCACTGATAGTCCATCAACAAATATTAGATAATCAGGGAAGATATCTTATATTGATCAGAGAACTATTCGACAGTCCTATCACCTTGATCACCTATTATACAACAAATGCCCAACAAGAAACCTTTATAGACAAACTCCTTCACAAAGTCACAAATCAATATTCAGGACCTATAATTATGGCAAGCGATACAAACAACCCACTTGATCAATATTGGGATAAATCACATCCTAAAACTAACTCTTCACCATCTCATTCTTCTTCTACCCGAATAAAATAAAAGTTTAATCGACTATCCCTTATTAATACTTGGAGGGAACTTCACCCACAAACCAAAGATTTCCCTTTCTTCTCTTCTCTTTCTTCTCCAACCCACATGGCACATACTCAAGGATAGACCATATATTCATCCCTCAAACACTACCTCCCAACATAAACCAGGCACAAATTTTGATCACTTTGTGGTCAGACCATTGACAAATCTGTGGCAGAATCAATTGGAGAATTAACGACTCCCTACTGAAGTTTGATTCTACACTTAACACCAATCAAACAAACAGTAGAAAACTACTTTAAAGAAAATTTAGGCTCACTCTCCTCCCCAGTAACTTTATGGGAAGCCCATAAAACAGTCATTAGTGGAGAAATAATTAAATTAGCCTCAGTCAGGAAGAAACAAACAGACAGATAATTAAAGATTTAAAACAAAAACGGCAACATCTGGTTCAACAATTCCAATCCTCCCCATCCCCCACCCTTAAAACTTCTATACGTCAAACACAAACAGATCTAGATATCCTTCTGTCCCATGCTACGGAGAAACAACTGCAGTGAACTAGGCAAAAATGTTGCTCTCATAGCAATAAGATTGGAATGATGATAGCCAGGAAACTAAACCAA
>CM044443.1:76281587-76301025 GCA_024363595.1 Xenopus borealis | reverse complement strand
TATCGTACAATCAGGTGCTCTTGTGAAGTGAATGTTTGTCGCTCATATTATTGGTTGATCGTGCATCTTTGCATTGCTGCTGAAAGAAGTTGAAGCACTTGAAATGTCTTTTTAGAGTATATCCCCTGGTAAAGTCTCTATCATGGCTGCCTGTTAAGCAAGGAAGTGAATACAAAATCCTTCTACTAACATTCAGAGCAACTGATTTTTGAGCCTCACCTGCTGCAATCGCTTATATAAAACCTTTCTTGCTACCCCATACCTCTGGGATCCCAAAACTGAAAGCAGCTCTCAATTTTTTTCAAGAAACAAGTTTGGAGCACTAGAACATTATGTAGTCTGGTCTGATCATGGCACTTAAGGGCCAATAGCAAAATCTTTGTGCACTTTTGCTCTACTATTTGTATATGTTATCCACCAGCTTGGATTGTAATCTCTATGGGGCAAGGACCTCATTTCTACTGTGTCTCCTACCACATGGCACTTCACAGTATATTTATTTATTTATATCATTTATTATAATGATTCTCTGTGTGTAACTTTCTACACTGTAAGTTTGTACAGTGCTGTGTACCCATCTGATGCTTTATAAATAAAGTTAAACATACATACAGGTACTGAGCATAACAGAATAGTCACGAAAATTGGCAAGATTAATAAGCAAAAATTGAGCCACAAGTAGCCATAACAATTAAGAAACCAAGACAGCAGAATTGTACTTCAATTTCTAGATTGCATTCTCTGTGTTAGGTTTTTCAGATGCTTGGCTTACTATTTTATTTTCTCCTAGTTACTATAACAATTACAAAAGTAATGTCAGATTACAAAAGTAATGTCAGATGCCATAAATAAAGACATAATTGCAAGACCACACTTGTCCTGCCAATGAAAGTTATTCTATTTATTTGCTACAAGTAGAATGAAAAGTTTTGATTTTTTTGGATAAAAATCAAGTACTTTTAAGAAGAACTTGTCCTGATTTAACATTGTCCCCTTGCTAATTAATGGTACATAATGTATTGTTTCCTTAGTCTCCTCAGAATTCAGAGTAGCAATTGCCACTAAAAAACAACACAACCTAAAACATCACTTTCTACATCTGGGCACTGATGAAGTTTGGATGAAGAATACAAATTAGGATAACGGATTATATTTTTTCAAAGGCGACTGTTTTCTTTTTTACTTTATGAATGTTGCATGGTAAATGAAAGTTATTTAACATATTTCATACTTATTCTCCCTTTGCCAGTCTGAGAAATACTGTACTTGCTAAATTATATTTTTTTTAGAAATTATGTTTGTTAGAGTGAAAAATACCTGAAGTAGTGTTGAACTTCAAAAAAATTATAAACTGGGCCACAGTTGAAAGGATGCTGCTTAAGGCATTAACTCTAAAGTGTTTTCATCCTTGCGTTTTTTTCATACAGGATAAAAAAAAAGTCTAATCTTGTAGGCAATTAAGAATATGTGGTGTTGGTGTCACATTGTCCTAAAAATGTATATTATCTTTAAAAATATCTAGTGATGAACACATTTTTCACCAATTTTGCCACGAAAATTATACCCATAGACTCCAATGGGTGAAAATTGTTGCACCGCCTCATGCGTCAAAGAAATTTTGTTGCCCATACACATCAATGCATTCTGCTGACTTTTTGCCGAATACTCAGAGAATGGAAATGAGTCAGATTCGCCCATCACTAAAAATAGCCCCTTTATTCGAGCTCCATATAGTTTCTGACTGGTCCCTATCCATATCTCTAATGAGGGGTAAGCATGCCCTAACAGTCCCTGTCAGAAGCACAGTAGGAGAGGGACAGTCAATCACAGCCCTGCAGTCACACAAGCATTTAGTTCCCTATTAGGTCAGCCTAGCTGCTGATTGGTTCCCATCATACAGTGCAGTGCAGTATCACCAGCTCCCCTGCACAGTGAGAATTCAGTGTGCAGAAAGTTTTACAGATGGGCAGGCTAGAAGGGCTTTTGCTGAAATTTACAATAAAGTAACCAGAAACACTACTTTTTAAAGCTAATTCCTTCTATATCTAAATGAGTAAAATGCACTGGTAAATTCTTGTTTTTTACAAAAAAATGTTATAGCCTAGTGAGCTACTCATGACATTATATAAATTAATCTTGGCTAAAAAACTTTTATTCATCCTAGTCACAAACCTACAACCAAAATACATTTGTAATTTGCTGTATTGTTATACTCAGTTACAGCTATGCATTTATTTTAATATTAATAAATAACCTTAACTATGTTTATGTATATAGTTCCACTTTGATATGTATAAGGGCCATTAAGGAAGCCAATATTTACTTAACACAATTAGAGGATACAGGAGGATCAAGTATCCTAATTTCACCTACAGTAAAAAACACCTAAATAATACCAAAATGTATTCATGAATATACCTATATCAATGTCTAATACATTAAGAATGAGAGCAGGTTGTGTTATGTCACATTACAGTAAGTAAGTCAATCTCTCTTTATCTATCACCTACCTAACAGACTTTTTAATGCCTACAATATACTTGACCTCCATGAGAAAAAATCTTCTCACTATTCATTCATTCATCTAGAGATCTTCGTCTTGGACCATTATCTTTTTTATATAAGTCTGTGTGTAACTTAATATGTATATACAAAACATATAAAATATAGCATTGTAATTCAACTTATGCAAAAACTTACCATCCACAGTTAGGTTGATTGACTTCTCCCCAGTAAAGGTATCATCTGTAATGGAAACTTCAACCTCATATGTCCCTTCATCTGACAACATGAGATTTTTTATCAAGAGAGAGCCATTTTCAAATATCTGTATTCGATCCTTGTAGTCTGTGCGCAAATTTCCTATTATTTCTGTTCCAATGGACTGCACCACAGTGACTGGCTTTTCTCTTTTCACTTGCCATTTTACCACTGGTTTATCACTGCTTGAGCTGGTGTATTGCACAGATAGAAGGGCAGACTTGCCAGCTGTTCCATGTATATGTTGGACGTGGCTAGTAATGTTTACTACTTCCACAAGGCCTTAAAAAAGAGCATAAATGAAGATGATTATTGGCACATTGTTCTGAATGAAGAATAAGCAATGACAGAAGTTTGTTGGTGCTGAAAATTATTGTTAATTTTGTTTCTTGTATAGATTAAAAATGAGAATAAAGTTACCCATCTAGTATTTGCTTTAAAAAATGAATGAGCTATTATTGTGAATCATGTTGGTAATTATAATTATCTTTGAACTTTTTTCAGTCATGTTTTAATATACATTTTCTAAATGTCACAATTGCATAAGTTAAACAATAAAGTTACAAAATTTGTTGCTGGCACTTCAATATAGTTGCTCTCTGTGCCACTCAGTTCTTCATGGCCTCCATTTCATTAAGCACTGCTGTGCAGGGAACCCTGGAGCTTCTGCCACATCCTGACCAGCCAGCCAGACTCCCCTCAATGGACGAATCACAATTAAGTCTAAAGAGTCAGCACAGACATCGTTCACACTCTGAACTTTGGAATTGTGGAAAAATTTTGACAAACTATGAAACTGTGTTCATTTTGCTGAATAAGAAGCAACTGCATACAACTGAGTGAGGCGTATCAACCCACTAGTGACCACAATGACACTGAAATTCTTGTAAAAATGATACATTGTGGTGGAAAATATGGAGATTGAACTTGAAATTGCACTTCAACTTGTTGAACTTTCATTAACCCAGGAGCACATTGTTTGTATAGTTAAGTATGTTTGTATCTATACTTTTTATTGTAATTGAACAATAATTGTATCTGTGACAAACCTAAATGCACAGCCTGGGGAGCCTGGCACCAATTTTTTTTTAAAGACTTTTATGGGGGGGGCCTGGCACCAATTTTCTTTTACTTATGGGGTGCCCTAATCACCAATGACTTTTTAAAAGATTTTATGGGGGGTCCTGCCGCCAATGTTTAAAAAAAAAAAAAACCTTTAGGGGGGCCCTGCCGCCAATTTTTTTAACTTATAGGGATGCCCTGGTCACCAGTTATATTTTTTAACTTGTTGGGGGGCCCTGACCACCAATGGAGGGTCCTGGAGCCAATGTTTTAAAAAAACTTTTATGGTGGGCCCTGGCGTAATTTTTTTTACTTGTAGGGGGCCCTAACCACCATCAATGGATTTTTGTAACTTGGAGGGGGGTTTGCCATTTTAAGCACTGATGTCTGTGTGGTCTTTTAACTGTGGTGTAGGATGAGCAGGATATGGGCTGGGGCTTGGGGTGGGCAGGGCCCAGAAAATGTTGTACGGCCATGTGATTTCTAATGGCGGCCCTGGCTATGAAAGTGCATGCACTTACAAACACAGGGGTTACAAAGTTATGTGTTATGATCATAAAATTGGTAAACCACCATACCACATCAAGGTAAACTTTCTGTGCCAAACATATTCTGCTAATAAATAGTAGTTTATGAAAATGTGACATGTTTTTTCCTCAACACGGAAAATCAAAGCAAAAAAGTGATCCCCATTTTATAAAAATTAAATGAAAAATTCATAATCTAAAATATGGCAAGCTGTTATAAAACTCATTGTGAGGTATATTTCAACAGTCGAATTTGCAAATATGAGACCTTAGGGTAATGGAAAACAGGGCTGTTTCAAATGCATTAAAGCACATGTAAAAGCAAAAAAAAAAAAAATCCCATTTTACTTTCTTTAATGAAAAAGAAACCTATTTCCAATATACTTTAATTAAAAAATGTGTACTGGTTTTATAAGAAACCTGACTGTATGCAGTGAAATTCACCCTTCATTTACTGCTGTGGTTAGGAATTGTCAGACAGTCCCTTACTGCTCTGCAGGGAAACAATCACACTTATGAACAGCAGGGTAAGCCCCTGCCTTACTTCCCAGCCTTGATTCAGAAATCAAGCAGCTTTGTGTGTTTCCCTGCATAGCAGTCTGTGACTGTGTGGAGATTTGTATTGGATTAAATTTTTGCCTTTACATCATGGGCTGTTTAGATCATTTATGATGATCCCTAAGCAGCCCAGATCACACTAAGCATGTGTACAGTCTTGGTCTTGCAAAGATGTTTAACAAAGTTACAAGATGGTGATCCCATGTGGCCAACTTTAAAAGCATAAATCATTTGTTTTATTACACTTCTGGTGCATTAAGTTCATGTTTATGTTTAGTATAGAAAATACAGCATTGCTAGCCTTCTATTTTAGACTTTACTTTCCCTTTAAGCATAGCATTTCAAAGTGGTGCAAAACTTGCCCCCCAGAACAGATTAAAATGAAACTTGCCCTTGCCAAGCACTTATACCTGTATTTTTTTAAGGAAACAGTTACCGGAAAAAACATCCAAGTGATTTTTTTCAGGGTTCTATCTTGTACCAGGGCTTCATCAGCATCATCATTTATTTCTAAACTGCCAGCAAGTGCTTTACATTAATTTATAACAAACACGGATCTTAGAATAAATGTGGGATTAGAAGGTTCTGCTCACAAGAGGACTGCTTACAATGGTATTTGTAAGTATATGAGGGTCATTCCATACCATGTTATTAGGCTACTTAAAAACTCAGAGCTTATAGAACCCAAAATAACTCAATATGTTTATTGAACAAAATAACTGATAATGATACTCATTTCTACACTCAACAGTTCTGGCTGTACTATACATAACCCCTTAGTTTAAGAAATAACACAGCAAGTTTTTAAATAGTTCACTTTTAGTTTATTTTTATCTAAATTAAATCCTTTGAGTGAGCAGAGGTGGTGTTAAAACTGTTTAATTGCTTTTCAACATCACAGAACAGCAGAAGAAATCAGTGAACCATTTACTATTGGGGACTGAAGAAAACACATTTGTCAGGAACCAAAAAAAATCACTAGTGCACGGCAATATTTCAAGTAGCTGTAATGGTTTGTAAAGCGAACATAGGTTGCCAGGATAAACTAACAAAGGCCTTATTTGTTAGAATGATTTCCTTCCTGAGCATGTCCTGAATAGATGTTCCTGAAGAAAAATGAGTGTATGTGTTCTAAATGAAGCTGGGTCTGTGGATAATACTAAATGCCAGCTGTGATAAGGCAGAGAATGCATTGGGCTCATTACTGGAATGTTACATTCCATGCAAAGCTATTTTAATGTACAAAAATGATAAGCAAAATAATTTTAATATATTGGGCTTGTACTGGGCTAAATGAGAACTCAAGACTTAAATCAGATATTAACATTACATGAAGTTGATGTTTTTATCAGTATCTTTCATTGTATAATGCTCAATGGTTTAATTGAGACATTCACAAGTACTTTTCCACTGCTCTTACTCATTCTAAGGCCAGTGGCCTAGCCTACACAGGAGTGAAAATATCAAAATCACTACAGATAAACAAATAATAATGGTTAGGAGTGGTTTCTGAAGCTTTCTTCTGCAAACTGAGCACGTAACTATAAGGTTAACTATAAGTTAAAGGTGTAATTTTATAGGGTGATTTATAAAAGGTGAAATTTTATTTATGTCAGCTTTTTTAGAAATTTAATGGTTTCTAATTTAAGAAAAAACTTTGAATTAGCGGGGGTTAACCTCAGAATAAAACTCGAACATCATTAACATCCTCAAACGGTTCAAGTGACCTCTGCCATTCACCTCTACATGACTTTGACAGGTTTTAGATGGTGTATTTTCAGATTCAATCTATTTCCAGGGTCTGGGGATAATAAATCGAGAAAGATTCAAGTTGTTTTTAACCCAAAAAATTAATTTTTGACTCAAACATAACCTTGAAAACTCTTTTTTTTTTTGTGGAAAACACAACTTGAACCTTAATAAATCTGCCCCTTAGTGTCATGGTCTTTTTCTGTATACACAGATATAATGCTCATTAAAAACAGCAGTTGCAGTCACACAAAATTGGATGCAGTCATTGCACACACGAATGCAATTCTATATAGGAACTTAAACCTCAACATGCTTCCCTACTGTACTGCAAATGTACCTATTACAATTTTCCCCATAGTTGGAGCTCCTGCCTGGGGAAATTGGCTTTTTTGTCATTTAATTCTTCACTCTAGATTTTATTTGCCATGGTTTAGATAGTGGCTGTCCAGGCATTGGAAAATTGATGCACTGTACATTAGAAATGATCAATTCATATGAAGCTGTATATAAAGATGAAAAAAAAAATGAATGCAACACCCATACAACCTTAGGAACAATTAACTTACCAGGCACAGGGCCAGATTCAATCCAGTGAGAAAATCTCATTGTTTATCAGTTGAAAACTCATGGACGAGGTTCAATTTGAGGAGAAAAAACCTTTCTCCAAATTCAGTCACAGTTTTCCCCTCATAGATTTATAGATTTCCTTGATAAACTGTGAGCTAAGTTTTTCTGAATTAAATTGCATCTCAAATTGAATCTCGTCCATGAGTTTTCATGTGATACACCTTTTTATCGCTGAATTGAATCTGGCCCACAGTGTATAAAGTACAATAGTTGTACTCAGACTGTCAAGTTTCTTACCTGCAACCCAGTTAGTGTGCGATTCTTTTTGCGCAAGCCTTATGCACCTATTAATGCAGCCTACTGTGGGAACCTTAGAGCTATTGCCACATTCAGGGTGAAAGTAGCTGGAGAATTCTGATGCAACATCAATTGGCACACCTGAACATGATGCATCAGAAGTTTCAGGACAGTCGCAATGGTGGTCAGCACAATTACAAAGAAATTCAAAGAGCATATTTGGACACAGGTGTCAATAAATGCAACATTTTCCTCCATTTTAGTTTATTTATATATTATTTTTAGTTGTAATATTGGTGTGTAGGCAGCCATCTCATGTCGTTATGAAAGAGTCAGTACTTCACAGTGGAACTGCTTTCAGATAAGCTATTGTTTCACCTACTAAACTAACAAATATGATTGTTATTCTCATATCTACCACAAGGTGGTGTATGGAAGCATTTTTAACAATGCAGTTGTCAGGGCTGTTATCTGGTTACCTTCCTATTATTCTGTTGAGAGGTTGCTAAGGGAAAGGGAAGGATGTGATTTCAATCAAGTGTGCAGTGCAGCTTTAAAGGGTGGTGGAAGTTTATCAGAGCACAGGGCTGAGGGATCCTGGGAAACTAACATGTCTAGCCCCTTGTCAAATTTCAAAATTAAATATAGATAAATCTCTTTGCTCTTTTGAAAAATTAATGCAGGCTTCTGCTGGAGGTGCGCTATTAACTGATGCATTTTGAACTTGTTTTCCCATGACAGAATTCCCAAACCTTTTTTACCAGCCACCTTCAAATTTACAAAGAGTCAGGAGCAACACAAGCATAAAAATAGTTCCTAGGGGATGCCAAATAAGGTGTGTGACTGTCAGCCTACAGGAGAATCTTTTTGGCAGTACATCTGGTTTTATACAACCAAAACTTGCCTACGAACCAATAATTCAAAATTGAGCACCTGCTTTGAGGCCACTGACAGCAATATCCAAGAAGTTGGTGAGCAACATGTTGTTCGGGAGCCACTGGTTGGGGATCACTGCTGTACATACTTATTAGTACTGGTTTTCCAGGTAAGGAAATTTTGATCAACATATGTTATCCATACTTAAAAAACATGAAAATAAACAATACAAGGAAGTGTTTTATTATTACAGAGAAAAAGGAAATATTATTTTTAAAAATTAGAATTATTTGTTTAAAATGGAACTTGTAACTTTCCGGATACTGGGTATCGGGATAAGATATCATACCTGTATAGTATGCATTACTTTAACATATAATTAATCATCATATCCAACAAATCAGGTGATACCATTACGTGCTACATAGTAATGGAGAGCTCCCCAAAACACTAAAACTAAGGCATATTTAAAGGGCACATAAACCTTATTTTTTTAATTTAAAAAAACATATTTTTGAATTTAATTAAACACACATTTCATAAATTAATGTGAAATCTGAAATAAAAGTAATTATTGGTTAAACTTACCATCGACAATTCACTTAGAGGCCTATTCATGAAAATTCAAATTTTTCAATTTTATAGTTGCATTAAAAAATTAAAACTTAAGGAACATGATCAAATAAAACTGTGAAATTCAAATGAAATTCATTTTCTATTTATCATTTTCAATGGGTCCAAAGACGCTCTGAAACTCTGAAACTCAAACTGAAAAACTCCAACTGAAAAAATCTCTTCAGTTTTTTTCTAGGACAACTCCCACAACCTTCTACACAAACTCTGCAGCTTTTAGATGCCAAATTTTTTGTGCTTGACAAATCTTTAAATAGGTTATTTATCAAAGGTCATTTTAGAGTAATGTGAATATTATTGAACTCAAATAAATTAGATTTTATTTGAAAATATGATTGAATATTCCCAATCCGAAAACCAGAATACAAAATGAAAAAAAAATAAGATTTTTGCGCATCAAATGATTTTTGACTAGCAACTTTTTTTGTTGTGTGACATTTTTTTCTACCATTAAAGTCTATGGGGAGCAATTTTCAAAGAGAAACATCTTCAAATAGTTCAAGGGTCCTCTGCCATTGACTTCTACAAGAACTCATCAGGTTTTAGGTGGAGAATAGTAAAAATTAGAACTGTTTCCGAGGTGTGATAAATCTCACGTTCATAGTTTTGGTGGTTTTTAATTCAAATTTGTGAGTTTTGAGCAAAAAAAAGTAAATCTGCCCCTATTTGGATCCCTATATCTCTAATACAAATTTGTGAGTTGAAGCTAAAAAAACCCTCAAATTGTGGTTATTCAAATCTGATGTAAATCAGCCCCATAGTGTTGAGAAATGTTATACAAGGTCTAGTAATCTATAGCAACCCATCACTAAGATGCATTTGCTGTTTAAGGTAAACATTTAATTGGTTTACTTGATGATGGCAAACTTTGATGTTTTTATTACCCAAAACACATGAAATAATAATTTTTGCATTTCCCCACTCTCTTTTACTGAGGTATGTGCAAAATTTGCAAAAATTGCAAAATATGGAAAAGATCTGTCCAACTAAATGAATTGTTAAAAAAAAAAAAGTGGTTGCTGCAATAATTTTCTTTTAAAAATAATAATTTTCTACTCATTACATATTTAGGAAGCATTTTTCATTCAAAATGCATTTTCTAAACAAACAGTATACACTGATGGTGATGTACTATTACAGTATGTGACAGATTTTGAACAATACCTTTGCTGGCACAAAAAATGAATACTATTGATGAAAAACATGTTAATGTATTATTTAATGCAAAAATGAAGTCATACAAGCAATTTAACTGTGCAAACCTGCTTTTAATTCTTAGTATTGCATTATCAAGTGACTACACAGGTTGCATTGCACAGAAAAAAATATTCATAATAAAAAAAATCCAACCAGCAAATCTAACCAATTTCATCTAGCAGCTGAACTACAGAATAACGAGGGGAACTCTAGTGTTATATTTCCACAGATATCTTACCTGTTTGGATGGCAATAAGGTATGTAACATGAAGTACAGCAAGGGATCTGAAAACCCTTAAGTAGCCTGCTCGCTCTGTCTTCATTTTGAGTTTAAGTTTGGAATCCCTAACAGACAATTAGCATGTTTTGTCCAGTCTGAGCACGTCCCATATCACTGCTTGGAGATTTTCTGCCACAACCCTGCCATGCCAACTTCCCTTTGAATAGGGACAGCTCTGTCTATTGTTTATGTTTCTTTACTGCTCCCACCTCCTTCTTGGTTAGGCTTATTTTTTAAACATTTCTGCTTTGAAGTGTACTTAAATAAGCAATAATGAAAACAATTAAACATCTCTGAAATAATATTTCTTATTTAAATAAATACATATATTACAAGTGGTAGATCTGGATAACACATATACATTTCAGATTTAGAGAATGCAAAATATTAAACATCTCACCAAATCCTTTGTATATGCCTGTTTTCTACCTGGAATCTCCCACAGTACTCTTGTACATCCTGACTTTAATAAAAGCTTGCTCAGTGCCACCACCTGCTTCTCCCAATGGTTTTCAAAGCTCATAACTTTTATTCTGCTGTTCATCTGCCTTTATATGTCATATATATATATATATATATATATATATATATATACACAGCTACAGCTGTTTTGCTGTTAATTCAAGGACTTATGAATGAATTTACAGGTATAACCTAGGGCTAGAGTAGCTGTCAAAATGCATCTGTGGAAGGACCATAAGTTGGTCTGAAAAGGACTTCTTCAAAGTCAGGATCAAGCCAGAATGGGAATGAAGAAATTAGCATAGTCAGGAACAAGTCAAAGTAGGTACAAAAGTATAGAACAGGCTTGAGATCATGTGGGCATTCAAGGACAGAAAAAAGGTTATGATCAGATAAATTAAACATCATAAGTGCATCATGGAGATCAGAATCAAAACTGTAATTAGATGAAAGTAGGATGTAGGAAGAACAAAAGATTCAGAGATCACTTGACATTAAGGGGCAGATTTGCTATTGTCAAATTCAAAATTTGACCTTCAATTTTTTTGGGGGGGGTCATTTTCGATTTTTTGTTTTTAAAAATTGATTTTCCAGGACTTAGAAAAAATTACAGAAAAGGATCCAGGAGGTCCCCCATAGGCTACAATGGAAAAAAATTTTTTTTTAAAGGGCCAGTACTTAAAAATTAAAAAAAAAATTGTCAAAATAGCCCAAAATTACTTCAAAATTTGAATTTAAAAATTCAAATTTTATTCTAAAATTCACTTCAACCCTTAGTAAATGTGCCCCTAAGTATACAAGTGGCCATAGCACACTGGAAACACTATAGTTATTATTGTTACAGCATTTGACCTGTTCCAGAATGCTCAGGACTAGGGTTTTCAGGATATGGGGTCTATCGATAATATGGATCTCCATATCTTAACCCTGTTAAAATTTAAACATTATATATAAACCAAACAGGATTGCATTAAGGGGCAAATTTACTAAGGGTTGAATGAATATTCTTATAAAATTCGAATTTAAAAAATTCAAATTTCGAAGTAATTTTGGGCTACTTCAACTTCAACAAGTACTGGCCCTTTAAAATCCTTCTAATTCAACACTTTGCCACATTAAAGCTGTTGAATTGCCAGTTTAGCCCATGGGGGACCTCCTAGAACCTGTCCTGAATTTTTTTCTAAGTCCTAGGAATTCAAAGGATTCTGTGCAAAATTGTTCGATTCGAACGATGCAATAAAACGATTTGAACAATTTTTATTAGATCAACAACGGACCTATTTGATCAGATCACATCCAGATCAGAAACTTAACACAACTTGGATGCATCTATCACCAGTGCTGGAGAAATACACAATCCTCAGCACTACTGGTTGGCTATAAAAAGACTTGGCCCACACTAGCCTAGTCCTGCAGCTTAATGGAAGCAGCTCACACAAGTGCTGACCGAAATCAACTCCACACCAGTGATCAGCAAAAGATCCACCAACTCGATTCTGTTATACACCTAATGAAGACTTAATCAGAGGAAAACCAACTCTGAGATATCCTAATGCAGCATTCCACTGTAACCATTGTAGGGTCATGCTGGTAGAGTCCAGTAACTCAACCAACCACTAAATCTGAGCTGGGCCTTCAACAGCACAAGAATCAGCTACTGGACCAGCCAAATGTGACTTACACCCATCTACCAGTAAGATATGTTGTTGCCCCAGCCAATTGCTGCACAAGCAAGCAAATGGGACCAAAGCCAATTACAGTGCTAGAAAACACCCACAAAAGCCGAGGTCACTACATCTCAAGCTGCAAGTACTGAACCAAACCTGTGACCGTACACTGAAGCTACTGAATCCAATAGATTACTGAAACAGCAAACAGCAGGGGTCACAATCTGAAATCAGGCATGCAAGAAGCTTATAGCCTACAAATACTGGTACCAACCAGCAATGATGCACAACCCACTGACAAATGAGCCAGCCACCATACATGCAAACCACTGGTGGACAAGCCAGCTATTATGTATGCCAACATAGATGTGCAAGGCCATTACACTATAGCAGGCCATGATGCCCATCAGCTGCAGTGTATGCAAAACACCAGAGTGGAACCCTTCTACACTAGCAGTAGTGCATAAGCCAGATTTAACCTTTGGCAAAAAGGTAATAAAAAGCAAGCAGATGAATAGTGTAGCAGAAATAGACAAAAACATGTAACCCAACTTAACATTATTTTTAATTTAGATAAGGAAGAAGAATGCCTATGACTAAACTGACCTTCACATAAAGAAGTTGAGAAACATTGTTATTCCGGACAGGAAGAAAGGGAATCCTTCAAATGTTTGTTGAAAGAATCAAAGAATTCATTATAGCTGTAACAATAGCGCTACGGTTCACTGCATGGGGGAATATGGATTTAATCAGATTCCCAGCCACTCCACAGTAGAGAAATAATAGCGTTCTCCTTGTTAGCCTTCCTCAGAAGTGAGTAATGAATTTACCATACCCAGGGCTGGAACTAGGGGTAGGCAGAAGAGGCTGCTGCCTATAGCGCAATGACTGGGGGGGGGGGCACTGGGCAGCTACCTCTTCTACCTACCCCTAAACCAGACCTGGCACTGAACTTGCGCAGGTGAGTGGTGCTGGAGTGGATGCCTACAGGAATGCTGCTGCGCACAATCAACAACAGCTCTTGAGAGTGACTATATATGGGTGTCTCTGAAAAGAGCCTTTAGGTGCCAGAGGATCAGTAGCCGGGGAAGGGAGAGAAGCAGCAGTAAAGGCTTTAGCAGCAAGGCAGAAACAGGAGCCTGGAAAGATTGTTAGGCATGCACGTTGGCATGTACCTGGTAGCTTTGTTCACTGGGAGTTTTCTTTAGCTGTTATTTTGGGGAATTTCCAGTGATGATTAAGATTAAATTTAGTAGGAATGGTTGACCCATGGTTAGTCTGCTTTACACACCTTTGTATGCACCATGCAATTTGTTTTATTTGTATGATTAATCTTGCTAAGTCACGTAAGGCCTGATTTCGTAATGATTTCTGGCAAAAATAGAGATCAAATTTCTTTATAAATTGAAGGAAAATAAATGATAAAAAAAAGAAATAATCACAATCACATAAAAAAATTATTAAACAGCCCATTATTGTTAATACAATCCATCAGCTATAAAGCTTTTCCCCATTTTTCCTTTGTTTCTGAAAAGCTAGAAAGGCATAATACAGCCCTAGATCATATTCAGCTCAACCCTACATTTCAGTTATGCATCTGCACAAGATTTTAAATTAGCGACTCTTATTATATAGAAAACCAAAAAATGTGCCACCAGCATAAAATTATAGATAATTTTTTTTTTTAATTAAGATTTTATAAAGTACTTCCTTTCAGCTGAAGATACTTATTCAATATATTTTTGGCAGAATTCCGTAACATAATTTCTATTGCACTGCTTTTCATCTATATTATGTCCTTTACAATATTTTTGTCAGATATTGATGAATTCCCTTTCTGCACATGGCTGTAAATGACACAGTAGTATTATATCCCCGGGAGCATTCACACTCCATAAAAGCTAAAAATTGTTTCCTTAGCAGATTGCCCATGGTATGCTATATTCATTAGTTTTGTTTACTGTCTTTTCCTTTTGGTATTGTCTGAGCTAATAAAAAATATTGCAAAACCCTGAAATAATGAAATAAGATTTTGTACACACAATGGTTGAAAATAAGTGAGATTATGTATAAGGTGTTGACAGAGAGAGACAAATGCACATATGTATCAACCTACTTTATTATCCCATTATCACATACTGCAGAGCTGTTGGAGATGAGCAGTTACATTACTCTGCATTATCCAAATAACTATTTAATTACACCACAGCAATTATAGCTTTGGTGGAATTACAAATTCTGTATATAATGCATTGCATTGCATTATACTGAAAAATATTCTGGACAATAACTGGATTTTACATCTAAATACTATATTCCAGTAAAAGGATTAAACCAAAAACATTTATTGTTATTCACTGCAATTCAGCATGTGAACTCCTTTGTTTTGAAGGACTTCTATCGCAAGGGGAATAAGCAAACCGTTTGTTGTAAGCTCATCTTATTGACATTGCCTGCTGAAACGAGTTTGATATCTTCAGTCAAGTGATTTAAGGTTGCTGGTTTGTTTCGAGATACAGGTTGAATAATCAGTCAGATATCTATCAGATATATTTAATAACTTTAAGTATCAGGTTTATTAAAAATCTGGTGATGAAGGCTAGTCTATTTCTCCCACCATATCACATACTGCGACAAGTATTATGGTAGAGTAGCAGAAGTGTTATTGAAGGCAAAGATGATAGCTTAAGAAGAGGCAATATAAGGACAGGTGTAACAATCTGTTACTTTGAATCCTGATGGAATGCTTGGATCCCGATGGAGAGGCGCTGGTGCAAGGAAGACTGGTGGTAACTGGTGCTCCTTTACGGCTCCAGTCTTCACCGACGCCCTTTTGGGGCCCTGGTGTTTCTGGGGAGGAGAGGGTGAAGGAGCAAGGTTTATAACCTGAATTGAAGTACAGATGAGGATTAGGCGAAGCAAAGTCAAACTGAGCAATGACGGACACATCAGGAACCAATAGGAAGGTGGGCGCCCAAATTAGAGCTCATTGTGCCTAAAATGGACGAATGCGTCAAATTGGGTTCGTGTGTTGAAATGGACGCTCGTGCCCAATTTGACGCTGGCGACAATTCCGACGCGCACGATGCGCGTGACCGGCACGAAGGGTTACAACAGGAAAAACAAGGCAATAACACAGGCTAAGATTAAACTGAAGGCACAAGCATACAATAAACAATACTAAAACCTGCAAGACATTAATGTATCTGAGATTTTTCAGATAAGGGATCTTTCTGTAGTTTGTCTTTCCATGTCTTAAGTCCACTTAAAACAAATTAAACATTAAATAAATCCAATAAAATAGTTTTGCTTCCAATAAGGATTCGTTATTTTCTTAGTTGGGATCATGGACAAGGTTCAGTTTAATTATTATAGGGTCAGTTTAATTATTATAGGGAATAATAATTTAAAAAAAATTTAATTATTTGATTATAATGAGTCTATGGGAGATGGCCTTCTAATTCTAATCTGTATAACGGATCCAATACCTAGTATTTCCTGTATTATCATTATTATTATTTCCACACTCCACACAGGTTAATTTCACTGATATACCTTGTATTGTGAAAATTAGTGCCCTAGTGCCCAACGATTGGATCATAACGATCGGGAACAGGTGGCTGGATCGCGGGACCGCATCAATGAACAGATGCGGCCGCGATCTGACAGGATTTTTAGTCCTGTCCGATCGACATACCGATCAGGGAAGCCCGTCAGAGGGCCCCATACATGGGCCAATAAGCTGCTGACTGTCTGTCTGCAGCTTTTATCAGCCCGTGTATGGTCACCTGACAGCCCTGAGTGTGACACTGCTTGCCAAGGCATAACTTTCACATTTATAGAGAGAGGATGAAGATGAGAAATATGTCCCAAAATATTTTACCTACTAAGCTCGTTATAGAGTATATGTCCTATGTGTACGGAATTTCAAAAAATGTACAGGATGATTTATCTGGCAGAACAAAGTGTGGCCTCCTGAAGTAAAAATAATGAACTGGGCTTGCCACAGGGAGCCTTTTTTTTTTCTTTCTCTTTTCACACAGAAAAATGATTGTTCTCACGTTATCCCTGCTATAAAATAAATGATGTGACCTGTGACATTAGTAATGGTTTCATTACAGCGTCAGAATGTCTACTCAACATAATGCACCAGCATTGCCAATATTAAAAAAATATTTTAGTCTGAAAATGAATTCAATAAGAGGCATGAAATACTCCTTTAAAGTAGGTGTGAGCAACATGTGCATTTCTGCTGCAGTCCTACAACAACTGGGAATTGTGGCCACGGCTAACTAGCTATTTCTTTGAACATTCTTGAGGGGGTGTTTTGTTTTTTTTTACACATAGTACAATATAGTACAAGTCATTTGTATTTCTAGAAACTCTGAAATCAGTTGTAGCTGGTTTTAAACTGATGTTGCCATGGATTAACTTATTGTTGTGTACACTAGGTTACCTGCACATGCCTATGTTCTTAGGTTCAGAACTGGACATTGGCATTGTAATCCTAGTACCATGACCTAGTACCTCTGACACCAGGTTGTGGTTCTGGGGCACTATCTTTTTCTAAAGCCCTATGGCATAGTGGGGCACAGGACACTCACTTTCACTCAAATCAACAGATGTATTGAAAATTAGAATTAGAATTTTCAAAACTCTCAAATTCAAACTGAATTATCCAAAAATTTTTAGAGTTTTAATTCATCAAATTTCAAGGTCACATATATAAGATGTCAATTTTAATGCTGCTTTTTTTAAAGGGCAAGTCAACCCCAAATAAAAATGTTTCTAGTAAAAAAAAAAACTTGAATTGTGCTAAAAACTTGAGTTAGAATGTTGATAAATGACCCCTCCATCCAATAGGCAAGGCAAATCTTAGGTGATATAGTACATATTATTCTTTAGATCTCTAAAGAAGGTAGTGTAGGATATCACCTGTTGTCAAGAGGCCAAGCACCTCCAAAATCCTCTAATAAACCTAGAAGGAGGCTTTAAAACATGTGAACCACGATGATATGAACTAGACTGTCCACCCAACATGTTATCAGTACATATGGCAAACTTATGTTGCCAAAAAGTGAACACTGAAAGGCAATTGGTTAAACTCACCTCTGCAGAATAATATAGATAAACATTAAAAAAAACATATACCTTACCATCGTGCACACACACAAAGCAAATATTGGCACAAAAATTCATAGTCTTGAGTTTCCACACCAAAATCTGCTCTGTGTGTCTGCATACAAGCTGATGCCATATCGGTCATTATAGCTCAATATATAATCAGGGTCAATGAAGTGATCTATACAGTACAAATTAGCTTTTTTGTAAAAAAATAAATAAATAAATAACAGATAAAAGGAATCTCTTCAATTAGATTAAATTATTCACCCTGTTTTTCATGTGGTTATGGAATGCCACAAATTTGACAATAACAATTCAAAACACTGGTCACCTGTAACTAATAAAGTCAAAAATTATAATAGTTAATCAGAAATAAGTTTACCTATTTAAAAGTAATAAATTATTGTGTGTGTGTATAGAGAGAGAGAGAGAAAGAAGTAGTATTATGAAATGTATAACATAAGAATGTATAACATAGGTTATGTAAAATAATGATAAAAAATGTGTTATGCCCCCAGCACTGTTTATAGTTTGTATTACTTCTGCCTGTCATTTATTTATTGTGTGGCATGCTCTTTTATGGCAATGTCCTTCTTAGGCCACCATACCCTTACCATGTGATCCTGTGTCATACCAGGAAATGATCAGTATAGCTGCCATCTTCAATGTACAGAGCTAGCACAACAATCTGCAGTAATCCTACCCCATCCAGCCTTGTGATAGCATTGTTGGTACGTATTACCAGTTCCCCAAGCCTGATGATAAAGGCAGACTGTTTATTTGCATGTTTGTTTCTTAAATGCAAGTTTATAACAAGTTTATGTGCAGCTACCTCATGGCCCTGCTATACTGCATGTATCCCTTCCACAGGTATCTAGGCCCTGTCCTCTAGCATACAGATGCCTCTTGCCCCTTAATTACATATGTTCCACAGTGTTTAATGTATGTTATATGTATATATATTGTACAGCTTTACTGAGCACTGTTATTTCACATATATATGAACTGTAGCTATAATTTTAATCTTTAAAGACAAGTACATGCTAAATTTAGAAATTTTTTAACTTTAATTTGGACTAGTGCCTAGTCAAAAAGTGACAGGTCCACTCTGACTTTACCCCTTTGCTTTACCCTTACCAATCTTTTCTCAAGTGTCCTGCTTCTAGGATGGAGGACAGCCCTTTAGTAAGACAGGTTAGTAGTCTTTGGACCGACACCCATGGTGCTACCAGCAGTTGATTTACTGGTCTCAGAGGGTTATCCATCTAGGAGGTAGATTCATCAAAGAGTGAAGTTAAGAGTGAAGTTCCGCCACTAGAGGGAAATTCCACAGCTCTCGATTCATTTCTATGGGATTTTTAAAGGCGTATTCATCAAAGGGTGAACTTTCACTTCACCCATTGATGAATACACCTTGCAAAATCACATAGAAATGAATTGAGAGCTGTGGCATTTCCCTCTAGTGGCGGAACTTCACTCTTAACTTCACTCTTTGATGAATCTACCCCTATGTTGGAAAGCCTACGGGGGTTATCTGTGGTCTTAATCTAGATTACTCGTGACAAGCTATATTAGTTAATTTTTCTTTTTTGTTTACAAAACATTATTCTATCTATACATACAGTTAAATATATAAATGATACATATTTTAAATATTTGTAATGTTGCACTTGTTT
>CM044443.1:76220297-76240940 GCA_024363595.1 Xenopus borealis | reverse complement strand
TATATTGCGTATCATTCTCTTACAGAACTTTTAATTATCGGCACCCAATATATTAGCGCACGGACACCTGGAATTTACCACCTCTGATCCTGCCCGTTATTCCCTTGACTCTTTCTTTAACACCATGGCAATTCTATACGATGACCAGGATCGTACATCATCTGCCGATTCCGCGATTCGTAAATTGCGTCAAGGGAAACGGGATGTGGAGTTGTATTGCACTGAATTCCGCCGGTGGGCAATTGAGACTGGGTGGAACGATTCTACTTTACGCAGTCAGCTCCGTATCGGGCTTTCCGACTCTATTAAAGATAGCCTTGTTAATTACCCCCTGTCTTCTAATCTGGATGACCTTATGTCTCTTGCCATCTAGATAGATAGGAGACAAAGAGAGAGAAGGGGTGAAAGGGGGCCTTCTTCTTCTTTTTCTGGGGGTACTAATGTGAGACCTAATTTGGTAACCAATGCTAAGATTTCTAGTCCATCTGTGTCTTTGCCTCAGGAAGAGCCTATGCAACTAGGCCTATCCCATCTATCTCCTGAGGAAAAGGCATGCAGGCGTTCCTTTGGGTTATGTATTTACTGCGGTGAAAAGGGTAATTTCCTTTATCAGTGTACTAAGAGGCTGGGAAACGCCCAAGCCTAAATGGAGAAGGGGAGCTCCATTTGGGTACAGGCGTTTCCTCTCCCCAATCTGCCTCTAGGTTTTTAATACCAGTCAATCTAACCGGGCCTACGGGCTCAATCTTGGTTTCTGCTTTTATAGATTCTGGGGCAGAGGGTAACTTTCTGGATGCTGCTTTTTCAGCCAAACATAACATTGTTTTGGTTCCTTTAAGTTCCCCCTTAAGGATCATGGCTGTGGATAAAAGACCGTTAGGGTCAGGTATAGTGTCAAGTAAGACTGCAGCTTTGCCTATGTGTATTAACAACTCTCATTATGAGGAGATAACCTTTTTTATTATCGAAGGTGCTTTTTCTCCTCCTATTTTGGGGTTACAAAAACACAACCCATGTTTTGATTGGGTAACCAGGGTAATTCTGGGCTGGGGTCCTAAATGTCAAGAATCCTGCATCCCTTCTGTAGTGGCCACTTTTGCTCTTGAAGGGCTACCAGCAGTTTACTCTGATTTTGCAGATGTCTTTTCTAAAAAAGCTGCGGAAATCTTACCCCCACATAGGCAGTATGACTGCCCCATTGATTTAATCCCTGGCCCCACTCCTCCTCGAGGGAGAACATACCCTCTTTCCTTTACGGAGGCCCAGGCAATGAAAAAATATATTAAGGAAAACCTAGAAAGAGGGTTCATTAGGCCCTCTAATTCCCCTGCTGGGACGGGCTTCTTTTTTGTGGGCAAAAAAGACGGTGGTCTTCGCCCTAGTACTGATTATAGGGGTCTGAACAAGATCACCATAAAGAACCACTATCCTCTAATTTCTGAGCTGTTCGATCAAGTTAAAAATGCTAAGGTCTTTACTAAACTCGATCTTAGAGGTGCTTATAATCTCATTCGTATCATGGAAGGGGATGAGTGGAAAAATGCTTTTAATACAAGGGACGGCCACTACGAATACCTTGTAATGCCATTTGGTCTCTGTAATGCCCCCGCAGTGTTCCAAGAGTTTGTCAATTACATTTTCCGGGACCTGTTAGGGATATTCGTAGGGGTCTATCTTGATGATATTTTAAATTTCTCCTCTAATTTGTCTGAACACTGGACTCATGTCCAGGAAGTACTGCTAAGACTGAGGAAAAATAATCTCTACGCTAAGCTTGAGAAATGTATTTTTGAGGTTCCCTCTGTCCAATTTTTAGGGTTTAACATCTCCTTCAGAGCGCTAGAAATGTATCCTGGAAAGGTTAAGGCAGTTCTCGAATGGGCTCAACCTTTATCTCTGCGAGCTATTCAGAGGTGGGGTTCGCGAATTACTATCGACAGTTTATTAAAAAATTTTCTTTAATTGTGGCCCCCCTCACTGATCTAACTAAGAGGGGCGCTGACCCAAGTATTTGGTTTTCTGAGGCCATTCAAGCATTTGAATTCCTTAAGAAGTAATTTGTATCCGCCCCCATTCTGCGCCATCCTGACACTTCCCTACCCTTCATTGTTGAAGTGCATGCTTCCGAAGTGGGAGCAGGGGCGGTCCTTTCTCAGAGGCACCCAACGACCAACAAGGTACACCCCTGTGCCTTCTTCTCTAAGAAATTTTCGCCCACAAAGGCTAATTATGATATAGGTAATAGAGAATTGTTGGCTGTTAAGTGGGCCTTTGAGGAATGGCGACATCTGCTAGAGGGGGCTAAGCATCCAATTATGGTCCTTACCGATCATAAAAATTTACTACACATTGAGTCTGCCAAACGTTTAAATCCCAGACAAGCCAGATGGGCTTTATTTTTCACTCAATTTAATTTTACCCTTACCTTCCAACACGGATCTAAGAACACTAAAGCTGATGCCCTCTCCCGCAGTTTTGTGTCTCAACCCTCTGAATCTTGCTTAAACACTCCCATCATTCCAAAAGAATATATTCTGGTGGCTGTAGGAGCTGATTTAGCTTCTTTAATTTCCTCCTCTCAAACCTCTGCCCCTAAGGAAACTCCTTCTGGAAAAATTATTTGTTTGTGAGAACCTTAGGGAACGAGTGTTGGAGGAAGCTCATAATTCCAAAATTTCAGGTCACCCTGGTATTTTTAAAACCATTTCTCTCTTAGTTCATGATATTTGGTGGCCTTCTCTTAAACAGGATGTGATTTTGTTAATTCGTGTCCAATTTGTCAGAGGTCTAAACCTTCTAGAACTTTGGCTCAAGGGTTGTTGCAACCACTACCTATCCCTGATAGACTCATCTTTCTATGGATTTTATTGTAGATCTTCCCCCCTCTCAGGGGAAGACAGTAATCTGGGTACTAGTGGATAGGTTCAGTAAGATGAGTCATTTAATTTCTCTTCCTCACCTCCCTTCTGTCAAAACTTTGGCTGATTTCTTTCTTTCTAATATTTTTAAGTTACATGGTTTCCCTGTTAATATTGTTTCAGATAGAGGAGTGCAGTTCTCAATTCTGGAGAGTGTTCTGTTCATTAATGGGTATCAATCTGTCTTTTTCTACTGCTTATCATGCCCAGACCAATGGGCTAATAATCAATCCTCCTGGTCTGAAATATTACCCTGGGCAGAGTTTGCGTATAATAACGCAACACATTCTTCTACTGGTCAATCTCCCTTTTTTATTGTTTATGGTTTACACCCTAGAGCGTTTTCCTTTTCCACTTCCTTGTCCCCTGTTCCATCAGTCAACTTTGCAGTTGAGCAATTTGCTGAAATTTGGTCTGGCGTGCATGACTCTCTATCAGCAGATACTACCAGTCAGAAGAAAGCTGCGCCAATTTATCAGGTTGGTGATTCGGTATGGCTTTCCACCAAGAACATTAAACTGAAGGTACCTTCTCTTAAGTTAGGGCCTAAATTTATTGGCCCATTTCCAATTGTTGAGATCATTAACCCCCTGTCTGTCCGCCTTGAACTGCCTGATAACTTTTCTAACACCTTTCATGTTTCCCTTCTTAAACCTGCCTCTCATGTTTGCCAGTCTTCTGTTCCTCCTCCTGTATTAGTTGAGGGTCATCCAGAGTTTGAGGTCCAAGAGCTCCTTGATTCTCGTCACATATGAGGTAGACTCCAATATCTGGTGAAGTGGAAGGGCTATGGTCCCGAGGAGAATTCTTGGGTATTTAAAGGACCACTTGTTCCTATTACTTTGCCCATGATAGGTTTTTCCTTGGTGCCTGTATTTGCTATTAAACTTTTATCTGTTCCTGATACCTGGTTTTGACCCTGCCTGGCTTTGACTATTCTGATTATCTGCATCCTGACCCTGTATCCTGTTATTTGACTACTGTTTCTGCCTCATCCGTATCTGATTTGATCACCTGGTTTGACCCTTTGCCTGCCTGACGACTCTAGCTATCTATCTGCCTCGATCCAGCCTGTCTGACCACGATTCCGCCTACTCCTGCCTGTACCCTGACCATCGGCCTTAAAGACTTTATACAGGGTGCTTGGCACTTGTTCTGGTATTGGGTGCCGACGTGACACTAAGTAAGGGGCAAGAGTCACTATTTATAGAGATGGTGGGGAGCTGATGATGGCCAAGAGGTAGGGTTGCCACCTAGCCGGTATTTTACCGGCCTGGCCAGTATTTTTGATGGTTGATCCCAATGTTATTAATAGGAAAAAAAGATAAATATATAGGATGCCTGTATTTTTTTCAGGAAAAGGTGGAAACCCTACCAAGAGGTCATATTATGAGTTATGCATTTTTTGGGGCCAAGTATTGAGACAACAGCCTGCTGGGGGAAGCACGTGTAATTTAGTGGGGTACCCCAGCCTGAGTTTGGTAACAAATCTGGAGGTAATAAAATTAAGGATAATAACTAAAATATCATTATGTGGAGTGGCATGCACTGTGGAGTGGCATACATCGTTTTATGCCAGGGGTGCCCAAAAGGTAGATTGGGATCTACCAATAGACCTTTAGCTGGTGATACTGTCAACAAACAGCTTCATTAAATTACCCTTCTATTTCATTAATTTAATTCAGATATTTGTTCTGTTAAGATTACATAAAAAATAGTTTTTTGAATATAGTAATACACATTCTTATAAATCAATATAATATTTAAGTAATATTTTCCATGGAACAGAAAGCTAACCAACTTTTATAGATGTAGATCATAATGGGACATCACTAAAAGTAGACATCGCATTAGCAAAGTATGGGCACTCCTGCTTTATGCTTATAACAAAATCTTACTAGCCCAAAGGCTGAAAAAATCGTAGTTTCCTATATTTTCATAACGTGTTTTAAACAGCTCTTTCAACTGGTTGAAAAAGAAGACATTGTTCCGCAGCTAAAATTCTTGCATTTAAAATGGCTGACGTTGAGGGTAAAAGTAACACTTATCAGTTAGTCTCGAGCAGCACGTTCGTGCTTGAGTACAGGCGCTTCATGCTAACTTAGTGGATCACGCAACGTTTTACGTTACGTCGCATTCTTCTCATAATCAAATTTAGCAAGGTCCGGCTAATAGAAAAAAAATTACTTCATAGTGTTTTTGGCTTGAACCAATCAGACTCGGCGTCTTTTTGCCATACTTTTCTATCGATTGGATGACATTTTTGTCTGGCGTATCTTTTATCCAATCATTTGCTCAGCCCAGGACCAACCTCAGGAAGTGAACGTGAGAAGAAGGAAAGCGATTCTGTTACTATGGTAAACACTGGGGACGCGGCGGTTTTAAATTTAGTGTAAAAGGCAAATGGAAAATGTCGCCGCCTGTCTCGGTTCTGGCGGAAGGAAAGCGGAGAGAAAATACAATCGCAGCCTTGAGATTCAAACCTTCTCGACTGGTGGTGAACCAAGCAGTACTGGCCGAAAGGAATCCAGGCGCAATTGCACCAGTAGGAGCCTGGGTGGAATGTGCTGCTAATGATCTTTATGAATGCGAAGGAAGGGCTATGGTGAGTGTGGGGTTTGAGGGTACTTCAGTTGTCTAGCAGAGAGCAATTTCCTGTTTGGATTATTTGTCATAAGGGTTAAGCAAGCTCTGTATAAAAGGTTTCTGAGTGATGTGCCCTCAAAAAAGATCTTTGCTTAGAAAAATCATGAGAAAAGTCATCTGAGGCTTCTTTGTTTTTTCTAAACAGCGAAAGATTAGAAGAGTGACCACTAATGAAATCTGCCCCAGCTGTCCGAAAAGCCCTCTAGAACTATTTTGCATTTGTTTGTTAAAAAATGGTTTCCTTTTTCTCTGTGATAATAAAGCAGCAACGTCTACTTGATCCAAACTAAGATATAATTAATCCTTATTGGAAGCAAAACCAGCCTATTGGGTTGATTTAATGTTTACATGATTTTATAGTAGAATTCAGGTATGAAGCTCTAAATAACAGAAAGATCTGTTATCTGGCAGACCCCATGTCCCAAGTGTTCAGGTATGGGACTGGTTATCCAGTATATGAGTTTAGTACAGGTATGGGACCTGTTATCCAGAATGTTGGGGATATGGAGTTTTCCGGATAACAGATCGTTCCATAATTTGGATCTTCATACCATAAGTAAAAATCGTCTAAACATTAAATAAACTCAATAGGCTGGTTTTGGTTTAAATAAGGATTAATTATATCTTAGTTGGGATCAAGTACAAGGTACTGTTTTAATTTTACAGAGAAAAAGGAAATAATTTTTAAAAAATTGGATTCATTTTGTATAATGTAGTCTATTGGGAAACATCCTTTCCATAATTCGGAACTTTCTGGACAATGGGTTGCTGGATAATACCTGCAGTACAACAAAACCTACACAACTAAACTTTAAGTTTAAAAGGCCAAATACATTATGAAGGCACAGTTGCCAAGCTGGTTTCTATTTATTTGGGGTAAATGGGTCCTTCGAGGCCATGTGACTATTATGAATATATAAATCAATAGCCCATACAAATATTTAGAAATTGTTACCCCTCTTTATTTTGTACAAACATTTGACTTAACTGGGATTTTAGAGTAAATTTATACCTAGATTATCATATTAAGCTCTGAACCTGTTATGTGTATATTGTACATAGTTTGTATGTAATAGGGATGTGTCGGAGAAACCTGTAAGGTAAGTGGTTATTAAAGGGGCACTCTAAAGATAGCCATACACAGGCAGATCTACTCATTTGGTGAGCCAGATCAGGCTAATCCAGTTGTTGGCCAGCTATCTGTCGGGCAGGCCATCAGTATGGGCCAGTAAGCTTCTGACTTGGTCTGGAAAGACCAAGTGGGTAACTTGCATCAACCCGGGTATGGCTTTCTCTATTTAAGAGAAGGTTAATTTGAGGGCTGTTGGCTTTGGGAAATTGTAGGGTGATCTTACACCATGGATAAAAATTCTTAAAACCAATTTTTCTTTTCTTTAGGTATCTGCTCAGCTACTGGAAGAACAACTGTTACAGCACCAAAAAGAAAAACAAGAAAGGTTAAAGCATTTTCAAGGAGAAGTAAAGCGTAGGGTCAATCAACATGCAAGACTGAAGAAAAAACAGCAACTTCAAAAATCTTATGATGCAGTAAGATCTCATACAGCAAGCATTTTAATTCAGCACTCATACCTTCTAATCAATTGGATTAGGTGCACGTCCCAGAGTTTCCACCTTAATCTTTGTTTTCCACAATGGACAGCACCAGTCACAACGGAATCTTCTTAAAATGCCTTTATTTAGACATGGGCACTGACCCAGAAAGAACACAACGTTTCAGACCTACATTGGTCTTTTTTTCAAGCCACTTTAGCATCACCTGTGCACAATTATTTATACATTGAATAAATAATTGTGCACAAGTGCTGCTAAAGTGGCTTGAAAAAAGACCTGTTGGTCTGAAACGTTGTGTTTTTTCTGGGTCTGTGCCCATGTCTAAATAAAGGCATTTTAAGAAGATTCTGTTGTGACTGGTGCTGTCCATTATGGAAAACGTAAGATCTCATACTACAGTACTATTAATATTATTTGTGTATTTTTACAAATAGTGTATCACTGTGTTTTTCAGGTTTGTGTAATATATCTAGTCTTTAAACTGGACTTCATGGGATGCTTCCCCCCCACTTTTTTGTAGAATGTATATTTAGTTGTAGAGAGGGACACTTTCAGCTAGCAAAATGATTTCCTGTCATTGAAGATTTTATAAAAAAAACTTCCTTTTGCATAGCAACATAACCTTCTCTGTGTGTTTGTTCCTTCAGTATAATATTATGGGACTTTATTATAACTAGGTTTTGCATATTGTTTGTATACATCATCTATGTATCTTCCCATGTTTTGCCTTTTTTTTAAGCTTTTTTCTAACTTTGCCATAAAATATTTGCATTATGCTTTCACATTACCTGTCTGTTGCCCCATGTTCCTTTATGAGGGGGCTGCCATATTTGTGCAGTAGGAGTCCGTTAGCATTAGAAACTGTAACTAACAGGCTGAGATGGGACAGTCAGGTTGGCAAAGTCAGAGAGTCAGGCTTAGGAACTTCAGCTAACAATTATATACAAAAACAAACCTCTTAGCAAAACATTATAAACTTGACCTATAGTTAACATTTAATGTACATTCATATGTTAAAATTCATTTTTTAGTGGCAGTATCACTTTAACCCTGAATCACAGAATTGGTATTGTGCACTGCTTCCCCCCACATTTCTTAACAGGCTACACCTTTTCTATTTAGTATATTTGTAGGCCATGAACAGAGCATAAGACAATGATAGAAAACAGCAGATGCAAGGGTTGCATCGGAGCTTGAGCATAATGGTACAGTGCAGGGTGACTGCATAACGCTGGACTTAAATGCATGCTTTGAACTGTTCATGCCAGTGATTACTTGGACTAAAAGTTCATTTATTTTAGGGCTCTGCAGTGTAATAACTAAACGTACTTCTGTGGTGGTACGTATGTGGCCAGTATTGCCCTGCTGCTGTTAGTATGCAGTTTGGCAAAGCACACCTTTTTTCTTATTACCTTTCTAAATCTTTAACCCTGTCCTGCTGTACTTCTGTCTAATGCAAAAGGAGAGCTTTTCAATATAGTTAAATAATGTAGTAAAAAAATAACTGCTAATCTATTCTCTTTCTTTTTTAGATCATGAGGGAAGGTTTTGCTTTAAAACAATCTTGTGAGGCTGCAGTGCCTTTGAGCCCGAAAAAGAATACCTGTACTTACCGAAATACAAAGGTTGCTATTTGTAGTCCTCGTTCCCAGTGGGTTTCAGCCCAAAAAATAAGTGAAGAGGAAGAGGAGGCAGCAGATGAAAATACGAATAAATTACTTAAAAAACATACACACGTGGTTAGTACTTTTTAATGTTCATACTACATGCTACAGGTATGGGATCTGTTATCCAGTAAGCTCCAAATTATAGACTGCATTTTATCCAAATAATCCAAATTTTTTCTCTAATAAAACCGTGCCTTGTACTTGATCCAAAATAAGATTCATCTTTATTGGAGCAAAAGCAACCTATTGGGTTTATTTAATATTTACATGATTTTCTAGTAGACTTAAAGCGATACTAAAACGTTCCTATAAAAATCATATAGGAACGTGTCAGTATAAAGTATGTGCTGCACCGAAAATATTTTCCTTCAAATCCCCCTCAGAGCTGAAATCCACCACAGGATGCCAGTATTCGCATTTTTTAGCAGAAACACCAAAACGTCAAAAAACTACAAAATCAATAGACTGTATGGGATCTGCATGTTTGAAACCACGTAAATACGCAGTGTATTTTAAATATGGAGTCCAAATTCTCATTAAGAACAATGAGAAGTGCATGTTGGGAAAAGAAACCTACATGCGGAAAAACACATCATGTGGTTTCAATGGCGTATTTACGCCCTATGAAGCATTTTTTAAAACTCATCGTAAAAACGCCACGTGTGGCCTTGCCCTTAAGCATCAAATACACCCTAGGCATGTCCAGTTTCTCTGTATAGATTGGGACCTGTTATTCAGACTGTTTTGGACCTGGAGGTGTCCAGATAAAGGATGTTCTGTAATTTGGAGCTCCATTTAAGCCTATTAAAAATAATTTAAACATCAAATAAACCAGATATGATTGTTTTGCTTCCAATAAGGATTAATTATATCTTAGCTGGGATCTAGTAGAATGTACCTTTTTATTATTACAGAAAAAAAGCTATTCATTTTTAAAAAATGTAATCATCTTATTAAAATGGAGTATATGGGAGGTGGCCTTCAGATAATTCAGAGCTTTCTGAATAACAGATATCCTATACATAATATCTATTATGTAATGTCTATTCTGTATTATGTCTAGTATAAGTGATGTGATGTTTTTGTGGGACTAGGTCTGTATCCTGTATATCTGATATACAGATAAAGCAATCTATAACCAGACATTTGGTTTGCCATGTTCTTTGATTAGATGATTATTGTATTCAATTAAATGAAATTAACATTTTTTGCGATAATTTCCCATTTAAAGTGACACTTTCTACATAAATTTATTAGCAATGGCCATATAACTGATAAAACAGCAAAAGTTCTTTATCAAATACCAAGTTTAAGTGATTTATGTCCACTTAGTGGATATTTAAGCAAAACATCCACAAACACTGTAAAAAAGGTGCTAAAATTATACAGTTATTTACCATGTGTTTTTTTTTTTATCTTACAGTGCCATGAAATATGTTGACGCTATAGAAATACATGTTGATAATATCTTTGTGAACCTTGTCACTTTTACTTTTAAACCACTAGGTGTCACTTTAGTGATAAAAAAAAAATGTGCACCGTGTTACATTACTTAGCAATTGTCCATAGGGCGAAAAATGAACAAAAAAGTAGTATAAAGTGGATCCCTGTATTGTATTGGATCCCTGTTGTGTTCTCTGATCTATATAAAACTCAGCTCATAGATCAAATGGCCAACAAAAAGGAACGTTCATCTCTTTAGGATTCATTTATCAACACTGGGCAAATTTGCCCATGAGCAGTTTCCCATGGCAACCATGATTAGCTTTTTAAAGGGGCATCCGACGGGCTTCCCTAGGGCCCACGATCGGATCATCCCAATATCGCCCACTTCAATGTGGGCATATCGGGGAGAGATCCACTGTCTATGGCCACCTTTACTGCCCATGGGCAAATCTGCCCAGTGCTGATAAATGACCCTCTGTGTGAGGTGTGAACAAAGTCATATACATGGGGCGTGCAAGGGACAGCCAGATAAAGTACACATTAATGGAGTGTGAAATAAAAGGCATTCAATGTGAGCTGTCCCAACAACTGTTTGTGTTTCCGTCTTGGTGCTGGCAGTTCTTAATCCACATAATTCACTAAATCCAAGGCCAGGTTCAGTCCCTTCTCCATAGAGTTGAAAGTTTTCATTAATGTTTATTCCAATACTTTCATTTTGTTTTCTGTTTCATAATTCCTCTTAGGAACCAAGATTCTTAAAAAATTTACGCAGTGGCGAGGGCTGTTGAAATGATTTTCTACTGGTGTGTCCAGTTTCATTGGTTATGGTGAAGTGGTGGTGTGTATTTCTCTTTCTCAGACATTGACCAGTTTCTTGTGTATATATATATAAAATCCTCCTGTTTGGCATCTGGTACTTTGTATTACGTATACACCACATTGAAAGAAGAACAGTTGTGCCATGGATGCTGTATTCCTCTATGCAGGGGTGCCCAAAAGATAGATCGGTTTCTACCAATAGACCTTGAGCTGGTTATTAGTAGGTCTCAAGACACTGCCAACAAACAGCTTGACTAAATTACCCTCCTGTTTTCATCACTAAAAGTAGACCTCACATTCGTTAAGTGTGGGCACTCCTGCTCTAATGTGTCCAGAATCTGTATTCTGTCTCAGATCAGGATGTGTTGGAAGGGTTTTTTTTGCCACAGGGGTATGTTCTGTTTTTGGTGGATTCTGATAGGGAATTTCTTATTTGTATTTTTAGGCTTGGAGGCTGTCTAAATGCTAGAAGAGTTGTGCCTGGGAATATGCTTTTGAGCCTCGTGAATTATATTTTACCACAAGAGGCACCTCTATCATGTGCCATCTTGGTTCTAGATTGCCTAGTGTGTCTTATTTTTTGCTGTAAATTATTATATTTTGTTCATTTTCTTTGTTTTGTTACCTTTTGCTTGGCTCTGTAGCATTTTTCTATGTATTCCTTTTGCTTCCTTCCATTCTTTGGGCTCATCTGCCACAAGGTAGCAGTGTTGTGCAGGTTTTTATCTTTGCAGACAGGGCTGGCTGTTCTCACTCAATAATGTGCATATGCTATTTTGTATGGCTATTTTATAGTGGTTGTGCATGTTCCAGTACTTTTCAGCAAAGCCTGGTGTATTTCTATGTATATTACTGGAGTCAAGCTCTTGTTAGGATCTGCCATTTTGCCTTGTCTAAATTCTGGGTTACTATTCTGCCTCCCTCTCTAAGCATTGCAAGTGTGATCTCTTTAACTTTAGTTGTCTTGTGATAGCAATAACTTACAACCTCAGGAATGTCGGCAGACAGTTGAACTCAATCAGAATGGCATGTTGAAGATCGTTGAGAAGTTTATTTCAAACTGTGAGGATCGTGACAACAGTGATGGTCCGATAGGTCAAAAGATTATAATGTGATCCACTCTAGTAATATAGATGCATTTTAAAATGGAGCCTAGCATATACATGTATGGGACCTATTATCCAGAATGCTCGGGACCTGGGGTTTGCCGGATAATGGATCCTTCCATAATTTGAAGCTTCATACCTTCTCTACTAGAAAATTATGTAAACTATAAATAAACCCAATAGGCTGGTATTGCTTCCACAAAGGATTAATTATATCTTTGGATCAAGTACAAGCTACTGTTTTATTATTACAGAGAAAAGGAAAAAACATTTGGATTATTTCATTATAATGGAGTCTATGGTAGACGGCCATTCCGTAATTTGGAGCTTTCTGGATAACGGGTTTCCAGATAAGGGATATCATACCTGTACTACCAGACAAGTGGAGTAAACCAAACAGACAGAGATCAGAGGGGGTAACAAAAAGGGAGATGGGACAAAACAAGGAAAAGCAAATCATGAAACAAATGACGCATGTGTAACATGACACTCCCCGTCGGAAATCTTTAGATTTCAAATAATGAACAAACATTAGTAATAAACCCTAATGTACACTCTGTCCTTGGCATCTGAGGATGAAAAGAAAGGAAAGAAACAAAAGAAGTTAATGCAAACATTAATATATTAATACTTGTTGCTCAAGAAGTTTTCCACTCTTTGTGCTCCTGTAAAATTTGTCCCACAGTCATATCTCGTTAACTTTACAGGCCAAGTGAGAAAAGGATTGTTGAGGGGAACACTTTGATATGTAGCTCTTGAGTCAAAGACCACCCTGATCTGGTCCAGTTTGCGAGGGTGGTACAAGCCAATACATGGAAGGTACCAGTACTCTTCTCCTTTCTCAAGTGGAGATGCAGGCTAAGGTTTTCTGATCAGGGTGTGCTCTAAGGAAGCATATTGTGCTTCTGCAAGCTGACTATTATTTGGTTGTCTCCTTCTAGGGATGTAAAATGGTAGGGGTGCTACCCAGCTGTTGCAGTCATCCTGGTACACGCCCTTGTTCCCAATTTCCCGGAACTCTGTGTCTTCAATTGAGGCTGCTAACTCATTGTCTCGAGTGGTTATGTGTGACGCTCTGTTGTATACCTTTACTGCATAGTTTCACCTTCACACAGTTAAGGTGTGGACACTGTTCAAAACAAGTATTGCATCCATTATACAAAACGGGAGTCTTAAAGGAAGAAACCATAGTCCGCTTTCTAATTTTCCCCAAGCAGATATTGCCTATGATCACCCCACCTAGGTCCAGGTGTTGGGCATACAGGGCATCACGTGCACCCTTAGGATAGTTCTGCCAAGTAGAAGAAGGATATCCGAATTTCTGTCAAGGGCAGGTATGCAATCCGCTATGACTTTCAAGTGAGGTTGGTGAGAGGCGTCTCCAGGAGTAGGGATCTCTTGCCTGTCAGATGGAATGTGGTTGCACTTAATGAGAGCAGGCAATGGTATTTCTATTCTGCCATTCAGAGGAGCTATTATGAGACTACTAGCTTGCCTTCCTGAAAACTTTGATCTTGCAAGAAATCTGTTACTCTGATCATCTAATATTGCATACAATCTCACAGCCCTTTCAGGTTGACCATTGAGGTATACACAAACCAAACATTTTGGAACAGGACTTGTCATGCAGTCCTTTACATACTTTAGTACATGTAGAGGATACTGGTGTTGGAGGTGCTGTTTGATCTGTGCTCTCCCCACCTTGCTTTGCCACAGGAGAGTTATCGGATACACACGGAGGCACTGTCTTGAAATAGATGAAATGCTTGGACATAATCATCACTGTTGCATTCTATGCAATTAATAGTAGCCTCACAGTCTTTGGCAGGTGTTCTATGGAGGCACAGCATTTGAAGCAGACCCCAAATTTCCTTTAAAAGTTCCTTACACTCTTGCAGGGGTTTTTTCCTGAAGTCAATACATTTCCTGAGTGGGTGTGGTTTGTTATGCAAAGGGAAATGATGATTGGGTTCTCAATTTTGTTGCTTTCATTAGCCTTTCCAGGAACTAAAGTGGGTGTAGACAGAATATCAGTCTTATTTACTGACACTGTATAGTCTGTTACTGACACTCAAGTCTGTTCCAAGCAGCATTAAGTCCTACAACAGGATTGTCCATATGTACTGCTTTGAGTCTCTTGATACATTCAGCAGATAGGGGACCTAGCCACCTGAAAAGCAAATCAAATTCTTCTAAAGCTGTGATGTCTAGTCCACTAATTGTGGCCTTAAAGGTTGATTTCCAGCCTCTCTAATTTTTCAGGTTTGTCATCAAACTTGCTGAGAGGCCTGTCTTAGTCATTTCTTTTCAAAGCATGTATTTAGCAAACTTGACAAATTTGCATTTCCAAACCTTAGATTTCTAGCTTTAGTTGAAACAAAGACTGGTGCATAAGCATTCAATTTTGGCACTGGTTCAGATTTCATGGATTTGTTGGGTTGCAGCTGTGGGGGATTGTGGTAGATATATGCTGTGACCCGAGGAACTGGAGCGAAAGTAGGTAAATTGTCTCTTGGACCAGTATGAATTTCTGAAAAGCTAATTTTTTCAACTACAAATCTGTTGGGACAGAAGCTGCATTTAATGAACTATAATAAATGTTGTAAATTCGTAATCCAGAAGGCAAAGACAGGTAATGAAGAGTTAATTGGGGTGCAGGCGAAAACTAACACTAAAACGTTTTTTAAATATATTAATAGTAAAAAGATGCAGGTTCAGAGTGTTGCTCCATTAAATAATGGTACCAGTATTGTTGTAACAGATACAGAAAAGGCAAATGTGCTAAATCAGTTCTTTTCTTCAGTGTTTTCTTCAGAGTTCTTAGGCTCACTTCATAGCTGCACTGATGGCTCCGCTCAGTCTAGTCAGTGGATGACTCAGGATATGATTCAGAAAGCTTTAATAAATGTAAACAAGGTTCCAGGGCCTGATGGCATACACCTCCCGGTTCTAATAGTGCTTAGTTCAGTATTAGACCAGCCCCTATTTCTGATTTTCTCAGATTCTCTTTTCATCTGGTATGGTGCCTATGGATTGGAGAAAAGCTGATGTCATTCCAATATTTAAAAAGCAATTGTGTTCTCAGCCTAGAAATTATAGGCAGGTAAATTTGACATCTGTGGTGGGCAAGTTATTTGAAGGCTTGTTAAAGGATCACATTCAAAATTTTCTCCTAGAGAATGGTATTATAAGCAGCAATCGGCATGGCTTTATAAAGGATAGGTCATGCCAGACAAATTTGATTGCTTTTTATGAGATGATACTGAAAAATAAATGTTTGCTTTCTGGTAGCTAAGCAAGACTATGAAGCATGTACGACACAGACTAGCAGCCTTGAAGACTGTGGAGAGAGATGAGTTAACTCTTCCTGGTGGCATCTGGAAGGTTTCACCCACTAGAGATGTGAGTACTGTCATTTCTTTAATGCTTTAAATTCTATCTAACCTCATATTCAATTTAGACCTGTCTGTTGACCAAGGATATATCTATGTAAATATGTATATATATATATATATATATATATATATATATATTTATTCTCATATACACATTTACATAAGTATTCCTGGTTATAAGGGTTCTTTAACTAAACAGATCGTTCAATCAAAATATATATCTATTTACAAACGCTATTGACACACATCTAAAGAAATAATACACATAAAACAAGTTACACTACATAGAATGTATAACAAATATTTACAAAGACAATTACAAATATGGATATGTTGGATCTAAATCCACTGCCTCCCTGATACTCATCCTTCCATTTGGTCTGGCATCTGTGTCCTCACTCCACAAACTCCCCACACTCTCTGGTGAACTTTGTCAGAGGGCCTAGCGGCTCCCAGCAGGGAGAAGTCAGGACCAAGGAGGAAGCTGAAGGGTTAAAGTCCAGAAACAAAGTACAGGCAGGGTTCAGGCAATAATCATGGTCAGGTCCAGGCAAAGGGTTCATAGGCAGGCAGCAAGTAGCAAGGTCAAGTTCAGGCAAGGGTCAAAGTCCAGGAATCAATAGCAGAAGTATAGAACACCCAGGAATGTATATAAACAAAATCTATATTCGGGCATTGAACCCGGGTCTCTGGCGTCCTTTTATAATTGAATTTGGCACCAAAAATGAGCGTTGTGATGTCACCACGCCGGTGCTGCTACCCACGTGGCGGCACTGGGTGCCACCATTTTGGGAACAACGCCAAAGAGCAGCACGCGCCGCCCCAGAGGTCCTAGTAAGGCTCCAGACGGCATTCGTGACAAACTTAGCCTATTGTAATAACTTAAAGACTGACCATAGTTACAGGTGTTAAGTTCTGATTGGTCAGTGACGAATAAGTTAGGGCATGGATTCATCAGGTAGTCCATTCAAGAATCCGGACACTGGAAGGTGGGAAAAGGCAGTTTGGAGACAGTAAGGACTACTAGATTCTCAGCTGCTCTTGGTCAAAGGGGAAGGGGCAACTGTGCCTAGTAATAGATGATCTACATTACTTTACCACACAGTAATTTTAATGAAGTACTGGTAACAAAACCTCAATAGAGCTCAATTGATAAAAGAATTTATTTATTTACTAGTTCATTGAATAGAAGAATTGATTAACTACAAAATCACCGATAGTTCACTATCGGTGATTTTGTAGTTAATCAATTCTTCTATTCAATGAACTAGTAAAGAAATAAATTCTTTTATCAATTGAGCTCAATTGAGGTTTTGTTACCAGTACTTCATTAAAATAAGTGTTCAGGGGTTTCAATACTTCTTTTTAACTAACCAAATCTATTGATTAGGTATATCACACTCCTGACTCACTTAAGGTGTTTACTCTCGATTAGTAAGTATAAGACCAGATTCATAACCTTCTGATTTTTTACCACACAGTAAATCATAACATACCAAATACCCTATAGGATAAAAATTATAGGATCAATCACATAATATAATGGGATTGATCCTATAATTTTTATCCTATAGGGTATTTGGTATTAAGTTGGGTAGGAATAATATGATAAAATATAATTTGAAGATCTCTCCTTAAAGGACATGTAAATGCAAAAAAAAGATAAAATACCATTTTTACTTTCTTTTATAAGAAACCTGACTATTATGAAGTAAAATTCCCCTTTCGTTTTAGTTGCTCTAACAGCTGTGGATAGGAAACTTCAGAGGGTCCCTAACTGCTCTGCAGGCAAACAATCATACAGCAGGGGGGAGCCCCCACCTTACTTCCCAGAACTCAAGCAGCTTTGTTTGTTTCCCTGTAGAGCAGCCTGTGACTGTGTAGAGATTTGTATCCACAGACCCAGTGCAGTCTGTATATTCTGATTATTAATCAGTCTTGCTGTATCGGCTTCTATGGCAGATATTATTTGACTTGTGATGTTTTGACCATTTATGACTATCCCTAAGCTTAACCTCCCAACTGAAGCCCAGACCACACTGAGCATGTGCGGAGTCTTGGTATTGCAGAGATGTCTAACAAAGTTACAAGATGACGGCCCCCTGTGCCAACTTTGAAAGCATAAATCATTTGTCTTATTAGGCTTCTGGTGCAGTAAGTTCATGTTTATATTTAGTATACAAAATACAGCATTTCTAACATTATTCTATTTTAGACTTTAGTTGCCCTTTAAAGGAGAATTCAACCTGTAAGGAAAAAAACCCTCCCACCCCCTGGCCAATGCCCCTTATTTTTTTATTTACCCCTCCTGCAGATTCTTGCCACGGTAGCCATCTTCTTTCTTCAGTCTTCTTCATAAGCAGACCGGTGTTTTCGGGTAATTCGCAGTTGGAGGAGATTTCCGGACCCGAACCACTACGCATGCGTCGAAAGTCACAAACATTTCCAAAAAAAATTCCACAGGAGTCCACAGCAGCCATCTTCTTTCTTGTTTTTTTTTCATAAGTTTTGGTGCATGCGCAGTTGGAGGAGATTTCCAGACCCAAACCATTGCCCAAAAACTTATGAAGAAGACTGAAAAAAAAAGAAGATGGCTGACGTGAACTCCCGTGGCAAGAATCTGCAAAAGGGGTAAAAAAAATTAGGGGCATTTGCCCGGGGGAGGGGGCGATAGGTAGGCTGGGGGGGGATGAGGGAGGGGTTCTCCTTTAAGGCTTAATTTTTAAGGTTTACTTTCCAGCTTTTACCCAGTGCACTTTGTTTTGTCAGAATCCAGTATCTCGGCAATCCACTGCCATGCATCACACTGAAGAAGAGTTGTTCCTGACTGGATATCATGACCTCCCTGTGGAACTACTAGCTCAGAACTCAGATGCCCCCTTGTCAGAGACAGGCAATATTAAAACTTCTATGAATCTCTTAAAACCTGTGAGTTTAATGTTATACATTCGTGTAATGCTCCTTGCTTGTCACTGAGTAATGGTCAATTTATTTTGGGAGCTTTTTTTTTTTCTTTATATAAAATAAATTACATTAGTATTATGTATGTGGATTTTTGTCTGCCCCTGCTTCTTGTAAGGCCTATTTAACATGTGGTGGTATTTTACAAGCGTCATAAAGAAAATATATCCCTATTTAACATGAGCTCATTCAGTTGGGCTTCTAAATAAAATAGGTGCATAAAAACTGAACGGGTAAAAATTCATTTATTCATGAAAATGTTTTTTCATTACATGGGGTAGTGAAACTGCAAACCTGTTTAGTTCAGAAATTAAAGCTATCATCTCCAATGAAGACTAGGTTTAATATTGTAGGTGTCAAATTGCAGGTTTGAAGTTACTCATAACCCCTAATCGGCAATTCGTTTTGAGCATTCTACTGCAAGCTGTAATGAAAACAAAAAAGTGTGCAAGTTTAGAGATGTATTATGTGTGGTTAACTGTATATTTTTCTTTATTTGTACATCTTTCAGTGTATTTTATATTTCCATGTTTATGTTGCACAATAACGTGTCTAATTAATGTGGCATCTCGTTTACTTCTGTACAAATACTTGGCTAACCAACTTTGTGTACATTGCAGGGTTGTGTTATTTAATCTTATAGAGATTAGCTATTGTGTTCTAAAAGGGGTAGTTCTTCTTAAAAAGGAAGAAAAGAAAGTAAGGAAATATTATGCCTGCTGCTCTCTTGAACCTCCAAATTATTAATTTTAGTAATTGGCATCCAAACCCATTGCTCCTTGTACATTGTGGCTGCCATTTTAAAGGAACAGTAACATAATTTTTTAATGCTTAATTCCTCCCCAAAACAGCTAGGTAAAGTTTATTTCCCCTTGGCTTTTTTCAAATCTTTAGCATGAAATTTATATGCAAAGTGCCCCGTAGGAGAAAAGCGAAAAGGCGATGGCAGCATTAATTCCTGTGTGCTGGAAGTCTGCTTAACACCAATAACCTAAAGCAACTACATTTTTTTTTTAAGCGTCTATATCTTAAATATATGCTCACATCATTACCCCCAAAGCTGTCCAAATGAATAGAAACTTAAATTTAAGATGCAGACACTGAGAAAAGCTTATGTGCTTTAGTTTATCCATGTTAAGCTGACTTCCAGTTCAGGGCACAGAAGAATATAAGCAGTTTTTGTAACACTTTGCATGTCAAATTCAAGATGAAGATTTGAAAATAGCCAAGGGGAAGTGAGCCTTCCCTATCATTATAGCTATTTTAGGGGTAAATAAGTATTAAAAAAAAATTGGTGTTACTGGTCCTTTAAATGCTGATGATGTCTCTCCACCCAGGTTCTAGAGTGATGTCCACATATACAAATTTATTTCTTAGTGCGTCTGTCTGAAAAACCTATGAAAGATGCAGGCATTCACAGGGATTAGTATGGTTTAGTTGCATAGTGAGCTTAATATTCTAAATTCACATCAACATTCACACAGATTGTTTCCTTTGAAAACAATATATAATTGTTTACAAATTTTTTTAATGTTATTTTATGTGGCTTCTGCTGTTTACATTAGATTCTGGAATTTAGCAATGTGAGATAACAGCAAATGATCCAGAGAATTATGACGCTATAAAAAAAAAAGGTGGTTAAAATGATCACTTAGGGCAGCGTTAGATCTGCACATTCAGTTGATACAAAGCTTCTATGAGAATCACAACCTGGTAACCAAGAGAGCTGAAAAGCAGGAAGTAGTGTCCTGGCTATTATATTAGACATCCAGTCACTCCAGCCTTTATACATTACATTTTTGGCTAACTAACTATATTAGAAACATTTTTTTTATCTTGCAGAGCCTACCTTTTTAGCTAGTTTAATTTTTATACTGAACAATTCCTTTACTAGGATAATAAAGCAGTTAAAATATTTCATGCAGATGTAGTTATCATAATATTAATGAAATTACATTTTAGTTGTTGTGATCTGAAGATATTGCTTGTCAGAGCTTAGTAAACATTTTGCCATTTTCATCCATTTCATCATCCTGTAACTACAGTACTCCTGTGGTCTATGGATTAGTTTAAGTGGTTGCACTAAAAGAATCGTTACAAGCTCCTTCTGACA
>CM044443.1:76205043-76220287 GCA_024363595.1 Xenopus borealis | reverse complement strand
GTTTTACACTTTCCTTGCCCTTTAAAGGGAAACTGTAAACGATTTAAAGAAACAATTTCTAATCATGTTTTTTTTATACATTTTTTACACCTTATTAATTTTTAGCGGCAAAACCAGTATCTCATGTACAGACGACTGTTTATGGACATTGAAAGAGAACAAGTGAAAGAAATGAAAAGACAAAAGGAGCATGAGAAGAAAATTAAAAAGTAAGCATGATTCCTGTGACATATCTGGAAAACAGAGGTGATGATTAGAAGCCAACATAAGTAAAACTAGGATTTGGACCCCGTTTACATCCAGTGAGTTTACTTACTGACACGAATAACATTTCTTCTTTCTGACAGAATTAAAGGAGAGAGAGAATTCCAAAGGCAACTAGAGGAGCAGCAATTACTTGAGGAAGCCGACCAGGTCAAGGAATATATACATGAAAATCAATCTGAGTTGTCAAATCTTCATCATGAGACAGAAAAACAGCCAGAACATGGAGTAAAAACACAAAAGTACTTGGAATATGTTAGGTAATATGTCTTTCTGTCGTTTTTAACATTGGCAAAAAATACTTTTTTTAATTCTACTGTTTAGAGCAATGGTTTTCCAGCTGATTGGCGATAAGGATAATATGATAAACCATCTTGAGTATAGCCACACCTGGGCCATTTTTTTACATACCTATCCAAATAATGCACTGGGACCCATCTTCATTTATTGACTCCATATCTTTACTTATAGGAAGTTATTAGCCGTTTCTTTTTTGAGCAATCGTTTAAATGTTATACAGACCCCTAGAATCCTCATTTAATGGGAGGAGGTATATTAATATAATAAATCTTTGCCCATACACAATTGTGAGATGATGTGGTTTTCTTAATAGGTTTAACTCAATAGGAGGCAGTGCAGTTGGTTTTTAGTATTTTGTCACTGGTGGTGAAACCAATTTATGTGACATTACCCTTCTACTTCTAACAAAATGTCAGTTTTTTGCAAGGCCAATTTTATTAGTATGACATCCTAAAACTTGATATGTATTAATTTATTGTGTACTCCTTGTTTTATTACTTTTCTTCTATATCATTTGTGTTGCCAATCTTCTACTTTAGGTATGCTGAAGCATTAAGAGCACAGATGAAGGAAAAGATCCAACTTAATAAAATTGAATTGCCACCATTATGTTGTTGTGGCTCAGATTTTTGGGAGTCGCATCCAGACACGTGTGCAAATAACTGTGTTTTTTACAAGAATCCAAAAGGTAAATTGTCTTCTAGTAATACAAAAGTTATTCCCTTTGTAACTCTCCTCAGACCTCATCAGAAAGACAATGCTGGATAGTACAGGTATTGGATCCGTTATGCAGAAACATCCAAATCTTCCATTGACTCTATTTTATCAAAATAATATATATATTTTTTTAAATGATTTCCTTTTTCTCTGTAATAATAAAATAGTACCTTGTTCTTGATCCAAACTAAGGTATCCTTAATCCTTATTGGGAGCAAAACCAGCCTATTGGGTTTATTTAATGTTTAAATGATTTTCAAGTAGACTTAAGATATGACAATTCAAATTACAGAAAGATCCATTATCCGGAATACCCCAAGTCCTGAGCATTCTGGATAACCGGTCCCATACCTGTATAGTTTTTTTTGTTGGATCATTCAGTTATTGTAAGTCCCACTCACCCTTTGAATTACTTGCTCGGCATGTATTTTTATCCGGCTTGTTCCCGTCTTACCAGGGATTCACTCCAATTCACCTCCAATTTTATATACATTGTATAAATATAATATTTATTGCAAATTTGTTTTTTTTTGTGTACACTATTTTTGAGTGCTAATCAGACATTCCCTGACCACTGAGCACCTCTTAATCTTCAGCTTGATATAGAGGAGGTCCTTCTTCTATATGTTCAAGATTATTAAAGGGATTCTGTCAGGATTTTTATGGTATAGTTTTTATTACTAAATTACACTGTGTACATTCCAAATAATTCATTCTACCATTTAAAATGTTCTTATTGAACCAAAAATTGCAGTTTTTTTAGTTGTAATATTGGTGTGTAGCCAGCCATTTCAGGTCATTGTGCCTGATCTTGTGCTTTCAGAAAGAGCCAACACTTAACTATGGAACTGCTTTCAGATAAGCTATTGTTTTTCCTACTCAAAGTAACTGAAGGAGTCACAACTTGGGTTAGAAAAACTTGGATTTTTACTATTTAATACTGTTTTCATATCTATCACTAGATGCACTAGGAGCATTTTTAGCAATGCAGGTGTCAAGGAGCTGTCATCTGGTTACCGTCCCACTGTTCTGCTGATGGCCTGCTGCAGGAAAGAGGGAGGGGTTATATCACTCCAACTTGTAGTGCAGCAGTAAAGAGTGCCTGAAGTTTATTGAAGCACAAGTCACATGACTGAGGGCTCCTGGGAAACTAGTAACATGTCTAGCCCCAAATTAAAAAAAAAATTTAAATGTGGATTAACAGCAGATTCTGCTGGATTACATAGTTAAATTGGGTTGAAAAAAGAAAAAGTCCATCAAGTTCAACCCCTCCAAATTTAAACCCAGCATACACACACACACACACACACTCTTTCACACAAACCATATGCCCATAGCTATACTAACTGTAGAGTTTAGTATCAAAATAGCCTTTGATATTATGTCTGTCCAAAAAATCATCCAAACCCCTCTTAAAAGCATCAACAGAATCAGCCATCACAACATCACCCGGCAGTGCATTCCACAACCTCACTGTGAAGAACCACCTACGCTGCTTCAAATGAAAGTCCTTTTCTTCTAGTCTGAAGGGGTGGCCTCTGGTGCGGTGATCCCCTTTATGGGTAAAAAGGTCCCCTGATATTTGTCTATAATGTCCTCTAATGTATTTGTAAAGTGTAATCATGTCCCCTCACAAGCGCCTTTTTTCCAGAGAAAACAACCCCAACCTGGACAGTCTCCCCTCATAATTTAAGTCTTCCATCCCTCTAACCAGTTTAGTTGCACGTCTCTGCACTCTCTCCAGCTCATTTACATCCCTCCTAAGGACTGGAGTCCAGAACTGCACTGCATACTCCAGATGAGGCCTTACTAGGGATCTATAAAGAGGCATAATGTTTTCATCCCTTGAGTTTATGCCCTTTTTTATGCAGGACAGAACTTTATTTGCTTTAGTAGTTACAGAATGACACTGCCCAGAATTAGACAACTTGTTATCTATAAAGCACTATAAACTGGTGCATTTAAAAAAAAAAAAAAAAAAAAAAAATGTTTTCCCATGATAGCATTCCTTTAAAGAAACATGCACATAACTCCTTGTATTTACTATTCAATGGAATGTCCACCCCTGCATTAAATTGGCACTTGCCTCACACATAGCAAGAGGACTAATGGGCATGAGGCTGGTTTTAAATGAGGGTCATGTGAATACTCATGGATTCAAACAACGATAGGGGTTCTGGGATGTATGCTGTAATTGATGGATATTTCCCCTATACAGTATAATCACTCTGTCTTATTTTTAATTCGTGGCTTATTCCATGTTTATGGGTTGGTGTATATGTGCAGCAGACTTATAAGTACAGTAGAACAATGTCTATAGTAGTTACCTATTATACTACTGGGACGTTTGGCCGGCACATGTTGGTATATTGGGAGTGCCAAGTTTTATTAGGGACCGAAGCAGTTGTGCCAGTGAGAATACTGCAGGTGCTTGACCTCACCAGGAAGTACAGATATAGAATTAGATTGATAAAAATAGATGGATTGGGGAATGAAATGTAAGGTTTTGGAATTTAGTTACCAGTGTTCAAAACTGTATTAAAGAAAACATTTTTTTTTCCAGCCTATGCTCGAGCCTTACAGTCTGTGATCTCTTCACGTGACATGTGGGATGGAAATTTAAGCACCAGATTTTCAACCTGTCGCATCACTTCTGCTCGTACTCAATCATATAAGTGAAAAAAAGAGAAAAAACATGGTCAAGTGCCTGAAATCATTTCATTGTGAATTGCACGTCTTATTTATTGTTTATTGGATCTTTAGTCTTTTCTAGAACTGTTGTGCCTTAAATAGCAATTATTTACTTGAATTAATTAATCAAAATAGATTTAACATTATTTTGAATAATAATAGTATTCAGTACACTCACAATGTGTTGAGAATGTTACACGTCTCTCCGGTCAGTTCAGTAAAAAATACTTCCAGAGTTTATTGTGAAGTGCAGACAAATAACCAAAGCTTTCAAGGGCCTCACATCCCCTTTGTCAAGTGTAAAGTGTCTTGGAGGTATTTTTCATTAAACTAATGCAGTTGTATTTCAACCTTTGGATCATATTTAGTTTGAGGCATAACTAGCCCATACTGATACTAGATGCCTGTTATAAGAGAATGTTTACAATAATACATAGTTGTTTAAGTTTACCACTTTAGTTTATATTTAGAAATATCACTACAGTGATTTCCAATGTTATCATTAAATAAATCATTCTACCTTATTTACTTTATTCCTTGTGTTGGCCTTTGTAGTCCTTGTTTCCCCAGAGCCGATCAATCATATATTAAAAGCACAAAAATGAAATTATTCATCATAGTGTCACTGAATATTGGTCATTTATAAAATCCTCTAATTTTATGAACAGCATTGTTGCTGTGAGTTTAATTTTGTGTGTTTCATAGGGCTGCACAGAAATTCCTTTTTACCTCATTTTGAGTGGCTAAAGGACCAGTAACATCAAAACTTTTTTTAAAAAATGAATTTGTATATAAGAAAAAAAAAACAGACATATTTAACTTTAAAATCACAAAGTCTTTACTAAAAAACAAATTACCGATACTCCACTTTCGTTTCAGAAAAGGCGACAGAGCATCGTGCGGTGCTCGATTTCTCCTCCCTGGCTATTTCCTATAAGGAAAGCAGGGAGGAGAAATTGAGCGTCGCATGATGGATTGCCTGATTGCAAGCAGAGTTTTTTTTAATAAAGACTTTGCGATTTTAAAGTTAAATATCTCTTACTAAGGCTCGAAGTGAATTTACGAATAGAATTTGAATTTTTAAAATTCGTTTAGAATTGAAAAAAACGAAAATTTGAATTTAGACTATTCGCCAACTTAAACCTGTCGAATTGCCATTTTAGCCTATGGGGGACCTCCATAGCTTTAAAGGAACAGTTCAGTGTAAAAATAAAAACTGGATGAATAGAAAATAAAAAATGTTTCTAATATACAGTAGTTGGTTAGCCAGAAATGTAATGTATAAAGGCTGGAGTGACTGGATGTTTAATATAATAGTCAGAATCCAACTTCCTGCTTTTCAGCTCTTTAACTTTGAGTTAGTCAGCGACTTGAAGGGGGGTCACATGGGAAATAACTGTTCAGTGAATCTGCAATTGATCCTCCGCATTCCTCTCAGATTCAAAAGCAACAGTTATGACCCATGTGGCCCACCCTCAATTCACTGGTTGGTTACTGCCTGGTCACCAGGGTAACCAGTCAGTGGAAAACAAGAGAGCTGAATAGCTGCCAGTGTTCTGTCATGTTATACATCCAGTCACTCCAGACTTTATACATTACATTTTGGCTAACTAACTATATTATAAACATGTTTTATTTTGCACAGACTATCTATTTATCCAGTTTTTATTTTTATACTGAACAATTCCTTTAACAAAAGTTTTTTTCTAAGTTTTGGAAAATCTATTTTTTTTTTTTTTTAAATTGGTTGAATCATTCGATTGAACAGTTCGAATACGATCGAAAACTGACCTATTTGATTTAAATAAAGGACTAGATAAGAATATGAGAGGGTGTGAATAGAATGATGAGTAGTAGCAATAACAATACATTTGTAGCCTTACAGAACTTATTTTTTAGATGGGGTCAAAGTTTAAAAAGACCAGAAGAAGGCAAATAATTCAAAAACTATAAAAAAAGAAAAATGAAGGCCAGTTAAAGGTTGCTTAGAATTGGCCATTCTATGACATAATAAAAGTTAACTTGAAGTTGAACTACCCATTTAAAGAGACTTAAGGAAGGTAGTCCTTGCTGTCCCCTGGGGCAGTTTTGCAATTGTGCATTCTAGCTAGCAGAGAACTGTCTGAAGCCACACATTCCACATTCACTTTATGTAAATTGCAACTGCCTGACACCGCAAGCAGTTGGCTCAAGTCCCAACAACCCACATTACAGCATTTTTGATTACCATCTGTACTAATGGGGCTGTAGCCCTTAGAAAATGGCAGGTGGGATCCATTGTTACTCGCAGGAAATCACATCCCCAGAGGGCTACAAAGTGCCCATCTGCCATTGTCCCTAAAATGAACAGGAGGCCGGCTGAGGGTCATGGCACTAAATGGATGTCACTCATTTTGACAGCCTGTCTGACCTGTGTATTGCTATACACTCAAGACCATTCTCACATCTGGGAGAAGGTCAGCAGCTACGTGTAGCTTGTCAAAAAAAGCCCAACAATCTGTCTGACCATTCATACTTCAGCATTCAGTACAGTGCAACCAAATGCAAAAAAAAACATATGTAGGGGTTTTCAAAAACACAGACCTTAATGGACACCTATTATCCAAATGTATTTCTCCACCAGAGGTGTGGAATACTACAGTCCACACTCCAGTTGGGGGAAACAATAGTTATATTCCTACGAGCACTACACAGCCATTTAGTGCCACAGCCATGTTTAGTTGTGCACATATGAGTGCTTATCCTGTTGCCACCATTATCCATCACACATGCACATAACTAGCAAAAGCGGTGGCACTATTCTCATTGCCATGACAAGGCCCACCCGCACCAGAACATGGCCCATAGGAGGAACATTTATTTCCTCTAAACAGAATTATTAGCCCTAACCTCTGGTGGGGGAAACCAATTTTCTGCGATAGATATCCATTAAAACCACAGCAACAAGCTAATTGGCTGTGCATTATGGGAAAGGACAAAACCTAGGTGCTTACAGCTGTACTGATCTTCAGTCTGCCATCCAGTTACCCCAAAAATCACACACTCCATCAGAGTAATCCCATTATACCACTTTAAGGTATTGGAGAATTACTCAGTATGACATTGTGCCAAATAAGAAAACATTCACCTAGGGGTTTCAAAGGCTCCAATCTTTAATCTTACATTCATTTGCCCCAAAATCATATACGTGTACATTTAACCAATGTGATTGCAGAATTTCATAGTATTATAAAACTCTTCTACGGTGCATTTTTGGCAAAGAACAAAATATGTACGCAATGGTTTGTATGTAAAGATTTCCCTGGTATTCATATTTGGGATGTTCAACATTGTTTTCATACTTACCATAATTTTCCTTTCCTAGACACTAAATATGTCAACATAAACACTGGTTAGGTTCCCTGCCCCCAATCAGATCAGAAGTCCCGCTTCCAAGTTAATAAACCCTCCTCCTGGGGCCAGCAGTCTAATAATTTAATCAAGGGTTTGTTGACATATTTTGTGGCTAGGAAAGGAAAATTATGTTAAGTATGAAAACAGTTTTCCTTATTCCTAGCCACAATATGTCAACATAAACACTGGGATGTACGCAGCAAGAAAAAAAAAAAGGTTTATTAAGAGTTATAGGACTGGAGAACTTCCGAAGCAAAACTCATACTTTCGGAACCACATCCTAGCCGACTTCCAGGATGCAGTCTGACAAATACGATCAATGGGAACCTCCGATACTGCCGCCCAGGAGGTGGCCACCGCCCTAGTTGAATGTGCTCTTTTCCCTTTAGGAGCTAGCTTGCCTTGTAATTGATAAGCCTTTAAGAATCACTAACCATCTTGAAATAGTGGAAGATGAGGCTGCCAAACCCTTCCTGGCACCTGCCGGAAAAATGAAGAGACAATCCGAATTTCTAAATGATTTTGTAGCAGACAAATATGTTTTAATTGCTCTGACTGGGTCCATTTTTAGGAACTCTGGGTCCTCTGAGGCTGAAACGCTGGCTGATAAGGCCGGACGAATAATTTCCATATTCAAGTGAAAGGTAGAAACCACCTTAGGCAAGAAGGACGCGTCTGGCTTGATCATCTTATCTGGCAAGACAATCATATTTTCTTGTCTTACGGACAAGGCCTGTAATAAGCTGACTCTAGCCGCTGAAGCAATCACTACTAAGAATAATGTCTTCAAGGTAATGTTCCAAATTGAAGCTTGAGATAAAGGCTCAAAAGGAGAAGAGGCTAAGGCCCAAATTCACTAAAGCGCGTAGCGTCTAACGCTAGCACTAATTAGCCAGCGTGATGTCATTTCATAACTTCGGAAATTCACTAACACCTGCTCTGGCGAATTTTCGATAGCGAAGTAGATAGACTTGCGCAACTTCGCACCCTTACGCCAGACGAAGTTGCACACTGACGAAGGATTATGCAAATTCACTAAGATCAACATTTTCCTGAACTTTTCCACTTACGCTAGAATTTACTTCGCCTGGTCAGACCTGGTGAAGTTCAATACAATAGATAGGAATTTGAAAAAAAAAATTGTCCCAAAAAAACGCTGGCATGTTTTACCATTCTAGTCTGAAAAATATGTTTTTTTGGAGGGGGGGTTACCCTCCTTCTCCCCTACATTTCCTAACATATGGCAACACAACTATATAGGGGGCATATGTAGGGCAATAGGACAACTTTATTTTTTTAATTAAAGGTTTCCTGGGCTTGTGTAGTGCTACATAGTGGCTGTAACATACAATTCTATTATACTTTGAAATTTGCGCCATATGCAAATTAGGCATCACGTATATGTGCTTTGCCTGGCGAATGAATGGTAGCGGTACTTCGCTAACGTTCGCCACCCTGAGCGCAAATTTGCATCTTAGTGAATTTGCGTAGTGCTGACAAAAATTTGCCTGACGAAGTGTGGCGAACGTTAGCGAAGCCAACGCTAGCGAATTTTCGCCGCTTAGTGATTTTGCCCCTAAGGATCTCATAACTAAGAGCAAGTCCCAAACAGAAGAAGAAGAACTATTTGGAGGACGAATCTTCAGTGCTGCCATAAAAAAATCTCTTGATCGCTGGGTCCTTGGCCCAGTGAACCCCTGTCATGGCTGACAAGGCTGATACATGGACCTTAAGCGTTCTGTATTGTAGGCCTTCATTCAAACCTTCTTGAAGGAAGTCTCCAGCTAACTGGTTCTGATCTTGCCATACCACGAATCTCTTCCATATTCTGTAATAAACCTTAGATGTAAAAGACTTCCTAGCCTGCAATAAGGTTCCTATCACCCTCTCAGAAAGTCCTAAGTTCTGCAATCTTTTCCGCTCAACCTCCAAGCTACCAAGGAAAGGGACGCTGGGTCTGGAGGAACCAATGGCCCCTGGAGAAGAAGGTCCTTCCTGACTGGCAGATGCCAATGTCTCTCCTTTTGAAGCTTCAGAAGTAACGGGAACCAAGGCCAAAATGGCCTCTGATCCTTCACTCTGAATCTTCAGAAGCACAGCTAACATGAGGGGTACTGGTGGAAAAAGATATACAAGGGGAAAGACCCATCTTTGGAGAAGGGCATCCACCACCATTGCTTGAGGATGGAATCGTCTTGATGAACAGAGGTAATTGAGAATAGTTCGCTGGGGCCATCAGATCGATATTGGGTTTACCCCATCTCCTCACAAGCTGGTGAAATACTGCTGGATTCAGCTGCCATTCGTGTTTGCTCAAGGTGCTCCTGCTCAAGAAGTCCGCTTGCTGATTCTGAGAACCTGGAACATAAACTGATGGTAGATTGTCCAGATTCTCCTCTGCCCAGGAGAGAATAGGAGAAATCTCCTGAAGAAGCTGAACACTCCTCATTCATCCCTGCTTTCTTATGTAGGCTACAGCCGTTGTCTTTCTTCACCTTCACGGAGTTCCCTTTCAATCGATGGGCGAAGGATTGAAGAGCACAATTGACTGCCCTGATCTCCAGAATGTTGGAAGGTACTCCTACCATGCGGGTTCTCCAAACTCCCTGTGCCAACTGAGAATCAAGGAGAGCACCCCAGCCAAGGGAAGATGCATCTGTTGTCACTATCTCCCATGTGCTCTGACGTAGGGGAAAACCCTACGAGGTTTGGGATATTCAACCACCACTGAAGATCTGCTTTAGGTACTGTGGTAAGACAATCTTCTGAGACCAGTCCTTTTGAAACCTGTCCCATTGCTGAAGAAACACCTGCTGAGCCACTGGGCCCATTTGGTGACCTGGATAGCAGAAGCCATCGGGCCCAATAAGGACATTTATTCCCTGGCTGGAATCCAGTTTTCGCTGACCATGAGAGAAACTCTCTGTCGCAATTTCTGAGCCTTTTCCAGGGGAAGGGAGACCTCCTTCTTTGTATTGAAGAGAGCCCCCAGGTAAGTCAGTGACTGAGATGGTTCCAGGGAGCTCTTTTCCAGGTTTATTAACCAGCCGTGGGCTGATAGAAAAGAAGGAACCCGATCTTGTTGCTTCCGAAGAAGGGCTGAGTCCTTGTTCAATAGAAGGAGGTTGTCCAAGTAGTGCCATAACATGATATGGTCAAAAGAATGCACGCACTCCTGCAGCCAGACGGTGAGGTAAAACATGATACCCTCCTTGCAGAGTTCTGCAATTAGAGTTTTCTGAAGGTCCTGTGAGCCAATGCCAGACCAAACGGCAGGCAACGAAACTGAAAATGTCTCCTGTCTATCACAAAGCCAAGATATGGCTGATGGCAAGCTGCCACTGGAACATGTAGGTATGCGTCTTTGAGGTCGATGGAAACCTACCTACTTTTCTATCCATAACGTCCTTGAGGACTGAGGAATCCTCAATAGGTACAGTGGTCTTTTTAGCCAGATGGATAACCGCTGAATCCACTGCTGATGGATTATCCCAAATTTTAGTATCCTCTGCTAGAAAAGGATATCATCTGGAGAATATGGATAATAAGGAAGATATTGAGACCCTCTTGGATCCCTTCCATTCAGATCTAATGAGATCTGCAACCTCCGGAAACAAGGGGAAATATTCTTTAGATTTTACTGAAGGAGGCAGAACTGTGTGTTTTGGAACAGCATCCATAGGAGGCTCAACTCCCAAGACCAACTTAAATGCTTTAATCAATGGTCCAACTAGAGTGAGATCAAAAAATGAAACATCCACTTCTTCCTCATCGTCATCCAAAAAAACTTCTAGAAAACATGTATTTCCCATAGATCCCCCTTAGAGAAAATCATCCTCTGAAGACACTGGATCCAGGGCAAACTCAGCATAAGGCACAGATGAAGTGGCTTTTGAAATTCCTTGAGCAGCAAGAAAAAAAAATGAATAAGAATAAAAATAAAAAACAAAAAGAAGGAGGGTATACCTAGATCTAGGGACAGTTTTGTTTGAGGCAGCGGGATCCATTCTCCTGTTAAAAAGAACGAGCAACCAAATTATTTCTGCTCCAAACAAGGAGCACAGACAAGAAAAAAAAGGAAAAACCTGTTATGGCAAAAGAAAAAACACTGTAAGGGAGCCGAAGGACAGGACCTGACGCATTAAAAGCAGCGGTGTACAGGGCCAACAGCTCCAAGATTTTAAACCTTAGATACCGCCCCCCACAAGTGATCGTGCCAATGGTCGGAAGAACTGGCAATGCACATGCGCACAAGCGAGATTGAGTACCTTTGCCATAAACAAGAAGGGCAAACGAGCAGCGCACGGAGCGCATTACTCCGCCCTAACGTATGTATGTAAAGTGGCCATGGGTTCAAACAAGATTATTTAAGAACTAGGTACTCCATCTGATAAGGACAGAAAAAAAGACTGCTGGACCCAGGAGGAGGGGGGGGGTTATTAACTTGGAGGAGGGACTTCTGATCTGATTGGGGGCAGGGAACCTACCCAGTGTTTATGTTGACATATTGTGGCTAGGAAACAATGCTATAAATTGCAAGGTGTGAGGTGATAAACATTTCTCCAAGGCTGCTAAATTTAGGAAATTTTGGAATAACAACATCCTTCGTAACAAAACGTCCGTGCTATATTTAGGGTTTACATTGTTTGGGTAAAAATGAGATTACCTGGAAACTTGAAACCAAAGAGACCCCCTCCATTTTTTTTGCCCATGATCTAAACAATCAGATCAGCATGTTTTAGCCTAGAATATGGTTGGGCAATGGTCTCTTCGTATCAGTCAAGCATTACATGAATCAGTAGCCACTGGACCACCATGATTGTTCCAAAAAATGACTGAACTATTAGGCGTGGCACAGGTGTGTCTGGAGAAGCTGAAAAAAAATTGGTGCCTACTGTCATGACCACTTAATAGACCTTATACTGGTGGCTCAGCATGTGTTCTCTGGCCAGTGCCGCTCCGGCCAGGAGGCAAGGTGAGCATCTTGCCTCAGGCGGCACAGAGTGGACAGTTACCAGGGGCGGCAAAAAGCTGCCTCTGTTAACTTTGAGCCGAATTTTCGTTTTTTGCACTCTTCTAGTGCAGTGAGCGCTATTGCGATTCTGCCCCTCCTCCACCCACTCGAACGATAAAAAATAGAAGTGCGGAGGGGGGGGCGGCATCAGGGCTGCTGCCTCAGGTGGCATGAGCCCATGGAACACCCCTGTCTCTGGCCCTACCTTTTTTTACCCGTTAACAACATTCAGATATAAAAGGTGTAACACAATAATTATAAATGTTCCTGGGTGGTGCAAAATAAATGCTGTGATTGACTAATAGTAGCCACTATGTGGAAGAAGTAGGCTAGAAATGTTGTACATTACGTTTTGTGTTTCTGTACCAGCCGAAGGCAACCACAGTCCTTTAGCAGTAAAGATCTGTGTCTCCAAAGATGCCCCAGTAGCTCCCCATCTTCTTTTCTGCTCATTCACTGATTCACATGCTCTGTGCTGCTGTCACTTACTGAGCTTAGGGACCCACTCACAATATACAGTACACATAGAATAGAAATGTCACAATATAAGGCTGATTAATAATTAATACAGATAATTAGTACATGGCAGCACATAAACCAGTTGAACTAGCATCAGAATTTAATAATCAACCTTGTAGCATCGGCTTATATTACAGACCAACCTCATTATCTGCTTGATAATTTGCGACGACCCTTAAGCTTAGCTTCTCAATAGCTGCTCAGAGCCCACTGAACATGTGAGTGTTGCAGACACTTTCCAAGATGGTGACCCCCTGTGACAAGTTTGAAATCATGTATTATTGCTGTTACTGAGAAGCTGAAACTTAAGGCTGATGCAATAAGTTCATTATATAATTTTCATCCACATTCATTTTCAGGGTTTGAATCCCTATGTGACATCAGTGTTACTGCCTTAGTTGCCAAGTCTTGGGTTTAGGCTTTCTCAGTATCCATTGCTCCACACTATACAGTACAGATATGGGATCTGTTATCTGGAATGCTTGGGACCAGATAGAAGTCTCTCCATAATTTCCATTGTCGTTATTAAAGCTTACTAAAAACATTTAAAACCCCAATAGGATTGGTTTGCCACAGATATGGATTTATATAGCTTAATTACCATCAAGTACAAGATACAGTATTGTTTGTATCCAGTCAGTAAAGTGTGGGGGCTCCCCCAGATCAGGCTGATTTTTTTCGAATCACCAAACACGCACGCTCGCACGTTTAGTTACTTTACTCTTCTCTTGACCACCTTTGCGTACCCAGGGTCTGCTATATGATAGTTAAATTACTTCATGCAGCCCTGTACAATAAGACTATAAAATAAAAGAACAGGGTCGCATCAAATAACAGAATATAATTAAATATAAAAATATATTTACATTCAAAATGAAGTACAGAGTGTCAAGATACATAAGGTAAGAGGCCCTGCCCCAAAAAGCGTACGGTCTTGTTAGGAGAAAAAATAAGTGCCACAATTTACAGAAGTTAAGGCATTGCTGCATAATTCTGAAGAGAGTCAAGTGCAAAGATTTCCAAAAAAAAAATAGATTTAGTATCTGTAATGACAAAAGAGGTTTGATGTGACTGAAGCTTGCAGTGCAGCAGTATCTAAATCCCCAAACACCCCCATCCTTATTTCTGTCACCCTTGATAGTTCTACTTCCTTTGTTCTGGGCTATTGGCTGGGGGTGGGCGAGACCATTGCCCAGCCCCCTCCACCCCCAGAGCATGTCTTCCCTCCCCTCCTCCAGCACTCATGGCACCCTGCCCTTTATTCTCGCTCACTGCTATGTGCCTTCACTCAGTATAAATGCAAACATCAAGGATAGACATCTCCTTCCTATTAAGTGGCTGCTGCCGGTCTAACAATCTTCAGCAGCAGTAGCTCAATTGCCAGCAGAGCAAACCATCATTGTAAGGGAACTGAAAGCTTCTTGACTGCAGACATGAGATCTTCCCTAGCGCCTGCCATCAGGCTCATGCAGTCTGTATCCAGAGACAGCTGGTAAGTTCATTTCCTTCATCTGTGTCTCACTTCACTTTTTGTGTTGCCTGTCTCTGGACTACAGCTCCCAGCATCCCCAGGTGGACCTGTCATATGTTTGTTTCTCACAATAGCAGATGCTTGTGTATTGTATTACAAAGTTGTATAATGTTTTAGGAAACAATGAGTTTTTACAAGATCTTTGAAAGTGGACAAATTCAGATCAGTCTTGTTTGTCAATGTACTGGTTTTACAAGTTCTATCATTTGGTAATGCTGACAGAATCCCATCCCATGTGCCTCTGAAACACGTCCTGACTGCTGCCTGTGGAAAACAAGTTTGCTAAAAAGCCTAAGTATTACAAATGTTTGTATTTTACTGTTTCTTTGCCCTCAAGTACTCCTTGATCAAAAGACAAGTAACTGAAACAAAACCAAAACACCAGACCGGGGACAAATAGCAATTTATCTGCTACAAACATTGATTTGGAAAAAAAAAGATGCCAGATCTTGTAACCTGTAATTGCTTCAGTATTTTTATCTCAGTCTGTAAAACAATTGTTAGTACAGGTATTGAACCTGCTGTCTAGGATGCTCAACACCTGGGGTTTTCCGGATAAGTCATCTTTTTGTTATTTAGCGCTCCATATTTTATGCCTCCAAAAACAATTAATATAGTTGTTTATTGCCATTGGTTTGAGTCGTAAAAAGTAGTATTCCTTTAATAGGCATCCATCTCAATGGTGCTTATCTAATTATGTCAGTCTTGGAGCTTCCAATTAGAGCCAGTGCAAGTTTCTACTATCAGTTCAGTTAACCCTTTAATTGTCATCATTGTAAGAATCATGGGGAGGGGCAGTGTTACAGCTGTTACAG
>CM044443.1:76154857-76176114 GCA_024363595.1 Xenopus borealis | reverse complement strand
AATTTAATAATTAGCCCTGTAACATCAGTTTATATGACCGTCCAACCTCATTTTCTGCTTGATTATTTGTGACGACCCATAAGCTTAGCTTCTCAGCAGCTGCCCAGAGTACAATAAGCCTGTGAATGTTTCTGAAATGCCATGGAAAGCTTCTGCCAAACATAGTGCACAGCATTAAAAAATATTTCCTAAAACTGTACCACTGGAATCAAAAGGACCAATTTCTGTGTTGATTATTGGGTCCCATCCTTTCAGTGATTTGGCGGTGGGTACATGGTCATGGCTAGCTGTCCCTGAATTAGTAGAAGATTGGTTTTCAGTTGCATGATAATGCCACAGAGTACTGACAAACTCGGGAATAATGCATCTGGTTAATCGTTTGCAGCTGGGTAATGGGCAACAAGCAAGGGGGCATACTTTAGATTAGACAAACATAGGGCATCAGCTTGGGGGTCAAAGCAAGAGAAAAAGACCAGCTGGTGAAGGTAAGTACAGTAGGGGTCTGTGTGTCCCATGACACTATTTTTACAGTTCAGTGTTGCTCCTGCTTACATTTGCAGTTTATAATCTATCCCTTTTAGTTAAAAGCACAACATAATTGACCTTAAAGAGATACTGACACCTGAAATTTAAACTTTTTTACATTTATTATAATATTGGCTTTGAAAGCTACTTCTAACTTTGCCATAAATTATTTGCATGTTGCTTTTACATTACCTGCTGATCCCCCATGTTCCTGTATGAGGGGGCTGCCATATTTGTGCAGTAGGAGTCCGTTAGCATTAGAAACTAACTAACTAACAGGCTGAGATTGGACAGTCAAGTTGGCAAAGTCAGAGTGTCAGAGTCAGGCTTAGGAACTTCAACTAATAATTATATACAAAAACAAACCTCTCTGCAAAAAATGATCAACATGACCTCTAGGTAACATTTAATGTACATTCATATGTTAAAATACATTTTTTAGTGTCAGTATCACTTTAAACAAGAAAATACAGAATGTAGTCATTTAGCTAGGAAAATAATATGAGTATACATCTTGGATTTACTATGAAAGTTTTTTACTTGTAGCTTCTTTTCACATTTAACACTTTTTTTTTCTTCTTCTTGTTTTAGTTGTTCATTTACAATCATTTTGGACAGACAAGCGTATCCACTACCATTGGTAAGCAACGTACTTTTGATTTCCCTTCTGCCTAAGGACAGGACAGAACCCCACGAACAATTTGCAAAAATGCAAAAAAGAGCACTTCGGCGTACTTTATATACAATTTAAGATATTAGGGTAATTTATTCATGGGGATCGCTGTACTCTGCTCTTCACTCCAAATTCTGGCACAAGGAGTAGACCTGTCCTTGCCTCAAGCCTGCGATTCCTGTCACTCGTCATTCAGAGAGGACTTGTGGACAATGATTTTTTGTACTTTTCACACTGTTCTTTCATGTTACTGGTCACTATTCTGTCTTTTGAGACTAGTTGCCCACTTCATTTCAAGAAAGTGTTTTTTGAGTTTACTTTGGATTGCCGACTGATACTGTGCTGTATTAGAATAAAAAAAGCTTGAAACCTGTTCCCCCAGCCACAAAACAATGAGCAGGTTTCATTAGATTGATATTCAGAGTAGCTACTAGGGCTTATTGTTTATTGCCTCAGGCACAAGTGCACTGCAGGCACCTAATATTTGCACTTTTTTCATGATAGAGGAGTCCTATTGCCTTAACAAAAAAACCTTAGGGTCTATCTTTAAAAAAAAAAAAAAAAAAAAAAAAAAAAAAAAAAAAAAAAAGCAAAAAAATGCTAAATGCTAAAGTGAATTTAGTTGATAGCTAGTTACTCAGCTATCAACATACTGTTCAAGATTTTGCATGCATTTTCCATTGAGCTCTTCCCATGCATATCGCTAACCTATAATTCTTCTTCCTAGCAATGCTGATTGTATGTGGTATATTGGTTAATGGGCCATATTCACTTATCACCACAGCTGTGTCTGCAGATCTGGTAAGAAATATGTGAGTTTACCAATAGTTGTTTTAGCAACATCTACAGTTTCTGTCGGATGCCATATGAAATCATGCCTGTGAGCTACATCCACTAGCAATATTAGCTACTGAAGTTGTGTTGTATCATTACGAGGGACCTTCTAAACTTAGATTTTTTAAGGCTGTGGTAGAGCCATTACTTTTTTTTATAATTAGAAGAGTAAATATTGTTGTCCTAATTGCCTGCATTTGCCAATGTCGTGATCTGATCATTTGGCAGAAGGGCAAATGACTTTACATTGTACCTTAGAGTGTGATGCTGCTCTGGAAGGTACCAAGATACATATAGAATACAGTGGAACCTCAACTTTACATCCCCTGATTTTATGTGTTCCCTCATTATGTGGTCCCAACTATATATTCTGCATAATTCCTTGATTTTACATTTTCCAATTTTTTTCTAGACCCATGAAAAACATAAAATGGGGGTTCTACTGTATTCACAGATTAAATATTAATGTTTGCCTCACCCCCCACTGGTTGCACTGGTTACTGAGAAGGATGTAGAGGTCTGCATGCTACTGTAACATTGGTCACTTGTTTTCCAGGGTACACATGAATCACTTCAGGGTAATGCCAAAGCTTTGTCAACAGTCACTGCAATTATTGATGGTTCAGGATCAATAGGTCAGTATATTAATCCTCTCTTACTAGTCCTGCCAAGAAGATAAAGAATTGATTGTACTAACAAGCGTTTCCTCGAAACAGTAGCTTGAAACCAACTTGCAAACATAAGTTAAATAAAAAATATGACTTTCATTACAGAAATTCATTACATTGTCACAATGAACATCTGCAACTGTGGTTGGGTTTATTCATAGACATTTGAGGCACCTCAGTGCCTCCTACTGGTTTCATCATTATACTGCTTTTGTGACTGACTGCATAGAATTCACATAATTAAGTTATTTAACAATAAAAAGTAGATACCTATAAGACATATTTTTTTAAATGTGATGGAAGAATTCTACTCCAAAATGTCACTAGAAAGGTCAACTAATGCCACTTTGTTTAATGTTGAAGGCAATGACATGGGGTGGGGGTCATTTAAAAAAAATGTTGCTAAAATATTGTACTGTTGTGCCGGTCTTTCCGTTTTTCCCGAATTGGAATTGGGAATGTTTTCGCAAATGGCTCGTAAATGAGACAGGTGTGTGCCCACTATGCGAGGTTGCTGTGCACGAAAATAACATTGATAGCAAGTTAAATTTGCAAAACTGTTTCGCAAATATTTTCTCCGCCACCAAAGCTGTGGCGTAATTTAAAGCAGTGGGCAAATAATCAATTTAAAAAGCTCTTGGAGACGTGAAAAAACAACGTGAAAAAAAAATTTGCAAATCTCCACACTGTTATTCAGTTAACCAGGCACAGGGCAAATATATTCACTGTGCGAACCAATTGCCCTGTGCAGCCAGCCCCAGGGTGTTTGGTTCCATATGGTGGTATTCTGCCTGTGATTTCTCATGGGCAACAACATGCCCCTGTCATTTTCACTAATAGACTTGGGGCACAGGGCTGCTGTGGCTATTAACATTAGACAATATTTAGTTGACCTTATAAATGTAAATACATATAAATGCAGGAAAGCGTGGTAAACCTCTGCTCATTCTAAAATCACAGTATCTGTTGTTTACTAATATTTGAGAATTAAGATGTATTTAGTTTGTATATTTATTGTGTTGAGAGCTCTGCATCCAAACACAATGTGTACAGCATATAAAGGGCTGTGGTGAGGAGTTCTGCAGTTATAAGTACTTTATATATGGCCTATTGCTCATGGGGTCATGCTCATGTGGAAAACCGTGACAGTCTAAATGCAAATGCCTATCCATTTTTACATGCAGATTTTTTGTAAAAGCTATACTAGACCAGGCTGTAACAGTTGCAGGCTGAAGCCCTGCTAAAAAATTTAAAAATGGAATCGGAGTTAGGCATTTCTAAACTTTGGTCCACCTGCCACTTCCAGCATATACCATAGTTAGTAGGGTTTCCACTTTTCTGGGGTTGAACTGGACTATCTGGTTTTTACATGGGTCAGTTTAGGGTTCAAAACTGCCTGTCCAGGTTTCATAAGTCAATAGGAGGCCCAGAAAAGTTCTAGGTTATAGCACTGTCCCTTATGCCATATTCATGTCCCCTAAGAATAACTGGATACTTGCTTCTGACTTTCTAAATGAAGCCCCAAGGCTACATTTGCTTTGGGAATTATGATGCACCCATCTGTATATGACCATGCACTGACTGGCATTAGTGAGAATGTTTTCAATAGACACTAAGCTTAAAAATGACACTGTGCACAGTAGAAAGATGTGCCACAAAAGCCCCTAGCCAAGATGATATTTTAGAACTCTACATAAATGATTGTAAAAGTATATTTCAAAGTGGATCATTTTGCTGTGTATCGGTGCACCCTGCTTTTACATTTATATTCATTTGAATCCCTTTGCTTTTCTGTAATAACTGCTGTAGAACCGACGGTCACCAGAATGCCTTGGATTAGTGGGCAAATGTCTTATTTTGGAAAATGTATAAAACTTATTATATTTCTATTAATATTGCATTGGTGTTCCTTAGGTGCTGCTCTAGGACCTTCACTTGCAGGCGTTCTCTCCTCTAGAGGGTGGAACTATGTCTTCTACATGTTAATAGCAGCTGATATATGTGCCTGTTTGGTAAGTTTTTTTTTTTTTAAATACTCTACAAATTTAAAGCCCTAGTTATTATTTTGTATTGGTTAAGGACTTGATGGGTCAAAGAATATATGTATATTCAAAGCATGCCTTGTAAACAGTCTCGTAAAATGATTTTCAGTAGCCATTGTAATTAACTAGTAACTTCTAATTAGCCACCATCCTTTGCATGCACAAGTATGAGATTTATTACTTGCCAACCCATCCAGAAAGCACAGAAGTACAATACATAGCAGTGTCCTTTTTACATGTCCTATTTAAAGAAGTCTTTATTATAAAGTTTAAATGGTTCATAGAAGTCTTACGGCATGGTGCTCCAAGATACCGAGGAGGCCCCTTATCCATAAAAACCACCAGACAACGGTCTTCATGTCAAGCCCACTTCATGGATGCTTAGTACATGCATCACTTTAACTTTCGTAGAATTTAAACATGCCTTTTGATGCCTATGGCACACAAAGTGATTTGTCTGTCATAATACTGTCAGTGAGAACCACACCATAAATCTTAAAGGAGAATTCACCTTAGCTAAGTGTAGGGGTAGTTGGAATTGAGTTATTGAGGTTATATTTTTCATAATACTTGATATTAATTAATGTGGGTTACAGCTTACATTTTGCGTGATGACCTCATTTTCCTAACTGCCCACGTTCATTTTAATGGTGTATATTAAATTGCTGCTCTGTATTGGTATTTAAGTAGCTGAAATCTAATTTGCTGTTTTTCTTCATTGTAGTTGTTGGCTCGTCTGGTATACAAGGAAATAAGGTCACTATGTGGAGGCGTGAGAAAAAGGTGAAACACATTTTGCTTTTATCAGCTGGTCATAAGTATAACTGTTATTTAGATGACAAATAAAACCAAATAACAAAAGTACAACCGTTGGATTGGGGTTCCCAGAAGCATTATAGCCTTAAAACATTAAATGCCTCTGGGTAGTTACAATACATGGCATTCTGATGGAGTGCTGAATATACCAAATGATTTACTTTTCTAAGATGGAAAGCCTAATTCTATCCGGATATGCCAAATTATTTATTTTGATATTACATAGGTTAATCTGCAGACTAAGTAACAAGTGCCAATAAAAAAGGGTAAATAGCTTGTTATAGTTTGCCAGGCACCCTCACTATAATGTAGGATATTCTCACAGCAGTAGTAGCATGTCTACTTTTTCTCTAGTTTCATATCTACAAATAAACCACTGGGAGTTGCTGATTTGATAGGCAATGAAATTGCTTACTTTTTTGCCCAGGCCAGTTCACCCTTTGTATAAAAATTCACTAGACTGTGATACTTTTTGTAGAGCTATACAGAGCTCTTTGGCACCACACTTTCTCCGCTCCCCAGTAAATTTATATATACAAAACTGCCTATGTGTCCTGCCACATGGTGCATGGTGCTCAACAATAAAGTACTGCCAAGGGCTGCCATTTTTTTTATGGAAAGGGTCAACACAACTGGCCAAGAAGATTGAAATTTTGTCCCCCCCCCACCCAGCAGTCTACTACTGCAGTGTTGACAACTTGATGCAGTATTTTGAAAAAAAAAGTGCCCTTTTCATGTCCACTATGGATATATATCCTGCTGACAGGTCCAATAAATAAGTGCAAATCAAAATCTAATACCTAGTTAGGCATGGAATCTACTAGACTATCATTTCTCAGATGTAAAACAATAACAAAAAATTGTATATACAGCATACAATAAAACATATGATGTATCAGAAAAGTTAAGGTGGCCATACACTGGAAGATTAAAGCTGCCAATATCAGATCTTTAGCATTTCAACTGATCACCCCATTCGATATCTGGCCTAAAGGTGGCCAGATATTGATTGGGCAGGTTTGATTTTTTTTTATTTTTTTGGTATCAAGGGCCGCATCAGCTAGTTGATGCATTCCTTTGGTGCCCATTGCCATCATTTTATATCACACTGCCTTTTGGTGGAAATATTGGGTTAAGATCCGCTCATGTGGCAACCTCGCCAAACGAGTGGATCTTGTAGTGTATGGTATGTATGTACAAGCCTTTGGGTGTCTGCACTCTATTCCAAAAAATACTTAATACCTTAATACTTTTATTGCAAGCACATTGTACAAAAAAAATCTGAAGTTTCTGTCCTTATTAGGACCTTTGTAAAAAAAAAAAAAAAAAACCCAATAAAGACCAAAATATCAGATTTTGTACAATGTGCTTGCAATAAAAGTATTCATATTGTTAAGAAGGGTTTGTCAGTCTTATAACTTATAATAGAGATATATATTGTATGTTCCATTCTGTTCTACTATATGAAAACCCCCACCACATATGCAGACAGGCACTTATATGTATGTATTACCCTCTATTGTACCTTCCTCTTTTTATACTGTACAACTTCCTGATATACTTAGTTGGGGCTACAAAACACTAGAAAATATGTTTTGCAGCAGCTTGTGTCATTATCATAAATGTACAGGCACATGGGGTGATTTTGTTTTAAATCTCCCTGAAATGCTTTCCTATCAGCAATAAAGCAGTTTGTGGAGTGAAAAATGTGCTGCACTTTGTTTTCCAAGGTCGTCCGAAGTTTCCTTGCAAGAACACTTCAGACAACTTCAGAAAAGCTTTGCATATGTTTTTCCACTGACTAAGTTATATTTAGCATTAGAATTCCTAGATCCCTTTCTGTCACTAACGGAAACATGACTAGATTTTACATGACCCTAAGGATTCATGCAGAGTTAATACAGGTATTGGACCTGTTCTCCAAAATGCTCAGGGCCTGGGGTTTTCTGGATAATTGATCTTTTTGTAATTTGTATCTTCGTACCTTAAGTCTACTATAAAATCATGTAAACATGAAATAAACCCAATAGGCTGTTTTTTCTTCCAATAAGGATTCATTATATCTTAGTTTGGATCAAGTACAAGATACTATTTTATTATTACAGAGAAAAAGGAATTTTAAAATTTTATTTGGATAAAAATGGCGGCTATGGGAGATGGCCTTTCTGTAATTTGGAGCATTCCGGAAAAAGGATCCCACACCTGTATAAATGAATTACTTGGCCTTTGTCAATACATTTATAGATTATATAAATAGAATTTGCAGTTTGTAAAATCCATACTGGCAGATACTGTGAATAGAAGAGAAAATCTTTTGTAGATCCATAATCACACAGGCTATAGAGTAGCATATTATTTTTTTTTTATTATTTTAAAAATTTTGCAAACATGCAGCAGTTACATAATGCAGATATCTGATCAGTTGCAATGCTTATTGGCTAGGGGCAATATTACTGGGAAGCCCGTTTAACACTATGGGGCCGATGTAATAAATTCACGTGAATAGATTGAAATTTGATCGAATTTCGATCGTAGGATTTATTCGTTTGGTCGAATATGTGAATTTTGGCATATTCGATCATCGAATAGGGAATGGTCGAACGATCCAATACATTCGAAATAGAGTCAAATGAACGAATATTCGATCATTCGACCAGCGAAGGATTTTAATTTTAAAGTTTATTCGATTGCCTACTTCGGCAGATTGGACCTACTGAATTGCAATAGAAGCCTATGGGAAGTCTTCGATCGTTCGAAAATTGAATGCTAATCGAATATCGAGTAGAAAAAAATTTTTTTTGGGGAATAATAGTAAATTTGCCCCTATGTAGTGCTTTTTATAAGAATTCTGTAGCATCGTTAAGGTATAATCTGTAATTAATCCTGTGATAATAATTAAGACAGCAGGGTACTTGTGTACTATAATAATATTATTTCTGCATTATTTTGGTTGGATACATCGGTATTGTTAATGTTTCTTAGTTTGCAGATGTTCCTCTCTGTATAATGGTTTGCATTTTTTTTTATATAGTTCTTCAAGCTCCTAGCCTTTTCATTTCTGTTTTGTTATTAAAAAGTATGTGCATTACGTTAAAAAAAGAATAACTTTTTGAAAAATTCTCTTCACCATGTTTTATAGCAATAGTGTGACATTAACCCAAAGTAATTCTCGGGAGTAGTTAAGATTACCAATGTTTTGTGAGTATATAATGTTTAGTTTGCAACTAAAGCTTCCCTGAGCTTCCTGTTTGGGATCTAAATATAAGACTGATTATTGCTTAATCTCTTTGGTGATCAGATTTTTCAGATGTAAAGCCTGTGTGTATTCGTATATATAAAATATGTGTATATTATTTATATATTTCACATTTAGTTCATTTTATATCAGTTTACTTGTATTAACACACAACTAATTTTACTAACAAAATGACCGTTCTGTTATTAACAACATACTGAGGCTTTGCAGTTGTAACCACCAATCTGAAAAATCCCTACTAGAGAAATCCCTAACCAAGCATGACCACAACAGCTCATGTATTGCGTAAACATCTCAAGAATGCACAAACCAATCACAATGCTCTGAGATATATGATTTTTACATTTGATTCTCTATTCTTTGCTTGCTTTTGAAAAAAAAAAATAATTCATACAATGCTTCTGCTTTTTAACGTGTTTTACATGGTGTACTTATTGCAGAATGGCTTCATGATCAGAATATAGACCAGTAGTCTGGAGCAAAGTAGAGGTGCAGAGGTATCACAGCTAAGAATTCACTTGTACAGCTAGTCCTTACCATAGGATTATACTTATTATTATATAGTACAAACTTATTCAGTAGCTATTTGCTGAAATTATACATCATTCACATACTTGCCTCAGTTGCGTCTATAATCTAAACACACACACACATACGTACTCACTCACTCACACTCTATGGAGATGATGTGGTTAGAAAGGTTCGGGGCCTGAGTACTGGGTCAAAAAGTACAGTGTTTGGGAGGGTTTGTTTCCTATTAATCAGGATTTATAAGAGCTAATTATGCGCAGCATATCTACCTAACATCATACCAACACCTGACTTTGATGCTGCATAGGAAAATGTATGTTTTATAAACCAAGAACCCAGCAACATCCCATGGGTATAGCAATGGCTCCATAACCAGCATGTGTAATTTATTTGGACATAATTGTGTGTCTATACACTGACAGGTTCAGCAGTGTGGCCCAGGTGTAGAAGAACCCCCAAACTCTGCAACTCTCCTTCATTATTTGGTTATATTTACCACATAACTTCTCATTCTCATCCTTTTCTAACAGCATGACTTTATAGTATGTCCTTGACTAAACTTAAACTTGACCATATTGCTTTGTGGGCTTATCGCTACTTGAATTCAACTAGAATTGCACTAAACCTCCCCTTTTACTAATGTATTAATTCTTGTATACTAAACATTTAGGAACAGTGTATTTGTGAATATAATATACTGTATCATACCTGCATACTGCATGCACTTAGTTACCAGAATGTGTGTTTATATACAAATAATTTTGGAAGCAGTGACATATACCTTATGTACTGTATGATTGTGATGCACCTATATTAAAGGGGAACTATCAGGAAAATGAAAATTCAATATAAGCTTCATCATACTGAAATATGAAACTTTTTAAATACAATCAATTAAATATTCTACATTGTTTCTGAAATAATCAAGTTAACGTTCACTATCCCTCTCTCAGCGTCTGAAACTCTTCATTATGACGCAGTTGGGCGTTGGATAATCATAGACTGTGAGATCCAATATATCTTATAGGGAGGGCTTCTTTACCTAGCAGATGTATTAGAGCTTATTCAAATAACTGATTCCAGTACAAACAAAATCTAACAAAATAACTGCCTTTTGCACAAATTCTACATATAGCGAGACATGATTTCTGGTGATTTTAATGGAGTGAGCTCTAATTCATCTTCTAAGCAAAAGGATACATTGGACTGTATATATGACTGTATATAACTGTCAATGATTATTTGACACCCAACTCCTGCATTAAGACAGAATGAAGAGAAACTGAGGCTGAGAGAGAAATAGTGAAGATAAACTTGATTATTTCAGAAACCTTACATCATTTTTACTGTACATATACAGAAGGTTTCTTATTTCAGTATGCTGAAGAATCTATTAAATTTTAATGTTCACGATAGTTCCCCTTTAAGTTCATGTGCAACAGTTAAAAAGTATAAATGTCTTCCTTTTCATAGGACATGCTTCACACCCATTCTCTTGCAGTCTAGTGTAAGTCCTGTCAGAACTGTTGCGGTATAATTCAGGTCTGTGGAAAATAAAGGAGCAAAATTCAACAGTCAATAATAAAAAAAAAAGCACATAATTGTAGGACACATGGTACAAAAGTGAAACCCTCAAGTAGCCATTTGTAAATTGAATGAAATGTAGCAATGAGGGGCTTTGTTATACATGGCATGTCAGACCAAGCTACTGCACAGATCCTGTTTTGAGGTACCTGATCTAAAAGCTTGTGATTCCAACATGAAAATTCATTCTGATCCTTCAAAAATACAACTTTGTCATGCTTTTGTACAGATCTATCGCAGCTTTCTCTCTTCCGGGGGTCTGAGCAGGAATTTCTTTTGCCTAATATGAATTTAAAGCAGTTCTGTTCATTTGCATGGCATTTTAAGTATGCATTGACAATAATTATTTTGAAGCGCATTGATACAGTGTTTCACACCTACTGTTTATCTATTCCAGCTACAGTGAAATGTGATTGCCATTTTACCTGCAAGAGGAGCCTGGATCAATTTACAATACTTTGCTGGCAGGATCAGCCCACATGCTGCTATTTTAAAGACAGAAGATGTTTAAGTGATTTTACAAATAGGGTAATTGTATTAGGGCTATTGTAAACTAGGCATTTTGATCATCACTAATTCATCAAGTCAAAACATTGGGGATTACTGCAGGTCATGTCCCCTCAACAACAATCACAAAGTGTAACATGCCTCTCCTTTGACAAAAATGCACCATACAGTATAATTTGGGCAACAATCTCAGGTTGTCAACCTACTAGTAACCTGCCAACAGCTACTCGTGCTCTAAGGCCTGCTGTTTTAAGCAGCAGCCTTCAAAAGCCTAGTGTGCATAACCCTTAGGTAATTTAATGGTTAGTCAAAATCTTACAGATTTTACGTACAGAATTCTACAGTTGTACATAAATAAACAAAATTCTTTGCAATCAATATTTTTAATTCTGCTTCTTCTTGTCTGTGTTATTATTAAATGCTTCAACTTATGTGCCAGCTTCTTTTAAGAAGGCAGTATAGCTCCCAGTCCTATTTCTTTCTGATTCACTGCACATGCTCTGTGCTGTTTCCAGTTAACTGAATTTTGGGACTAATTTACAATACATTATATGTGTGTGGAATATGAGTCAATACACACGGATAATTATTTGGATTCAAATTATATGGCAACTCGGCAACCAGTGTATTTTGCAGCAAAATTTTATTACATGTCCTTTAGCATCAGATTCTGTTATGAAACCTCATTTTCTACTTGATGATTTCTGACAATCCCCTTAGAAAGTACTGTCCAAATCGTGGCACCCCCCCACATAAATCTGCCTGCTGTGTCTGCTTTCCTTGTGTAATATTTAAAAGGTATCAGTACTGAGATTAACTGGCCCCTACATTGTTTACACCTCAAATTCAGACAGTATGTTGCTGTATTCCTCACAACTGTAATCCCCCGGCACTGTTCACACCTGTAAAATCTCTATTGTTCACACCCACAAAGCTCTGTACTGTTCACACCTCAGACCAAGACTATAAATGTCTACATTGTTCACCTCTTCACACAAACTACTGGAGGGACACCAGCATTGTGTCACTGTATGTAGCATGTTAGAGCAGTCTTGACAGGTTTCAATGTTTCCTGCTGTATTCTGCCTTCTCTATGCTCCTTGTGTGTGCCATACTCTGCCTTCCCTATGCTCACTGGGTGTGCCCACTCTGCCACTTTGTGTCCCTTAATCTGCCTGCCTGCCCTACCTTGCTTGTGTGTGCCATACTCTACTTGCCCTACCCGACCTGTGCATGCCATACTTTCCCTGCCCTATGCTACCTGCGTGTGCCCTATGCTGCTTGTTTGTATGTTCCATACTCTACCTGTGTGTGGCATATTATGCCTGTGGCATGTGAGCCTGATGAGGTTTGTTCTGGGGGGTTGTAAGCATTTGGAAATAGTTTTTAGTGGCCCCTAAGGTATATAATCGTGCTGGAAGTTGCTGTGTTATCAACAGGAAAGAAGGCATCATATGATTTAAGGGTATATCTTAATATAACTTTTTTCCCTTTTGAGTGATATCTCTGTAGCAAGCACCAACCATTTAGTTTTTTTTGGTGTGCTAGCACCATTAATGTGGACATGGTCTTGTGGTTATATGGATGTGGGTGTTTATATGGGTCATGGTGTGGCCAATATTAACTTTATTATCATCCCTCCTCCATGTATGCTCGAACTATATTGACCCTTGGTACCACAGAAGTTGCAAATATATACCCAGTGTGAATTCAGTATAGATGTGAAGAGAGAGCTTACCGCTATACATGGTGGGCCCGGGTGCACATGCCCCAGACCTTCAGCAAGGGGAGAAATCCAAAAAACTTGTAAAGAGGCTGGCACATGCGTGGTACCCACAAAATAGTGAAGCCACATTCAGGTTGTAAAAGGATAAAAAGTTTACATTTATTTCCAAAATTTAAGCTGATGGTTCTTAAATTTTGGAAATAAATGTAAGCTTTTACAACCTGACTGTGGCTTTGCTATTCCGTGCGTTCCAGGCTTGTGCCAGCTTCTTTACAAGTTTCTTGGATTATTATGTCATCAACAGCTTCCCAGAGCACACTGAGCATGTGCAGTTCCACTAATATTAATAAGGTGGCCTATTGATCTAATATGGCAAGCTTCTTTGGGCATGACAAGGATCATTACTGGTATAGGACTGGTGAACCATTTCAGTATTTGTTTAGCAAAGAGAGATTAGTGATAAGCTATTCTGTCCCATTTCGCTTTGCCAAAAATTCCCCAAACTGTGAAAAAATTGTGAAATGGTGGCAAAGTGCATAGTTTCATTGTAAATCCATGCCTGCTGAAAAATTTGCTTAGTATTAGAGGTTTTATTTGAGTGTACATCTGCCGAGGAATTTCTTTTCTCTAATAATAAATGTTTTGTGCAGGGTCGTGCTCAAAACCTTGTGCTACACATTATACATACTAAATTAATTGTCATAGACCCTAGAACCAGGGTCAAATTTAAGTGGGAAGGTAGCAGCGTTCACCTAGAATGTGATGATTGGGAAGAGATGGCGTACTGCCTCTCTCTGCCTCTAATCAAAACCAGAGACAGGCTCCTTTAATTCAAAATTGTACTTTACACCAAAAAATCTACATCTCATGGGTTGTCTAGAGCATTCCAGATGCCCTCACTGCAATATACCAGATGCAGACTTCATACATCGCATATGGAATTGTCCAGATCTACAGATGTTTTGGAAAAAAGATATGCAATTTTTAGCAGAAAAATTTACCTTCCTGCAAGTATTGAACCCAGCTACCTCCCTGTTGGGAGGAATACACTCTGGTACCCAGAACCCACTCCAGATTATTGATGAGAGCACTCTTGTTCTATGCTAGGAAAATGATAGCCCTACACCGGATGGGACCAACACCTCCTACACTTAAAAAATGGATTAAAATCATAAATTCCCAGCTGGAACTTTACAAATTAACTTATATTGCCAGAGGCTGCCCACAGAAATTTGATAAAATATGGACTCCTTGTTTGGACTCGCCTGCAACAATGGTCCAATAACACTATATAAGAAATCCAATGGATCTTCTCCATGTCTATCTCTTTCTTTTTTCCTACTATTCTTCCTTATAATTTTGTTTATTAATGAAACTCAATAAAAAGTTAGTATTTAAAAAAAAAAAAGTAACGTTGGCTATAAGTCATGATTATATTGAATACCTGCAATATTCCTTTTACAAAATAGTTTGTCATTTTCATTCTAAAAGTAGAATTACATTGGTGTTGAGTGGAGGTAATTCTGTTGTATTTCCCTTTAAAATCAGTTTTCTGTGTCTTAAAAATAAAATTTCCTCTTCATAACAGACCTCTTCAACATAATTAGGCTCATTATCACAGAGAATAAGCTTAATTAATTTTCCACGTGTGCAACAAGCACAGGCCAGTAGAGAGGCAATGATCTGAGGTTAAAGATAGAAAGAGATGAGACAACAATAATTCTTGTGAGTTCATGTCAGCACCTTGAATATAAATAACAATACCCAGGCAACAGTAGTTTCTCATTGAGGAGGCTGATTCTCATTGTGACTCACAAATTCAGAAGCAAAAATAAAATAGGAAGTCTATGAAATATAAATATAAAAATATCTACAGCAAACTGCAACAGCATGAAGTTGTTAAGGTATTTATGATATTGGGACAGCAGATATGATTACTATTATTTTGGATGATTTGCATGCCTTAGTAAATTGTTCATTTTCGAGAATAAGTTTTACTGAACCCACACTTTAAACATACATTTTTTTCAGAGAGCAAAAAACTCGAACAGTCCACGGCACTCCTAAGGGGCTTTACCATTGCCAATGGTCCCCACTCCTGGTTTGCCAGATATTTCCCTTTATCATTTGCCATGAGGCTAATTATCTGGAGGCACAATACTTGTCTGCTGTGCAGTGAATATGGAGCAAAGCTTTTAGTGCTTGAAATGCACACAAGGTGGCATCCTAAATCTTACCCCATTATACACTAGGCTGGCGTACATTGTTTTGGGTGAAAATAATGTTTTATTTCCACAAATTTGTACAGAGCATTACATTTCTCATGTTGGGTTGGGGTTAAGTTTGAACATTACAACCTCTAAACTTAAAATTTCCCATTCAAAAACATCCTTATGTTTTGTTGTTGCTGCAACTGATTCAATTTTCAAAACATCTACATTGTAAAGATATTAATGGAAAATGGCCCATAATTGTCTGTCAACATTTCTTTAAAACTGCAGTGACTGGAGCTCAGTATGTTGAAGGAGTTTATCAAAGTATTAAAAAATTATTCTAAGTAGAGTTATGCTTGATTCAAAAGAGATGGACATTTAAAGCAACTTTCTCAAACTCCTCAAATAATTTTAAATTCATTGACTGTTTAAATATAATTAGTGATGGGCGAATTTATTCGCCTGGTGCGAATTTGCGGCAAATTCCCTCGATTTGCCACCGGCGAATAAATTCGCCTGGAAAAATTTGCCAGTGTCTTGTTTTGGATGTGGCGTCCGTTTTTGGACACCGGCAAATGTGCATTGCTTTACAAATTTTATACAGTTTAGTGAATTTCTCATGAAATTCAGAAAAACTTTGGCGAATCGAAACGCCCCAGATTCACCCATCACTAAATATCATTGCTATTGAAAGTGGTAGAATGGAAGTCCATGTGGGCAGAAAACAGACATCCAAAAAATCACCACAAAGACAACTGAGGTAAACAACTCTTTCAATAGATCAAAGGATTCTATAGCCTCATCAGACCAAATACTAGGATCTGTCCCTTTCTTGGTAAGAGCTGTGAGCTGAGCAATTTTTTTTTTAATAAACTTCCAATAGTAATTGGTGAACCCCAAAAACCTTTGGATGGCCTTTAATGAAATGGTTTGTGCTCAATCTAGACTGGTCTGAACCTTAGTTGGATCCATTTTTAACCCTTCTAGGGAAAATATGTCCCCTAGAAAGTATATGGAGGAAACCTCAAAAACACATTTCTCTCTGGTTGTGCCTTAGACTAAGTAATACCTCCTGCATAGGAGCACAATGATCACTTAGGTTAGAGGCAAAGATGAGGATATTATCTAAGTATCACTACATAACAATCCAGGAGATCACAGAAGACACCGTTTACAAATTCTTGAAAACTGGCTGGGTCATTGCAGAGACCGAAAGGCATTACTAGGTACTGATAATGCCCATTCTGATTATTAAAGGCTGTCTTCCATTTATCCCCTTCCCTGATGAAAATTAATTTGTAATCTTCCCTCAGATCGAGTTTGGAGAAGATCATGGCGCCTTTAATGCTATCTAATAGGTCAGAGATCAAGGGAAGTGAATACTGATGCTTGACCATCTTTTTCTCTACAAAGAAGAAACCAGCACCCACAGGAGACGAAGAGGGCCTAATGAACCCTCTCCCCAGGTTTTCTTTAATATACTCCTCCATGGCCTGGGACTCAGAAGGAGAGGAACCTGAAGTCAAATCTATAGCACAGTCTGTGTGGAGGCAGGGTTTCTGTAGCTGTTTTCGAGAAAACAGAATAGGAGGAATAAACAGAAGGCAAACCCTCAAGAGAGGTTGCAGCCAGTACTTGGAAAGACTTAACGCCTGTACCCCAATGTAGACGATTGCCCGTGACCCAATTAATTTGAGGCTTGTGTTCCCATAGCCAGGGAAGGCCTAGAATTATAGGAGTGTGAGGGCAATGAATAACAGAAGAAATAACAGAAGAAAATCCCCTCAGAGTGATTCCCCACAGATAAATGGAGCCTTTCAGACTTGGAGGATACCAATCCATCCCCTAGGGGACTACCATCTATTGCCACCAGTTTGACTGGCAGGACTAAGGGTTTTGTAGGTATTCCATGCTTTAGCACAAAGCTAATATCCAAAAAGTTCCCAGCTGTCCCAGAATCTAGAGAAGCAAGGCACTCAATGCAACCCTTGTCCCATCTCAGGAGTACAATGAGTAACATAGTAAGTTAGACTGAAAAAAGACACGCATCCATCAAGTTCAACCTTTAAACTTTTTTTTTTTTAAACTGCCTAACTGCTAGTTAGTAATAATTGAGAAGTAACTAATAATTGAGAGAAATGTTGTTGGGGAGTTGAAACGGCATGACCCAAACAGGACTCCCCAGACCCGTTTAGGTCGCTTTCCTGCCTCTTGGGACAGGTATTTCAGAGTAGACACAAGCTATTAGCCTGCCTATGAGCCCTTTCTTTTGTGCTTAATCTGGTACAGTCCAGTTGCATGGGAACCTTTAGAGATCTAGGGGCAGTGAGGAGAGGCTTAAGGGAAAACTATACCCCAAAATGAATACTTGAGCAACAGTTAGTTAATATCAAATTATGTGGCATATTAAAGAATCTTACCAAACTAATATATATTTAAGTAAATATTGCCTTTTACATCTCTTATCTTGAACCACCATTTCATGATGGTCTGTGTGCTGCCTCAGAGATCACCTGACCAGAAATATTTCAACTCTAACTGTAACAGGAAGAAGTGTGGAAGCAAAAGACACAACTCTGTCTGTTAATTGGCTCCTGTGACCTAACTTTATAGTTTGTTTGGTATGTTTGTGTGCACCGTTGAATCATACAATACCAGGAGGCTGTCCTTATTTTTTAAAATGGCCATTTTCTATTTATGAATATCCAATGGCACATGCTATTAAAATAGTATATTATTATGAAAATGGTTTATTTACATGAAGCAGGGTTTTATGCAAACAATAAATTGTTTGGGGGGTATAGTTTTCCTTTAAGTGCAGAGTCTGGGGAGGAACTGGAGGGGCATCTCTAGGGGTATATTCTTGATGTTGCTCCCTATGCCTCATCTCAATCTGTATCACCAAGGGAGGACAGAAAGGAAAAATCCTTGAAAGCTGCGGACAGTCCCACCTTAAACTGGCTTTTCAGAGACGTGCCATTCCAGTACATCTCTACCGGTGGAACTCCATACAATAGTCCTCGACCCGCCTCTTGTCTTGCCTGACATTATTATGTATGGCTGCATTGGCAGAGGCAGCGCAATTGGGATAATCATAAACAATGCCCATTGCCTTGAAGAATGTTTCTAGGGAAAGATGGAATGGGTCACTAGGGGACAGGCTAAATTCCCACTCTTCTGCCTTTAGCAGCCACCTTTGGCTTAGGGTGGAGCCCTCCGCTACTCAGATGCTGCTAGGTCTTAATGTGGGAGAACCAGGGAGAAAGATCTGGGTGAGCATGGCAACTGAAGGTGTACGGAAGGGATGGGGGAGCAGTCAGCGAAGTCAAGGAACAGGCCTTGTCAAACCAAGCAGGCAAAGCGGTACCAAAATGGGTAACAGGACTGAGGATGGGGTCATTGGCCAAGGTCATACACAGAGAAGAATCATGGCACCAAATCATAATCAGAAGAATACAGACTGAGTCAGTTCAGGCAGCAGGATGGCAGAGTCAGGGACAGGCAAGGTTCAAACACAGAATATATTCAGCACAAGGTGTCAAACTAGAAAGAAACTTTAAGATGGGCAATTCACAAAATACACCGTTAAAAATTTGAATCTTGTGTTAGTGCGATGATGTCAGACTTGAACACGCTGAATAAATCCATAATTACTCGATTGGCGCAAACCCAGATGAACAGTGTGCACCTATGCTGACAAAGCAGAAGGAGCCGAATATGGCAGGCAAACCCGCTGTGGGTGCAATGGGCAACACTGTTGGGCTTTTTGGGGAAAAACTTGTAAAGAAACCAAAATTTAATCGAGATTTATTATACCCTGATGCTGCAAAAAGCCAGAATCTGAAAATATTCCATCTCAAACCTGTCACGTTCATGTATAAGTCTATCCCAATTTAAAGATAGAGGTTCAAATTCAGTAAAGCATGTAGCATCTAACGCTAGCACTAATTCACCAGCGTGACGCCAATTTGCAACTTCGCCGATTCATGTTACCTCTTGCCAGGGCAGACCTGGCGAAATTCAATACAATAGATAGGAGTTTGGTTAAAAAAAAACTTGACATTTTTTCTAAGTCCCAAAAAACGCTGGCGTCTTTTACTTTTTGTAGGGTGATAGTCTGAAAAATAGCGAAAACATTTTTTGGGGTTACCCTCCTTCCCTCCTACATTTCCTAACATATGGCAACTCAACTATACAGGCGACACATGTTTAGGGCAATAGGACAACTTTATTTGTAATGTAGTGGCTGTAACATACACCTCTATTATATGTTTAAATTTGTGCCGTATGCAAATTAGGCATCGCTAGCGTAAATGTGCATTGCCTGGCGAAGTAATGGTAGTGATACTTCTCTACCATTCACTGCCCTGAGCGCAAATTCGCATCTTAGTGAATTTGCGTAGCGCTGGCGAAAATTCGACTGGTGAAGTGTGAAGTGTGAACTGGCGAAGCTGTCGCTAGCGCTTTAGTGAATTTACCCCATAGTGTTTTGCGCTGGGTTTATTCTGATAATCCGAAAAATGTTGGGTTTTCGGGATATAACCCCAAAAAATCGAGCGATTCGATAGAAAAACAAAAAAAAAATTACTATTCAGGTTTTCTCTAGCTTTTATTAAGTTTTTCCCCAATTCTATTTATCCGGGTTATTTTAATGATAAAAAAGGCAACATTGTGGATGGGAGTTTGGGCTAGATTTGTTTATTAAAAAAGTCATCAAGGCCACAGTTCACATACTGTATGCCTTATAGTGTCTTTATAATTATGTAGGGGTTACATTATTCATTTTTTTTTTACATTGTTATTTTTAGTAAGGCTATATTAGCTATTATATGTGAATTATGGCACAACCCTAAAAGATTTATGGTTATGATGGTTCAAATGGAGCAATGGTGTCATTATATTTGTCACAGTATTAACTGTGCATGAGAATTCCTTAAAGTGGATCTAAACACCCAAAAATAAATTAGTATGAGTGGTCCATATTTGTAATTTACATTTTGATTTTCTATCTTTAGTGGTTTCTGAGATATAACCATAATTCTAATCAGCTTTTTTTCAGTTAACCCTTGGGTTGCTGGTTTTCAGTGCGTTTTAATGACTGATTTTTGACTATATCCTTTAGGAGCCAACATTCTGCTATTAGACATCATATTATTGAAACTGAAATTAGTGAGATATGAAGAGTGCAGAGGGAGAGGGCCAGTTTGCCATAGGTCCCCAGGTACTGATCTGACTATTTAAGCTTGTTACAGCATTAGAGCCATGGCAACAAGGATCTATCAGCTGTTAATAATTATACCATTTCTCTCTTTCCTTGTAACTGTGACTGCCAATTAACTTGCTAAGAGGAATGATCAAAGCACATAAGAGAAGACAATGCAACACGTGTAAAATTGCTCCTCTACATAAAAGCAAAGCAGTGTTTTTAGCAAGAGAAAGGAAAGCTTCTGGGAGAGAAGGAGAGACACTAGTGTCCACTAGGAGTTACTGAATACTGGAAAGAATAACTGAGCTGCAAAACATCGGGAAGTGCCACAAACATAACAGGAAATATTCTGAAATGCCTCAGAGTATTTAGTGTCTTGACTGAGCAAATGATATTTCGAATTATTCCTAAAACGAAGTGCATCAGGGTTCTTATCTCTGTAGATCAATGGGGTCCGGAGCATCAGCACACGGCCAGAGGACAATATACCTGGATGTGGATGGAAAAATTCAAAAGGTTGGGTATCTTTTCAAATTTTTATTACATACTGCTGCAGATATTTGTTTCTTCTTCAATATATGGTTTATTACAGAAGAGGCTGTGGCACCAAAAAAGTGGATGAGAAAATGTGTCTGATAAAATGTCTATCTATATACAGTAGAACCCCCATTTTACA
>CM044443.1:76125910-76136676 GCA_024363595.1 Xenopus borealis | reverse complement strand
TTTTTTTTTTTTTTTTATTCCTAAAGGAAAAGATGTCCCTGGTTGAATTAGGGGTCCTGATGACTTCTGCTATTTGTCATGATCTAGATCATCCGGGCTATAACAACACGTTAGTAATTTAACCTCTTGCCTTAAAGCTCCTCAGATTGTATTAGGTTTATATAGACTTAAAAATGCAATCAATTAAGATTCAGCATTACATATTCTAGGGCAAACTACACAGTCATTTACATAAATAGGTGACTAAAGAGCACCTTCAATAACTGTTCTAGCTTTATTAATTAAGATCACTTGAATTTCCCCCTGTAACGTAGAACTAGTACATTGCTAAACCCTGCTAAAAATTGTATTTGTGTATGTACTGCACCTCATGGGTAGGCATTCTCTGGCATGTTATTTACAAGGTTTGTAGAAGTAGCACTAGCTAATGTATGACCAGGACCGGATTTGTGGAAAGGCCACCTAGGCCTGGGCCAAGGGTGGCAGGATTTTAGGGGGCCCAGCTACACCCACATTGGTTCAGAAACACTGGGGATATGCAGGAGATACAATAGTTTTTTAAAATTCCCATACACCAATCCCCATTGCTCTGGTCCTGATGATAAAAATGTGCGGGTAAAGGACAGAGTATGGGGGCGATGAAAGGCAGTGGTGCCAGCAACACAAATCCGGCCCTGTGCATGGCTTTTTCAAATAATGCTTGCGCATGCTAGTTGTTTAGTATAATGCTGCCCTGTGCCTGTGAGCATTGTTCTCTGTGCCTTGCACCTAATATTGGACTTTCTCTGTATAAAACTGTATAGAACCCAGGTTGTGTCCTTTAGTGCTCCAGCACATGTGCCACTGCCCATACCACTATCAATCTAGCATTTACAAGCGAGCTTGAAAATTAATACATACCGATAAAGCCTACCTTTTGTACCTTTTAAAATTGTGCCCATCCACTGCAGGGTTGATAAACCATAATCTTTACGCCCCACCCCACCCCAAAATGCCACCTGTGCTTCATCTTTATTTCTTAAAATTATGTTTATTTTAGATGTTCAGTAAGGCCTGAAAATAACATAATTACGTGTTCTGGTAACACATATGTATATCTTTGCTTATTAGGTATCAGATCAATGCGCACACAGAGCTCGCAATCAGATACAATGACATGTCGCCTTTGGAAAATCACCACTGTGCTGTGGCCTTCCAGATTCTCGCTCAGCCAGAAAACAACATTTTCGCTAATATCACACCAGAACTCTTCAAACAGATCAGACAGGTGGAGTGACATTTAGTTTTATTGTGGAAAGCGTTCATTCAGAAGAAGGGCAGGTTACTATTGGAAAAGCAGAAGTCTGTCTTGGGAACTATCACATTTATTGTATCTACTAACTGATAGGCAGAAAGGCCAGGCATTCCTGGAGGCATACTTCAAGGATATAATACTATAATATGGTAAAAGCTTCATTGACAATATATATATATATAGCAGTCAAAATGTAGAATATATATAGTAACTGAGAATGTGAAAAAGAATGAGGCCTATGCACAATATCAAGCATATAAATATATGCAATATAGCAATACCTAAAATCTGATCATTTAAGATGACGGTATTATTGATGACACAATCTTCTCTTTATGAGATGAGATAATAACTTGGTTTTTGGGTTTTGGTTTAGGGTAAATGTTAGATGTTGGGCATATTAATATAAATGTTTTAAATTTTACACCAGAAAATGTGGTAAAAAAATGAAATATAGGGTAAATAGAAACAAATGAAAAATGGAGACCTTCATCATAACTTTAGTGTAAATTCCAATGTAAATTATCTTGTGTGCTATTTAAACACATACGCTCTAGTCAATCCAAATTTACACCAATATCATAGACTTCAATGAGGAGGGGCTCTTCTCCTCTTATAGGTAAGTTACTTACTTAGTTATGTTGTGCAATATTTGCTAGCTGCACTGGTTCCTATGCACATTCACTCGATTTGGGTCAGTTTCTTCCCATAAACATCAACAAACCAAATCCACTGGTTTTGGTAAAAGCTTAATTGACAATATAGCAGTCAAAATGTAGACTATACAGTATATAGTAACTAAGAATGTTATAAAGAATGAGGCCTATGTGCAATATCAAGTCTATAAAGGATAGCAATATGTAAAATATCTGATAATTTAAGATGATAATACAGACGCTTTCTTCTTCCTGGTATTATTAATAACACAATCTGCTATTTATGAGACTATTGTATCTGATAATAACATGGTTTGGGGGTAAATGTTAGATGTTTGGTAAATTAATAACACCAGAACATTTGTAAAATTGGTAAAAAAATGTAATTTAGGGTACAAATAAACATTTGAAAAATGGAGATCATCATAACTTTAGTGTAAACTCCAATGTAAATTATTTTGTGTGCTAATTAAACACATACGCTCTAGTCAATACAAATTTACACAAATATCATAATCTTCAATGAGGTGGGGAGCTAGTTAGTTATGCTGTGCAATATTTGCTAGCTGCACTGGTTCCTATGCACGTTTACTAGATTAGAGTCAGTTTCTTCCCATAAACATCAATGAACCAAATCCATTGAATTCTATTAAAATTTTCCATCCAGTTATGTGTTAAAAGCATAAAAGCAGTATATTTATGCGCCTTTTTAAATATCTTAATAAATATGGTTCATGGGATTGAGTATGTACTAATATGATGATATCTGACTAATTAATCAATTCATGTATTAGACCAGTTTATGGTATGTTGAACTGCAAACTGATCTTTACAATCACTTTTTTTTTTTTTTTTTTTTTTTTTAAACCAGTCGATTATTCGCCTGATTTTGGCAACAGACATGGCGCGTCATGGGGAGATTCTAGAATCCTTTAAGAAAGTCCTTCCAAGCTTTGACTTTAGTAATGAAGATCATGTAAAAACTGTGAGTATGTCAGTTATAACAGAATTTATTTTTTTGCTTCAGTTATCCATATAACTATTCTTCAACAAAATAGATTTATTACTTATCTGTTATACTCTTTGAAATTACAACCTGTCAGTTTGTTCTCCTATATGACCTTTAGCTGCAGATGGTGCTGATAAAATGCTGTGATATCTCCAATGAAGTTCGTCCCACCAAAGTTGCAGAGCCTTGGGTTGACTGTTTATTGGAGGAGTATTTCATGCAGGTAATGTAACATATGTGGCTAGAAAAGTGTGCACAATTTTTACTGCATACCCTTCACACAACAGAAAGATGGTATGGATATCACCAATGATGCCCTGCTGTTCAGAGGCTGATACATTGTTTGCAAGCTTATAATAGGCCAGCATACAATAAATTTGGATGATATTAAGAGAAAATTTTACAAATGATAAAATCATAATAGCATAATTAAAAAGTTTGTTTTGCTAAGCTAAGAGTACATGGTGTTGGTCGAAAGAGTAGGGAATCACACAAATGGTCTATAAGGAAGAGGGTGAATTGAGGAGAGGCCATGGTACATACGTAGAATGTGGAAATGGGAAGAAGAGAGAAAAGGAGAGGAAAATATGTCAGAATTACATATGGGGAGAAAGAGTATTAGGGGGGAATGGAACATTTGAAGCAAGGAGGACAGAAGAAGAAAAGCCTCATGGGTCATGGGGAACAGAGTGTGTATATGGAACATGAAAAGGGAGGTAATGGCTAGAGTATTGCAAATAGAGAGATTAAGGAAAATATGTAAACATGGCACAGGGAGAGAGATGAAGGCAAAGAGGTGGCATGTGGCTAATAAAAGAGGGGACACAGTAATGAATTAAAGGAGAAACAATTACCATCTGGGGAAACAAAGGGAAAGTAAGACAGAATAGAATGAGAAATCGAGAAAAAATATTGTCTGGAGAGAAAAAAGGTGAGTTGAAAGGAGATGGGGAAACATAGATAATACTGGTATAAGTTATATGGGGTTCACCAATTGTGAGATAATGTTAAGAATAGTGGAACAATTAAGAGTGGGAAAGCTAAAGGGGAAAATGGAGAGCAATAAAAAGGACCAAAATGTTTACTGCTCAATAAATAAAGAAGTTTGTTAAGACAGTTCAAGAAATCTTGTGGCATATTGAGATTTTAATTACAGCTACTATCTAGTGACAACATAAATCTGAGAAATTCTCTCATTTTCACTACAGTGGAAAGGGCTGCAACATTTAGATGATGTCTTCATAAGTTACATGTTAAGATGAGCTCTGGATGCAGTTGAAACTTTGTTATAGTCAATGTTATTAGTTTACATGGAGTCAATTATATTATCAATATTGTCTTATATTCATCTCCATTGCAAAATTCATGCATGTGCTGTATTATCTTCATAGAGTGATCGGGAAAAATCAGAAGGACTACCAGTCACACCCTTCATGGATCGTGATAAAGTCACTAAACCCAAAGCACAGATTGGATTTATTAAATTTGTCCTGTTACCAATGTTTGAATCAGTAATGAAGGTATAAAAACATCATCTTCCTTTGTGCATTTTACTGTATGCCATACAGTAGACAAAACAAGCTCCATTACAAATGCGAGGCAATTCTCCAAAGAGAATAGCAGTCATTTTGTTTTTATGTTAAATATTGAGATTGTTTTGTAGGTATAATTCTGTTTAAGTGTTCAGAGACAGAAAATGCTTTATTTCCTTCAGAGATGATCATATGAAACCAAAAGGAGATTGGAGTAACCTATTGGATAAGTTGTGCTATGGAAACGTTTATTTTGTGCAGTGTTGCTTTAAGAATACACTGCTGATGTTGCTGGACTCAAGTTCCCAATATGACCAGGGCCAGATTTCCATAGTGGACGCCCCTAGTCCTACTACTGTTCATTGCTTCGTCCCCTCCCCTTTATTCGTGCAAATTTTCAACAAGGGCAATGAGTATTGGAGCACGGGAAATTTTTAAAAATTATTATATCTCCTGCACATCCCCAGTGTTTTTTTTTAACCAATGCTGCCCCCTAAAATCCTGCCGCCCTATATGAATATGAGTAAACAATTGATAATATTCTTGAAAATGGTGGCAGTGCTACGTAGGTTTACACTCCTTAAAAAAATGCTGCAACAATTTAGGCTAAATGTAAATGTTGATAGATATCAATAATAATCATTTCATTTGTATGACAGCTGTTTCCTCATACAGAAGACATTATGGTTTTACCTTTACGAGAAGCAAGGGATCATTATGAGGAGCTCATGGAAATTGAGGAAGCAATGGCTGAAGTAAGTAAACAGTAACAGTGGTAAAAATTACATTGAGGGTGATGTTTACTAAAACTTGACTTTTTCTCACTGTAATAAAAAAAAAATTGGCCAAACTCCCAAACCAGAATCCCCTTAATTTAGCAATAATTCTAATCAAAAAACGTTGGTGTGAAATAATGTTGTGACAAAATCATCCAACCTTTTCAAATTGACACTACGAAAACTCTGCTTTATCAAACTGTCACTGTGAAAATTCGAATGTATAAGATTATCAAAGAAAACCAGCGTAAACAGCTGAAATCGAGAATCCTGAAGGTAAAAAACGTTTCAATTGTTAAAGGGACCATCTGCTGGAGTATTTTCAGTTTTTTAAAAAAAAAGTCGACCAGAAAAATTTGAGGCCCCTAAGCGTCAATAAAACATAATTTTTTTGCTTTATTTTGAATTTGCCCATATATCTATACATTTAGATATATCTGTATTTATCTATACATTTGCTATAAATATATGCATGTAGCACCTTTTTGGCCACCCCCCTGTGCCCAAAGGTTATACATCACACATTTACCACTTACAGGTCCTGAGTCCCCTTTGCTAGGTGAAAGGGCACTGGTAACTTCTCTGGCAGTACCTCCACCTAATGGGATCCGGGAATATGCCTGCGGATGGTCCTCAGGAGACATTCAAGCACACATACTTGTACAGTGTAACAAATAGCTTTATACACGAAAATTGAAAATTTAAAGGGGAAGTAATATACAATAAAAATACATTTATGCAGTAAATAACATAACCAGCTTCCCTGGGAATCCTGTGCCAGTCCCATCCTGGTAATCTGCTACCAGGCAAAGTCCTGCAATACTTCATTGGAAAAGTCAGAGTCGTAGTCCCTTATCCCAAATGAGCACAAATGAGTCCCAGGTAGCACTAGCAGCCCAAAATAACTCTCCCTCCTTTGTGGCAGCAGTGACACCTTGTGTCATCCTTCAGTAATGCTGCACCAGCACAAAGGCCCTTGTCCCTCCTAGAACTGTTGGAAACCCCATAGCTCAAGCCCAAACACAGGGGTATTTCCACACATGTGGTTTAGACCGTAGGATTAACCCTACGGGTCCCTACATGTATATAATACACAAGATTCATGAATATATGTAAATTATATGCTTAGAAACTTAGCAATGTCATTTTTGTAAAATCAATCACAAATTTGTGTATTATATAAAAAAAAATTATCCCTTGTAAAATACAAGGATGTAAGAAGTTATTTTGAAGTTCAATGACTTGCATAAAATGACTGGGCATTTGGCTTTGTGCCTTTATATGGTCATGGAACTCCTCAATGACTTATTTTACAACACGGTTACATTATTCCTTATATAGCTTTCATTTGTCTCTTGGATATATCCATATCGCCTGCAGGCACTTACATATTAATAAAGGTGACAGGATTTTTATCTATGTAGCAGTTTTTCAATTCCAGCTGGCGTCCTCTCCACTAGGAGTCAAAATGTTTGTCCTGACTGCAGAGGGTTTCCAGAGTACTCCTCTCACATCCCAAAACATACTGTAAATTTAACTGGCCATAGTATATGTGAATGTGATAGTGAATTTAGACTATAAGCAGGGTCGGACTGGGGGGCCCCATCACGGCAGTCCACAGGGCCCCCCACCCGGCACCCCCCTCCTGACCTCCAGATGCCTCCACGAACCCACAGTCTGCACACAATAGATGTGACCCAGGGCCTCCTCCTGACTTCTGGTCCCCTGCCCAGCTCCATGAATAGGCTGTGTTCATGCGCAAGTGACATGGATGCGCAGCAGACGCGCCATGGGTACATCTACATTTTCTGGGAGAGCAGCTTGTGGAGTGGACCAGGCGGGGAGTGGGTCTGTGCCAGCGGGGGCCCATTAGGGTTTTTTCCCAGTGTCCCGCTGGCCCAGTCCAACACTGACTGTAAGCTCCACTTTAGACTGTAAATGATCTCTTTAAATCACTGCAGAATATTAATTTTACTTGTCAAAGTCTGTGGGCACTTGCCAATGCAATGGTGTACACACCACACGCAGTTCTGTGTAGCGCCCATATAAAGCCATATCTCACCATTAAGAGCTACTTTACCACAACTCCATTTAACTTAGGGTTGCCACATTTTCTGGGAAAAAAATACTGGCCTTCCTATATATTTATGTTTTTTCCCTATTAATAACCATCATTCTTACCGGCCAGGTGGCAACCCTAATTTTACTCAGTATTCCAGCAGATGTCACCCTTGGACTTTACATTGATGCAGCATTTTACCAACTGAATGTATTGGAGGCTGGAGGAAAGGAACATTTTCAAATCTTTCAACAAGGAGAAAACAGGAAACTCATTTATGACAAAGATCTTAAACACTGATAAAAATTAGATTAAATATTAGTTAATACATAAAATCATGACAGCAGCATGCGTAAGACATAAACAATGTCTTTAAGGGGAACCTCAAAGGGTCAGACTGGCAGCTGGAGGCCTGTATAATGTTATCTGTTGGGCTGTAGGACGTCCAAACTAATGATAAAACTTGGGCTGGTAATACCCATTAAGCTCACTTTTCATTTTCTGTGAGCATTTGGCAAAGGCCCCCTGTGCAGGTTGTATTCTTCACAAACTCACACAGTTCTCTATAAATGTCATACAAAGTCATACTGTAGCTCACCATAAACTCACTACTGTAATTAAATTCTGGTACAATTTTTGTTACTCTGTATTCCAGCAGATGTCACCCTTGCACTAATAATACATTTTACCAACTGGATTCTTTGGAGGTTTTAGGGAAGAAAAGTTTTCAAATCATTGCATAACAGGGAAACTCAAAGTAATGATAGGAGATCATGGGCACTGATAAAACTTAGATGTAAAAATGTATTACTGATAAAATAAAGAAAGAAACTATATTTGTCTAAGGAGGTACGTTTAAGTTTTGGGCACACTTTATAGGTTGCATTCTAAGGTGCAGTTCTTTGTGCTCCATTCTAGGAGCCTTAAGAGCTGCCCACTTCTCTGCACAGTAGGTGGCATATGGGTATCCTATCTAATGGGTTCTAACTTGAACATCTTTAAAAATGGCATGCACAAAGCTTGTCCCTATGTATGCTTATCCGCACCAGTGCATTGTAACAATTTGTTGGCTGCGTGAAGTGCAAGAACCTGCACTTAAAACTAGACCAATACCTAACACCTGCAGGTGTAACAGGTGTAATGAGCAGAGTTGTTGCACTCATAAGCAAGTGTTGTTCCTGTCTGTCTACTTGGCATAATCACATCTGAAAATGCAGAAAAAAATGTTGCATTGTTGGTAGAAAAACATTGAAACACTATATAAAATATGCTTGTGACATTTTTTTTCTTGTGCCTAACATCAATACACCTGCTGCATTTTGCTGCTTTCAATTACAGTATGCTTTCCTGATATGTTAATTCAGACCACAGGTCAACTATAGGATAAACCGAAAGACCCTGACAGAGCCATTAGCCTCATGTATACTCAAATGTGTTCATCTTATAGCATTTCTTAGGCTAATGCTGCATGCTGCTGAAAATCGGCCTGCAGAAATATGCAAACCAAGAATTGTCCCCTACACTGACAAAATTCTCCTATGTAGCCTGAGGATCCATTGCATTGGCGCAGGTGCAGACACAAACAGAGGAATTCAGTGCTGAAGTGCAACAGTCTGAGTGCCGCTATCTGCCACTTGTGCCTGCACCTGGGCAGATGCAATGGTTCTGTGTGCTGACAAGGTAATGGGCTTATTGCTGCGCAGGGGCTAAAAAACGCTTATGTGTCATTATCTTTACCCTTGCTGACTGATATATGAATGAACCCAGTTGTCGAGTTTGGTATCCCAAACCCAGAACAGACGCCAAGGTTCTTGTCTCTGCATATAACAGCCACCTTTCATGTAGGGAGGAGCCATTCTCTACTTGGATGTGGCCAGGTCTTAAAGTGAGAGAACCAAGGTGAGGGTTCAGTGAGGATTCTGGGCAGGCAAGGAAACCGGACTGTGTGAATTGAGTAATGGGGAAAAAGCACCCCTTAGTCCATGAAACAGGTCAGGGTCAATAACCATTCAGTCAGAGCACTACAGAGTCAATATACAGAAGCATAGTAAAAAAACAGGCAAAGATCAGTTCTGGCAGCAATACAGCAGTGGACAGGCAAGGGTCAAGGAAAAGTGAATCAGACAAGAAGTGCACCCAAAGAACTATCTAGAATAGACCTACGTTGGGCAGTGAGAAATTGTGTTTGGATCCTTTAAATATTTAAATTTTGTGCCGTGTGTGATGACAGCATGCGCCGCGTAGAGTATAAAAGGACATGCATGAGGTGCATGGCACAGGTATTATTACACCATGATGATTATTTTTCCTTTTAAGAAGAAAAGAATCTGTATAGAGGAGAATTACTGAAACAGGGGGGGTATCACTACCAGGAATATATAAGGTAAAACACAATTTATTTATTCCAAGTTTAAAATACACATACATATTAAAAAACTGGACGTAGCAGCAATGTGCTAGCAATCCATTTGATTCACTAAAGGTGAAGATAATAACACATTTAATTGAGTACCTGGGTACTGTTAGGGATTCAAAAAAAGATTCCCATACAAATAATTCTAATAGGTTATAAGTATTGTTCAATCAGAAACATATGCCCAATGCCCCAATTGCCTTCTGGCATAAACAAAAATAAATCATTTCACAAAACCGAGAGCCTACTATGAATGCAACCAGCTTGCCCTGCACAATCCTTTAGCCCTTAACATTGCTGCATGTCCACCTCGATGTGCATTTCGCCATAGCTTTTTCAAAGGGAACTATTATTTTTCCTCCACACACAAGATTGCACAAAAGCAAGCCTTTGTACATAAACCTACTTAAAACAAGCACAAAAATAATATTGTTAGCATTTAAAAACCCAGACTAAAACAGATGAATACTGAATGCAAATATAACACATCTGTATTACTATTGTTTAACAGGTCCTAAAGAACAGAAGGTATACTGTAATTACAAAGACATTTACTTCCTGCAAAGTAACCAAAACAAGTTTTTTTTTATGCACAGTTAAATAATAATTTTGCTCTGCAGGTACAACAAAAAAAGTCTGCATCGCTGTCTAGCAGAGGCAAACTGCAGTGAGCGACTAAGCAGTTAAAGGCCTGTAAGTATGATTTACATTTCCATGTGTAATAAAGTCTGCATAAACCATACTAGCAGAGCACAGAACTCATGGTGTGATCAGTAGGAGTAAGTTGATGATTAATATGGTTTTCCTCTAACCTTTTTAATGCTTCTGCATCCATTGGCTCGCAACCTGTTTTCTTAAATACGTAATTGATGTTGCATTCAAAGTCTCCTTTCTTTTGCCAGTTCTGTGCCTTAAAACAGCAGGGGTATAGTACTTGGACTCAGTTTTTTGGGGAATACTTTGGAAGTCAGTGGAGTCATTAAATGAGGATTAGTCTGTTCAATGCTCAAGAACAGTAAAGAGGTTA
>CM044443.1:76109846-76125717 GCA_024363595.1 Xenopus borealis | reverse complement strand
TTAAAGTGCATTTTATTTCTATTTTGCTGGGTGTCAAGGGTGATATTATGGGCCTTAATGAAGCTGCTGTAAACAGGAATAAAAAAAACAACTAACCAATAAATAAAAAGTTGAAAAGATGAAAAGGATGCTGACAAGTGTTTAACTATATTGCTGTCATTAGCAGGATCCAAAGTCTAGGAGATGACACATTTTCTTTAAATAGTCTTTTTTTTTGGCATATATATGTCTGAACTTCCATCTAAGACTTGTTTATGCCATTGTGGAAGCTGGGCTACAGCCCAATCATACAGGAGGATTAGGAGAATGTCAACCTTATTTGAATTGTTGGGTAAATTCAATCACCGGAAATCACTTGAGGTGAAAGATAAAGTTTATTTGACACAAGCTCCGTTGATTCTGAAATCACAAAGAATCAGAAACCAGAACAGAGAGATCACATGGTTTTTATAGAGTTGGGAAGGTGGTTTGGCCCTCAAGACATGGGTATTAGTGACCAAGGTTAGCTTGAGAACAGAATCCATCCAAGTAAGGGGGGTTACAGGGGAATCTGCATACACAGAATTGTATTCACTATCACAACTGTTTCTAAATGAGTTCAGCTAGAAGGAAGATTTGCCGAAGAAATTTGGGGCTGATTTGGAGTTCGAACTTCACACTATCACATTTATTACACTGTTCAGAGAAGTATTTGAATGAATTGGTGTTGTAAATTAGCCTATTAATCAGAACTGACTATTGAATAAAATTCTTGTCTGTTATTGAACTATATCACTTGATCAGTTCAATAACTCCCAGAAAAACAAATGTAATATTTGTGTTTAAGGGGGAATTACCAAATCAACAAAAATATTATCAGTACAAGTCATTCGCTAGCAATCGGAATTAATGCAGAAGATGTTTTGTGAATTGGAAAAGCTCTTTTTTGAAGAACAGCATTTAAAGAACGAAATCTATCAAATAATGTACCTCCTGCTATAAAATATTAACGTGTTATAAGTTACCGCCGGGTTCCACAACCATTTTCCTTTTATAGTGGTCATTTAATCCCAAGGTAACTTTCAATGTTGATATAATTGTTGGTCTTCTGTTTTTCTCTACCTATAGATCTGACTTTCCTTATGCAAAGGTTATACATCATACCAGAGGAAGGAAGACTATCTGAATACACTACTGTATTGGATGTTATCAGGGTTTTTATGGTGTTATTAATGTCATAGTTTTTGATGGTGTTATTAGCTTCACAGCAATATGTCTGTAATAAATGTTAGGCGTCTAGGCTTTGTATTTACATTGTTCTGAAGATTGTTCTGTGAGTCTTCTGTTAATAGAATTACAATAGTACCCAAATTATATTTTACTACTAAAACACAGGTTTTATTATATTGCTATATTGTAAATTAGCTTACCTGTATATGTAATAGAAGCTTTACGTTTCTATAAAACATAGGGAAATACCTCCTTAGGTGTCTTCCACGTCATGCTTTTTTAGCTCCTTAGTCTATCTTTGTCTTGTTATCTAGCTCCATTCCTTTGTAAAGCTCTGCTTGAATTGAGTGCTGTAGAATGAATGGTATTTTGCTAATGCTGATACCAAATTAGGCTTTTTCTCTTTTGGCATATTTCAGCCAGTGGACAGTCATCTGAAACTTTGCCTGCCATCTCAGCCTTCCCTTTAATGAGAAATGTCTGACAGTGCCATGACACATACCATCAGTACAATAGCTTTTCCAGCTGAAAGGTACCTGTACTGGTACTGTCAGGCCTATCCAACTGAGTTTAAAGGAGAAAGAAAGGCTAAATTTAAATCCGCTTTATCAGAAAGGTCTATATAAATACACCAGTAAATCATCAAATGAATGCTGCTCTGAGTCCACTGTCAATAGAAACACCTAATTTATTTCCTTATATTGTTTACACATGGGCTTCTGTATCAGACTTCCTGTTTTCAGCTTAAACCTCCAGGGCAGAGTATGCTGAGTTTGCTCTTCTCTCCCTCCCTTGCCCCCCCCTCCTTCCTGTAATCTGAGCCCAGAGCTATGAGAAACAGAGAGAGACTCAGGCAGGAAGTGATGCCACACCAAGCTAATGTGGCAGCTGTATCCTAAACAAATAGATAAAGCTTCTAGAGCTGTTTTACTCAGGTATGGTAAAGCATTCTACAGAATAAATATACTGTTATAGCTTGCACTATTGTGGCTAATCTCTTGGCAATAAATGGCCTCTTTAGCTTTCCTTCTTCTTTAATGGAAGACAACAGGGACAATTTCCAAGGACTCTTTTGAGAAAACCTCCTATGTGCCATCAGTATTTTACAAAATATCCTACTGGAGTAAAAAAAAACATCAATTTCTAGATGAAATACTGATTTGTCACCACAGGTTTATGCCCAGATTGTAACTCATATAAATAGTATGAGTAGCAGGTATGATCACTAAATTCCATGTTGAACATAGGGGGTCACTTGTGTCCAGGTGCAGTAACTATTTAGTCACTGATATTTCTGTTTCATTTTCTGTTCCCATTTAGCTCCCATTCAGCAATGCTCACAAAATATTTCTGTTTGTAGAGATTACAAGCATCTATATATTGATTCCAAATTAGCAATCTTTGTATATTTTATACTAACTGACCATTTAGCTTGGGACACAAACTGCATCTTATAGGACAGTGTTGTATGAAACAAATAGTTATGGTTATATGCAATCTGGGAGTGAGTGCCATGCTAAGGTCCATTAGCATTAAGCAATAATATCAAAGCAAAAATGCATGTTTACTTAATTTATTTAACACTGTTTTGAAATGATGTTGGTGAATTTGCACTAAATGCAGGGGAGGATTTTGTGTACTAATATAAAACTGAACATCTCTAAAAATAATGTGACTTGATCACCTATTTAACCAGGGATACTAGCCATTTATGTCACAGCTTAGATGTAGCAATATGCCATTGCTGCTGATTTCTTGGCTAACTGCCATGAGAAGCAGTGAGATTTGTGGAGGCATGGTGGTTCTGCCTTGCAGCGCTGGAGTCCTGGGCACTATCTGGAAAGCGTTTGTATGTTCATCATGCATGGGTTTTCTTGGGGTGCTCCAGATTCCTCCAACACTTCAAAAACATTCAAGTAGTTTAATGGTCTGCTTGTGAAAAGACAGAGATCTTGTAAATTTCAATTGGGCAAGGCCTGATATAAATGCTGAAAAATTATTGGAATCACTGTCTAAACATGTACTATTTATAAAATAAACCACAATAATAACGTTTAGTTTGGTGCTGCCAACCACAATCTGGTGATTCACTTCTGCCTTTACCAGTATTCCACACACAAACAAGCTGGATTCTAGGTGAGCGCACATTGGGTAATTTATTTCTAACACAAACCATTGCCTTTTACTTAAGACTCCATTATAATCAAACTATTCACATTTTTTTTAAGTAGACTTAAGGGGGCAAATTCACTAAAGCGTGAATCGTCTAACGCTAGCGCTAATTCGCCAGCATGACATAATTTAGTAACTTCGCAAATTCACTAACACCTACTCTGGCGAATTTTCGCTAGCGAAGTAGACAGACTAGCGCAACTTCGCACCCTAATGCCAGGCGAAGATGACCATTTTACTGAATGTTACCACTTATGCTAGAGGTTACTTCGCCAGGTCAGAACTGGTGAAGTTCACAATAGATAGGAGTTTGAAAAAAAATTTCCCCAAAAATACGCTGACGTGTTTTACCTTTTGTAGGGCGATAGTCTGTAAAAGAGCAAATGTTTTTGGGGAGGTTACCCTCCTTCACCCCTACATTTCATATGGCAACACAACTATACAGGGGGCACATGTAGGGATATAGGACAACTTTATTTAATTTATTAAAGGTTTCCTGGGCTTGTGTAGTGGAATGTAGTGGCTGTAACATATACTTCTATTATACTTTGAAATTCGTGCCGTTTGCAAATTAGGCATCGCTAGCGTAAATGCGCTTTGCCTGGCGAAGTAACACTAGCGCAACTACGCTACCGTTCACCGACCTGAGCGTAACTTCGCAATTTAGTGAATTTGCGTAGCGCTGGCGAAAATTCGCCTGGCGAAGTGCGGCAAAAGTTAGCGAAGGCAACGCTAGCACATTTTAGCCACTTAGTAAATTTGCCTCAAGGTACTGTATGGAGATCTAAATTACGGAAATATCCCTTATGTAGAAAGCCCCTGGTCCACAACATTCTGTATAATCTATTATTCAGAATGATTGGGACCTAGGGCTTTCTACATAGAGGGTTTCCATAATTTGGATTACCCTAACCTTAGTATAAACATTCATACATTAAATAAACCCAAACGGAATGCTTTGGCAGCAATGTGGATTCATGGTGCTTAGTCACCATTAATACAAGGTTTATTACAGGTATGGGATCCATTATCCAGAAACCAGTTATCCAGAAAGAAACGAATTATGGAAAGGACTTCTCCCATAGACTTAATTTTATCAACATAATCCAAATTTGTAAAAACTGTAATAAGAAAACAGTACATTTTGCATTATCCCAACTAAGATATAATTAATCCTTACTGGAAGCAAAACCAGCCTATTGGGTTTATTTCATGTTTACATTATTTTCAAGTAGACTAAAGGTATGAAGATCCAAAGTAAGGAAAGATCTGTTATCCGGAAAGGTCCAGGTTTCAAGCATTCTGGCTAACAGGTCCATTACCTGTATTACATTATTTACTTCAAATGGAGTCTATGGGAGATGGGCTTCCCCCTAATTCAGAGATTTCTGCATACAGGTATGGGATACGTTATCTGGAAAACCCATTATCCAGAAAGCTCCAAATTACAGGAAGGCCATCTCCCATAGACTCCATTATAAAATAACAATTCACTTTTTTCAAATTGATATTATTTCTCGCTGTAATAATAAAACAGTACCTTGAACTTGATCCAAACTAAGATATAGTTAATCCATACTGGCGGAAAAACAATTGTTCTGTTGGGTTTATTTGATGTTTAAATGATTTTAATAGACGAGGTACAGAGATCCAAGTTATCATTATTTTTAAGAAAGATCCCTTATCCAAAAAACCATAGGTCTTGGGCATTCTGGATAACAGGTCTCATACCTGTATTGAGATTCTGGATAAGGGTTCCCATACCGGTACCAGAAATATTTATATAAGACGTGTTACAGTTTTAAGATATTAAAGGGCAGCTTTCATTTTTCTTATTAGATCATTCCGAAATATAGAACATTAATGAGGTAATATGCATCCATTTCCAATAAAAATATTTATATAAAGAATATCCATTGTAATTCACTCAATGAAATCTCCATTTGTTCACAGCGAGTTGGCACCGTTATCAACTGCATAATAAAATCATTTATATTCCTGATTCCAAGTGAAATACATGATGTTTACAAAAGTAATTTCCTACAGTCCTGCCATGTTTTCTTTTGACTATCCCGTTGCAAAGGTACTTTTTACATATCCGATTTCACTTTCTCAAGTGCTAAAATGAATAATGTTCTTTTATCGATTCAATTAGAAATAACACACACACAACTAGTCAAAGGTTTACAATGATTTCATTCTTGCTCCATAAAGTAAACGCATTACACTACAGGACTTAAAGGAGGATAAAAAAAAAAAAAAGGAAAAAGCAAATATTTCAGCATAGACTGTATGTGTTTGCTGGCAGTATCTGATGGCCCGGCGAGATAAAATAGCTTCTCACTTCATAAGAAAGATTTGTTCAAATAGAGTTTCCTTTAGTGTGTAAATGCTTATTTAATTGGTCTCTGAAAGGTAAGTGGAATGTCTTTAGATTCATATTTGTCTTTCTCTCCAAAAATGTTTCACTGTGCCGTATAGTGTGCTGAATGGACTGTATGTGTATATATATGCATGGATATAATTTATATGCATTAATGTACGTATATCCATGTATACCTAAAGAGCTGGTGCAGGGAGTTCTAGATAAACCAAAACAACAGGGATGCAGGGAGTTACAGTTGAAACTAAAAGTTTTCCATTGAGAACTTTGGGATAGGCATAGGGCACGGACATACAAAATGAATCACCCACAGTGACTGTGCTACTGTGAGCAACAAATCTCCTGTAAATGCCTTCTCCTTGACTAAGCTTCATATCAGCACAAGTAAAACACATTACTTGTGCCAACCTAGCTAAAAGGGGAAGTAAAGCCTAACCTAGAATAAGGCTAGAAATTCTGTATTTTGTATACTAAACATAACCATGAACTTACTGAACCACAAGCTAAATCAAACAAATGATTTATGCTTTCAAATTTGGAAACAGGGGGTCACATCTTGTAACTTTGTTAAACATCTTTGCAAGACCAAGACTGTGCACATGCTCAGTGTGATCTGGGCTGCTTAGGGATCGTCGTAAAACAAAACAGCACAAGTCAAATAATATCTGCCAGAAGCCAATACAGCCAGGACTAATGATTAATCAGATAATGCAGACTGCACTGGGTCCTGTGCTGTCATGTAATCTAAGGTGGATTTTATAGTTTTTGTATTGTTTAATACAAACTTTCTCCAACTCTGCAGAACTGGTGGCTGCAGTAAAATAATCCTACAAATAGAAAATCAATCTGATTAAATCTGGCTCCATGATCTTTGTCCCTGCAGCTGGAGTTGGACACAGTAAAGTGGAAAAAAAGGCAAAAATAATATCCAATATAAATCTATACACAGTCACCAACTGCTTTACAAGGAAACAAACAAAGCTGCTTGAATTCTGCATGGTTGGGAAGTAAGGGGGGGCTTCCCTTGCTGTTCATAAGTATGAGTGTGTCCCTGGCAGAGCAATTAGGTACCGTCTGATAATTCCTATCCACAGCAGTAAATGAAGGGAGTAATCACAGCATACAGTCGGGTTTCTTATAAAAAAGGTAGACAGATCTCTTTTTACAGAAAGTAAAAATTAGATTAAATTTTTTGCCTTTGCATGCCCTTTAAATGGATTGTTTCCTTTTAAGTTAACTTTGAATCTGTTACAGAATGGCTTATTCGAAGCAACTTTTTAATAGGTCTTAATTTTTTGTTTTTTTTATTTGTTTTCTAACTCTTTTCCAACTTTCAAATCCCCATCTAAACAACAAATGCTCTATAAGGCTACACATCTGTTTTTATTGCTACTTTATATTACTCATCTATTCAGGCCCTTACCCTATTCATATTTCAGTATTTTATTCAAACCAATGCATGGTTGCTAGGGTAATCAGGATGCTAGCAACCAGATACAATTTTGGTTGCCCGTTATACCTTAAAAGCAATATATTGATCACTTTGTATTGATTAGGTGGAAAATAAGCTCATTTTAATGGTTATGCATGAGTCACTTATCTTGATGGATATGTAAAACAATCAAAGTCTAAATTATTCACAACCACACATTTAACTGTCACCAGGGACTCTCAGTCACATTAGTAGAATTGTTTCCTTTTGCTAGACTGGGTCTTCAACGATGCAATGTTCATTGAATTTGACTGCAGTCATCCCTGTATCCTTCTCTTTGTTCATAGTAGTTCCATTTATTGCTCATGGAATTCTTTGTTGTAATGAAAACAGGAATAAAATCCTCCAACCAGGCGACAGTTCTGCACATGGCAGTAATTGCTTTGTAGGAGAGTATTATCAAATGAGGCTACCGAGCATAATGGGAAAATACACAACTCAAAAAAAATAAAAACATTTAAAAAAACAGAAGAAAAAAAAAATATCCCTATCCCTGAGGAAGGTCACACCTCAGCAACAAAAACTGACTATTCATTTTTATTTTGACCTGTAGACTGCAAAGCTGTTTTTTCATATTTTGTTTTTTTTTTTCATTTGCACCCAGGTAAATTAATCCCTTTGGTCAAGGGAGTGCATTTCCTGGGACTAGGGCAGACCTTAGACTGAAGGGATGCAAAAGTAAGCCAATTAGTTCTCATCTCAGAGTACTTCCACCTAAGATCTTGTTGCACTTCTGCACCTTGCGTCAAATAAAAGAATGTTTGGTGCAAGATGGAGAGCACATTGGCAGGTGCCATTGAGTAGGCAGTAAATGCAGGGCCATGCACATCTTAAAGATATACAAGTTAGGGGCAGGAAGATTTATGCCTACATACCTCCCTCAGCTACTCATGAGAACAGCGCTGACCACAGAGATCTGTGTGAATTATTCTAACAATAGGGCAGGGCTCAACGTGCAAAAAAAACATGGCGGCCTGCACCTGTCAGGACCTGCATTGTTCACACCTGTAATAGCCTTCATTGGTCAAACTTCAGACTGTCAGTGCCCACATTCTTAACACCTCATACAGACTGCAGGAGAAGTATGTACTGTTCATCTTAGAGTGGTCCTGATTCTCTGCTCCACTCTACCTATGAGTGCCATACTCTGCCTTCCCTATGCTCCTTGTGTGTGTATACGCTGTCTGCCCTATGCTCCTTGTGCTTGCTATACTCTGCCTGCTCTATGCTTCCTGTGTATGCCATACTCTGCCTGCCTGCCCTATGCTGCCTGTGTTTGCCATACTCTGCCTGCCCTATGCTGCCTGTTTGTGTCATACTCTGCCAGCCCTATGCTGACTGTGTACCATATTCTGCCTGTCCTATGCTTCCTGTGTGTGCCATGCTCTGCATGCCATACACTTTGTGCCCTATGCTGCCTGTGTGTGCGATATACTCTGCCTGCCCTATGCTCCTTGTGTGTGCCATACTCTGCTTGTCCTACGCTGCCTATATGTACCATATGCTGCCTGTGGAAGGTGAACCTGGTGGGGGTTTGCTGACATTTGGAAATACTTGTTAGGGGGGTCTTCAGTCATGTGCTGGGAGGAGGAGGTATATGAGTTATGGGTATGTCTTAATATGACTTAATACACTTTTTTCACGAGTGATATCCCTGCAGTGAGCACCAACCATTTGGTTTTAGTGTGTGTTACCACCATAAATGTGGGTATAGTCTTAACATTTTAGTGATAACATGGGTGTGGTTTAAAGGGAGAGTGGTTGAAAAAGGGAGAGTGATCAACACTGGCTTCCATTATTGGGCCTTCACCACGCAGACCAGAAAAATTCTGGCCGTCAGCACCACAGATGTTGGACTGTATGGAGTTAAATCATATTTTCAGAAGGAACTTAAGTCATAATGCAGGGAGTGTATGCACAGAATGAATAAGGCTAAAACAGTGTATTTTAAAGTATATTTATTGAAAATAAATACATTTTTTTTCTATTGAAATAGTAAAAAATATTTTAATTTGTATTTCATTAAAAAAGAATCTACATTTATAAGAGAGCAACTGGGAGGCTCCAGTTAGTGCATCCCCAGGGGTTTTGCATAGACGGGCTCCAGGATATGATACACAAAGACGAAGAAGAGGCATCCAAGAAAAATCACACTCATAATCGAAATCAGGAAATAGCGTCCAATAAAAAAAGTATCCACAATCTACATGAAAAAAATAAGTATTAATACAAAGGAACCGTTCACAAAAGAACAAATAGCTACAAATATGCATCACTCATTATAGATGTTTTGCAGGCCAGATGATGATGCATCACATGTTCTTTTAATCATTTTCTATTTATCTGTTAATATTGCAACTATTGGATTGAGCACCATATTATTAAGAATTGAAACATGCTGGGAGATGTAGCCCACTAATATCAATGATGGATTCCTAAAACAACACTGCTTGCTAAAACATTCCGTCTGCTAACCAAAGCCAGCTCCAAAAATAGCATGCACATTCTGTGTACGCCAGACTCCCTGTTCTTTGTTCCTACGATTGGATCTTGAAGTATTTTCTATATTATATTTAGCACTAAACAGCAATGGCTACATCACTCTGATGGTGAAACACTGAAGAATCCGTAATAGTGTTACATTTTAATGGATTAGGGGAGGCCAAGAGAAATGAGTCCAGTGGTTCTCCACAGAGAAATGGAAGAACTGTACTGGAAACAAATTATATTGACATTTTATGAACCCCAACATGCACATAAACATTACATTTTAATTACACAAAGAAAATTTAGAGATCTTAACGGGCACCTATCGTCGAAAATCCCCTCCCCACTGGATATGTTTACTAATAGAACTCGTACTCCAGTTAGTGGTACATAATAGCGGATATGTTTTTTCTTAATGTCGCTATTATTTATGTTTCCTCTGGTGGTGGATTTTTTTTTGACAATTTGATGATAGGTGCTTTTACCTAAATCAATAAGACTAAGATAAATCAATACAGGTATGGAACCTGTTATACCAGGAGTTTTCCAGAAAATGTAATTTGGATCTTGATACTTTAAGTCTACTACAAAGTTCTCCCAATCGGTTGGTTGGCTTCCAGTGAGGATGAATTATATTTTTGTTTTGATCAAGTACAGGTATGGGACCTGTTATTCAACTGGTTTTCCGGATAACGGATCTTTTCGGAATTTGGATCTTTATACATTTAGGGGCAGATTTACTAAATTCGCCCAAAAATAATTTGTTTTTCCTCGATATTCGATTAGCATTCGATTTTCGAATGCTAATTGAATAGTTTTAGGCTACCCTTTTATTCGATCTTCGATCATTCGACGATCGAATAACGATCATTCGATCATTCAAATTAATTATTCAATCATTCGAATAATTTGTATGATTCGAACGATCGAAGACTTCGATCGTACGAATCCTATTCGATCAGGACTTAGCCTCAGAAGCCTATGGGAGGGTTCCCATAGGCTTCTATTACAATTCTGTAGGTTCAATCTGGCGAAGTAGGCAGTCGAATAATTTTTAAATTTTAATGATCGCATATTCAATTCGCTATTCGATGATCGAATAAGCCAAATTTGCATATTTGACCAATCAAATTAATCCTATGATCGAACTTTGATCTTTTCACGTGAATTTAGTAAATCGGCCCATTAGTCTACTAGAAAATCATGTCAAAATTAAATAAACCCAATAGGCTGGTTTTGCGTCCAATAAGGATTAATTATATCTTAGTTAGGATCAAGTACAAGCTACTGTTTAGCTATTACAGAGAAAAAGGAAATCATTTTTAAAAATTTGGAATATTTGTATAAAATGGGAGAGGGCTTTTCCATAGTTTCTGGATAGAGGGTTTACGAATAACGAATAGTTGTATAAATCTAAATAACATTTATGGTACACAAGGAATCATTCATATAAATACATATATATATATATTATTAGAAAAGAGAACAACTGCACATTCAGTTATCACCTACTTCTTTCTGACTCAATGCCGTATCACAGCCAGTGCCACCCCGATGTTTATATAAAGCACTGGCTGTCAAAGCAGAAGGAAATTCTACACCAATTACAAAGTGATGAAGGAGGCAGCAACTACATGAATTTTTTTTCTCTTCAACAAAATGAACAAGAGCCAAATAAAACTTACAGTATTCTTTAAGGAGCCAGACATGAAACAACTGTCAAAACAGGAAAGGTGATAGCCAGAAACATTCACAAAAAGAGAGGACAGGATTTTGAACTCGATGTAGTGGCTCGTGGGAATGGGCTAACACGATGCCTACAACAAAGGTCAGTTTTATGAGGCTGCGTTAAGTTTGACCTTGGCTTCAGCGCTAAGCAATTCTCTAGTGGACTACATGTTTGCTCGCACAACACGCTTCGCTTTTTAATTAGCCAATTAGCAAGCCTTCAGAGCATAAAACCTAAGTCATGTATTATTGATAGGCTATTGAGCTATGCTGCAGGGGGGTCTAGTACTGCAGATACTTTAATTAGTCCTTAGATTCTACTGCCCTGACTAGTGCTGCTTATCTGTTACATTTCTTTATACTATTTTTACAGAATGGTACTTCATATGAAGAAGAAAAAAAGAACCAGCAAAAAATGGGCTGCCATTTTAGTTCTTTTCTGTGCCAGCTATTTTAAGCTTGACAATGAAGGCAGAACAGGTTTTACAAAGGAAAATAAAAAAAGAAAAGCAATAAATAAATAATAATAATTAATAAATAAATAACTTGAGGTGATGCTTTACATGCAGAGTAAATGTACAATTGATAAGTGTGGACACAATTATGGAGGGAATAAGTCGGTAGCCACAAACAGAATTGTATAGCTCAAAGGGGAGAAAAGTGCATGTAAACATGAACATAAATCCTCTTACAGTGTAGGAAGGTGAAGTCTTAATTAACATTTTAAGCTTTGTGGTTCTCTGGCTACTGGAACTTTTAAAGCTGTAAACAAAGCTATAAAAAAATGCAAACATTTGACTTATTGCAGATACAGTACATATATTACATTGATTATGTCCCCAGTATCCAGGGCCGCCATTAGAAATCATGGTGCCCCCTACAACAAAATTTTCGGGGCCCCAAAAATATTTAAAAAAAAAACATTGGCACCAGAGCCCCATTACAAGTTAAAAAAAATTGGGGGCCCATAAAATGTTTTAAAAAAAAATGGCGGCAGGGGCCTATAGAGTATTAAAATAAAACATTGGTGGCCAGGGGATTAAAAAAACCTTGTGGCTTCAGGACTCAGTTATAGCTGTTTTCGTGACTTTAGGTCTTTCCGCCGCTTCGGGACTTCAGTGTCGGCTCCTTTCCTGACTTTGGGTCTTTCCGTCACTTCAGGACTTCATATGTTCGGCACTTCCGCATTCTGCCTCTTCGGGACTTCGTGAGGCAAGGCGACAGAGCGGTCAAGCAGCTCTTTGAAAAGTGCAGCACTGCCGGGCCCCCCTTCAGCCCCGGGTCTGGGACACTTGTCTCCCCTGTCCCCCCCCTGATGGCGGCCCTGCCTGTACCCATGCACAAATCACTAGACTATGAACAAACAAATCTCAAGATGGAAAAGTTTGTAACTTATTAAGTGCATTGCATATGTGAATAGGCCTTTAAAGTAAACGCAGCAAAGAAGTAGGCTAGAAATGCTACAGCTACTATTGTGGATTACCAGACCAACATGTATGTATGCCTCCAAGTTGCCCATAGCAGCTTCCCATCATCTTATCTGCTGATTCACAGAACATGTTCTGGACTGCTATCACTTAACTGAGTTTAGGGACTGACTGACAATATGCAGCATTTAAACAATATCCAATTCAAGCTAGTAAGTGATCCAGATTCACATTACCTGACCAGCCTTACCATATCACATTGGTTTTCTCTCCCGAAACATTTTGTGCCAGTGATTTGCACTGTCCTTCCAACATAGATTCTGCATCATAATGCATCAGTCCTTTAATTGGTATAAACTCATTGTTCGAAATCATCAAGTTCATTTTCACTATCCCTCTCTCAGCATCTGTTTCTCTTCATTCAGTCTTCATGCAGCAGTTGTGTGTCAGATATTCATTGACAGTTAGATCCAATATATCTTATGGGGGGGCTCCTTTTGCCTAGAAGATGTATTAGAGCTCATTCTATTAAAATCACCTGACATCATGTCTCTCTACATGCAGGATTTGTGCTAAAAGGCAGTGATTTTGTTTGTACTGGATCAGTTATTTGAGTGAGCCCCCTATAAGATATATTGAATCTAGCTGTCAATTAGTATTTGACATACAACTGCTGCATCAAGACAGCATGAAGAGAAACAGATGCTGAGAGAGGAGTAGTGAATATAAACTTGATTATTTCGGGAATGATGCAGAATATTTAATTGATTGTGTTTAGAAAGTTTCTTATTTCAGTACGCTGAACCTTATATTACATTTTTATTTTCACTATAGTTCCCCTTTAACCATTATAGTGCTCAACTACAACAGAACTATTTATCAAAGTATGCTGTGTCTGTGTAAACCTGTATTATGCATTGTATGAACTTTACAGCATACATGTCCTGTTTGCAGATGTCACTGTTACTGATGATGTATCAGAGGAAAAATGGCCGCCAAGTGAAAGCTGCTATTTATTTTAGGAAAATGTGATGGTGCTGGCAAATAGAGGGGGTATTTGCAGTACAAATGATGTGGCTTGGGTGGGGAAGATATGCCCAACTTATATACATGGTAGTAAAATGTAGGCTTGATATGTCCTTTAAGGTTATCATTATATTAGATTTTCCACATCAGCTCAGAGTACACTGAACATGTGCAGTGCCAGTATATGAAATGTATTAATTCTCTGAATATTCGTGCTCCTTTTATTAGAACTATTTATGGGGTAATCAACACATGTTGATTAAATAAGTTGTGAAATTGGAGGTGCATTAGTAGCTGCAAGATCTATGGCCTTCTAAGTGGGCTGGGCAGTTCAATCTCATATGCAATATCTATGGATGTTCGTATACTGATAGCTGAAAGCAGAAAAGTGGATCAAATACTGCACCATGCCCTATGCCATCTAAAGGTATGGAAATCCTTATCCAAAAATCAGTTTTCCAGTAAACTCCAGCCACCTCCCACAGATTCAGAATAATCTAAAATGTTCTCTGTAATTATTAAACACTACCTGTACGTGATCCAACTAAGCCATAATTAATCCTTATGGAAGCAACCCCAGAATACTGGGTTTATTTAATGTTTACATGATTTTCTAGTAGATTTACAGTAGGAAGATCCAGATAACTAAAAGATCCCTTATCTGAATAAGCCCAGGTCCTGAGTATTCTGAATAACAGGTCCCATATCTGTATTGAATACAAATGTACAGCTTTTATTTCCCAAAAACTGTGTAAAATTACAGTAACTAGTGAGGGTTCCATCAACATAACTTATACAGCATTTATATATACCTTAAAGTTTCTCCATTCCCCAAATGTAGATGTCACCAATTTGTAATTGTGAGTTTGCTCATAATTATCATTTCCCAGCCGCATCGTGCTATTGTAGGATTTGTGCTTTATAAATATTTGATAACAATAAAATATATTAAGCGATATTTATCTTGGAATTCATAAATAGTTATTCTTTGTATGGGCTTTAGAAGCTCATTATTAATCCATATTTTACATACATTATTCATGCTGAATAATTTGAAATACAGAATATGTAAATGTTATGCTCTGATATATAATATCATGATAAACTACAAACTTAGCTTGATAGTTTACTACTCGGTATTAAAATGTTTTTAGCTAGCTTAGTCTTCTTTTCAGTTAGTGACCATCAAGAAAGTGTGACTCTAAGCACAATACAAAGACACCGTTAATGTCTGCAAATGTTTTTTTTTAATTATTATCTGCATTGGGCATATTCATAAAACATATCTTGAAATGGTAATACAGTTTACAAAATGTTATTGTGTGTGTGGTTGTTTAATGAGCTCGTTTGTTTCCATTGTACATTAAAGACCCAAGGCTATGAAGGCTGCAGTATTGAATATGTTTTACAATGAGTTAGCTACTGAAGAAATGCACGGCAAAAATAGAAAATATAAAGGGCCTGGATACCTGCATTTCCTTTGCTGGAGCAGGAGTTTGGCTTGCTCGAGGGAAGAAAACCAGAATTAATGTAGTGATCAGCGCTAAGGTAAAAACCACAACAGTCAAAAACCTGAAACATAAGAGAATCATATTGGAAGTTTGAATTTCATATACTGGAGGGTTTTATATGAAGGCAACTGCCAAAAACACACAAAAGAGCTAATACATAACTGCCACTCATACTTCTGTCAAGACAAATAAAAGACCTTAACCAGAAACTATATATATATATATATATATCTCAAAATGTTGTTACATACACAACATAGATAGCTATATTATCAGTTATTTCTATAGTGTCAATATAATCAACATTACAGAGATTATATATCATTCCCATCGGTCCATGCCCCAGTGGAGCTTACCGGTACTTAAATAGCACATGTTGTCAAAATATATTATCTAACCAAGGGTTCGGGCTAATAAGTTCCCACTTTGATTGGGG
>CM044443.1:76097248-76108187 GCA_024363595.1 Xenopus borealis | reverse complement strand
TTGCCTTTGTATTAAAAACCAGAAGCACAGGCGTACTCTAAATAAATTATTGAGGCTTGCACAGGAAACAGTGTGGAAGCCACATGATTAGTGATCAGTGGATTTTCCCCTGCCCTATGTTTTAATAGTAATTCATTCTTTGCAAGGACAAAGACTTGGGCTCATTTACTTTTCACAACAAAAGCCTATAAATCAGTTTAAACTTATTGGCAAAATCAGTTATCCAGACACTTCAATGGAGTAATAAAAGCATACAGAAGTGTGAATATGATACACAATAACTTATTTTCTAAGCTTGTTTAGAAAGTATATAAATTGATGTAGCTATAAAAATTAAATAGAAAGATATTTTAGAATAGCTAGAAAAACATTTTTGGATTATTTGGTTAAAATGGAGTCTATGGGAGACAGCCTTTCTGTACTTTTGAGCTTTCTGGATAACAGGTTTCCTGATACCAGTTCCCATGCCTAAATTTATATTGTGTGAATAGAGCATCCTAGTGTGATACCAGCTTCTAATGTATTTCTGTTTTTGTGTTTTAAATGGGTAACAATGGTGAAATAACTATGCATTCCTTAAGGAAAAGTTCAGTATAAAAATAAAAACTGGGTAAATAGATAGGCTCTGTGAAATAAAAAATGTAATGTATAAAGGCTGGAGTGACTGTAAGTCTAACATAATAGCCAAAACACTACTTCCTGCTTTTCAGCTGTCTTGGTTACCACTGATTGGTTACCAGGCACTAACCAGAGACGTGAGGGGGGGGGGGAATATAAGTCATAGATGTTGCTTTTGAATCAGAGCTGAATGCTGAGGATCAATTGCAAACTCTCTGAACAGTTATGTCCCAGGTGGCCCCCATTAAACTGACTAACTCTGAGTTAGAGAGCTGCAAAGCAGGAAGTTGGGTTCTGTTATGTTAAACATCCACTCACTCCAGCATTTATACATTACATTTTTGGCTATTTACTCAGTTTTTATGCTTACACTGAATTGTTCCTTTAAAGGACATGGACAATCTAATGCAATAGCAGATCAACAGCAAGGCTACATTAAGGTTTTCATAAACTTGATATAGCCTCTTCTTCATAGCAGATAGGCTGAGGTCAGTGTTTTCCCTCAGTCTAGTGCATGTGCAGAATAATTTTTGAAGCCCTGTGTGTGATCTTTAGAATATTCTTTTTTTTTTTCCTTTTCAGCAGTGCTTGCAAATAGAGAAAGCAACCAGAGCACAAGATCAGATTGCGGGAAACTGATATGTAGAACATTAAATGCAGCATTTTAGGAGAGGAGCATGTATTGAAGTATGCATCTTTTGAACCTTTCCTTCTGCTTTAATCCTTAGAAGCAGATTTGGAAATGTACTTACCTAGCTTTTCCAGAAGCTCTGCACAGAAGCACTGCGAGCATTAACGCCACCACCCATATAACTGCTATGATAAAGACTCCAGGCCCAACACCAAGAATTGTGGTAGCCATCTTGAAGAAATGAGTACCCTATCACATGTCAGTCACAGTCATGCCTCCACGTTCACAAATGATTCTGAAAAGATAAGAAATCACTCAGTTTAAATGTTAAATGTAATCTGGACTTACAGGAGAGCCTGCTGCTTATGCTCCTCCTGCTTCTTGGGGCCAGTGGCCCTTTTCATATTCTGTGAGAAAGCTACTCCCCATGTGTCTTGCTATGTGTGCTTAGTACTGTAATTAACCACTTTTATTTAAAGGGGTGGTTCACCTTTAAGTTAACTTTCAGCATGTTATAGAATTGCCAATTCTAATCAATTTTTCATTTGGTCTTCATTATGTATTTTTTATAGTTTTGCTTATTTTTGCCTTCTTCTTCTGACTTTTTCCAGCTTCCAAATGGGGTCACTGACCCTATCTAAAATACAAATGCTCTGTAAGGCTCTGTTAATGCTACTTTTTATTATTCATTTTTATTCAGACCCTCTCCTATTCATATTCTAGTCACTGTGCATGGTTGCTAGGGTAATTTGAACTTTAGCAACCACATTGCTGAAATTGCAAACTGGCTGCCAAATACAAAGCTAAATAACTCAAAAACCACAAATGAAAACTATTTGCAAACAGATTGAGAATATCACTCTCTACATCATACTAAAAAAGGCGAACAACCCCTTTAACCAATACATTTTAGTACGAGACGTAGATAGTCTTCATTTTTGTATGGGTTTTCATTTACATAGCTTTTTGTCCATCAGCTCTCCAGTTTTGGTATTTCAGCAGCTATGTAGTTGCTAGCAACCAGTTAATGGTTTGAATGAGAGTCTGCAATAGATAAAGGGGGTAACAAAATAGGATAAGTAATAAATAGTAACAAAGCAATAAAATAAAAAACAAAACAAGCTGTAAAGAAGTATAAAAGGAAAGCAAATAATGAAAAAAACTATAAAAATAAATAATGAAGACCCATACTGTCATTGCTGTGCACAAACCAGATACATAGAACAGACTAATTCCCTCTGCAGAACTTTTCTAAATCTCAAACAAGGACCACTAGCAACAGGAGTAACAAGGAAAAAAGGCATGGGCATGTCTCACACAAACAACTGTCCTAATACAGAAGTCAAGTTTTTCTATAAAATTATCCATTTTAAACTTGCACACCAGTACTAGCAGGGTGAACACGTGTCTAAGCCATACCACTGATTTTATTGTCCCTAAGAGTTCTGGTAACTTACGCCATTCATTTTTGCTGAATATAGGAGTCCTTATTTAGGAGAGATATTTTCTTGACCTGTTTATTCAGTTTAAAAGAATCATGGCACCTGGCAACTGTAATGTTAATTTAGCCATGTGTTTGGGATAATATTGTCCAAGCTACAATGTTTTAGCAGATTGAAACTAGTTCTCTTGCCGGGTGATGTTGTGATGGCTGATTCTGTTGATGCTTTTAAGAGGGGCTTGAATGACTTTTTGGACAGACATAATATCAAAGGCTATTTTGATACTAAACTCTACAGTTAGTATAGCTATGGGCATATATGGTTTGTGTGAATATATATATATATATATATATATATATATATATATATATATATATATATATATATATATATATATGCTGGGAATTTGGAGGGGTTGAACTTGATGGTGTTTTTTTTCAATTTAACTATGTAACTATGTTAAGTCATGTCCCAATATTGTTACCATTCAGGATTTCTTCTATTTTAAAGGACCAGTAATCTGTCGTAAGTAAAATTATTATTTTTTATATTTTGTTCCCCAGAAATAAAGACTTTTTCAATTACTTTATTTTTTACTGTTTTATCCAAAATCAAAGTTTAAAGTTCTGTCCCTGTCTCTGATATTTCAGTCTGTGCAGCTCAGTAATTCAGATGCAGACTCTAAACTGTTACAATTGTGCAACATTTAGTGAATGCATTTCTCAGCAGTATCTGTGGAATATTAGCAAGCATTGTATCAATTCTAACAGCTGCCTGCAATGAGATTCTGCTCAGCAGGGACACAGATACGAAATGTATCAATTAAATGCATCAATTTAGAACAGTTTACAGGGTCACCCCCCCCCCATCCCAGAGCGGCTTTAGTAGTTTACACTTCAATATTAGAAAATAATTGGAAAAAGTCATTATTTCTGGTGATCTGTCTGAAAACAACTATTTGTTTGAAGGTGAACAACCCCTTTAATTACATAATAAAAAAAACAGTACCTTGCACTTGATCCCATATATAACAAATCCATATTGTGATTCAACCCAAAAAATCCTATATGGGTTTAATATTTAAAGGACTATTTAGCAGACTTAAAGTATGATAATCCAAATTACAGAAAGAACCCTTATTTAGAAAGTCCCTAACATTCTGGATACAAGGTCTCATGCCTATACTACTATTATTATGAAGTATTTTAAAAATGCCAACAGATTCCACAATAGAAAACTGGTCTTCTAATAAAATGCCCAGGTCCTGCTAATGAAAAGCAGCCCAAAGCATTTAAATCAGTAATATCTTTTCAATGCTGTCATGCAGCTAGACAAAAGTCCACTTGTCATCAACCCAAATCATCAATAGGTTCATTGAATAAATATTTTACATTTTATTCTGCATGCTTCAGGTGAATGCAGTGAACCTAACTTGTAAAAACCATTGACTTCACATATATTGGTCACTTTATGTTTATTCAAAGATATCAAACCTAAGCTGGTATTCCTTAGTGAGCACTCCACTAAAGGCACAGAGGCCATCATCTCTCAGATCAATAATATTAATGTAACCATTTTCAAGCTCATAATTTACAGGTTTATGAAAGGGCGATTCACTGCATTTCTCTCGTACAGTAACGAACTAGGTTGTTTTAAAAAGTCAGGACAAAAAACTGAAGTGCAATGGCTGCTAAGTTTCAGAGGGCAAACACTAAAAACATGAGAATAAATTCCATTAGGAAATACAATGGAACAAGCTGGTCTGCTGTTCACTGCAATCTGCAACTGCTCAATTAAATGTATGTCTATAAATGTAATAAGGTATGTACTGTATGGGATCCATTATCCGGAAACCTGTTACCCAAAAAGCTCTGAATAACGGGATGGCAGTCACCCATAGACTCCATTTTATTCAATAAATCCAATTCTTTAAAAATGATTTCCTTTTTTCTCTTTAATAATAAAACAGTACCTTCTGCTCAATCCAAAAGAAATAATTAATCCTCAATGAAAGCAAATCTAGAATGTTGGGTTTATTTAAAGGACAAAGAAAGACAAAAAAAATAAAATAAAATTACATTTTTACTTTCTTTAATGAAAAAGAAACCGATCTCCAATATACTTTAATTAAAAAATGTCTAACATTTTTATAATAAACCTGACTGTATGCAGTGAAATTCTCCCTTCATTTACTTCTGTGGATAGGAATTGTCAGACGGTCCCTCAATGAAACAATCATACTTATGAACAGCAGGGGGTTCCCAGCCATGCAGAACCCAAGCAGCTTTGTTTGTTTCCCTGTTTTGATCATTTAAGTAGCTTTGTTTGTTTCCCTGTTTTGATTATTTATGAGGATCCCTAAGCAGTCCAGACCACACTGAGCATGTGCACAGTCTTGGTCTTGCAAAGATGTATAACAAAGTTACAGGATGGCAGCTCCCTGTGGCCAACTTTGAAAGCATAAATCATTTGATTAGGCTTAGACTTTCCTTGTCCTTTATGTAATGTTTAAATGCTCTTATAGAAGAACATCCAAATTACATTCTGGATAACAGGTCCCATACCTGTAATAAGGTGCAAAGTCTGCAACAGGCCTAGCACCTACAGTATCCACATAACTCCTGACTATCCCTTTTTCAAAGGGACAGTTCCTCATTTATACTGGAAAGTATCTCTTTTCTCAGCCAGAAAAAGAAACAAAAATTCTAACTTAAACTGGCTTTTGGCAGAGAGCCCAGAACAGCCAACAGGTGCAAAGAACATACTTTGTAACAATTTGGAGATAAGAAAATAAGTAATTGTAAGAATTTAGATAAGGAGAAATAGCAGACATGGTCAAAACAATTTGCCACGCTACGTGTGGAACATCTTTTAGTCCCTCTTTTTACTTCAAAAATGTTTGGAGATATGTATCCAATGAGCAGTTGGCATTTGCAGGTCATATGTTTGAATGCAAATATGTTACAGGTTAATGGATGAATCAGGTCAAACATGGAAGTAAACACCTGGTTGCCAAGTAGAACTCCAACACAAACATCAAGTAGCACTCATGGGCAATGAAAAAAAGTGAGATCGACCTTTTGCTCTGAACACAGACCCTTTATCATAACACTTTTATATATAATGAACGAAAGCATACCAAAAAAAATGAGGCGAGAAAAACCAAGCAAAACCGTTTATCAATAGCACCCCAGTCTTCTTTTTTTTTTCTGCAGAGAACGCATCTCCCGATCTTATGTATACATTCCACACAACCGAATCGTACTACCAGTGAACTGCAGGTAGCGCGGTTGCTAGGATACCAGCGTCAGCGTACTATACTTATTCCTTTCATCAGTTCTAGTCCCTGCTGAGCCGTATAGATACTGCATAAACTAAGGGAGGAGTGCAAACCTCACCTTCCAACCCAAGTAAGTGTATACTTCCCAAATGCCCTGTTTTTCATAACACAGTGCGTAGAACAGCAACACTACTTACACCTCCTGCAATTGTATGCGTCTCGTCTCCAGTTTTATAGAAAATCCCGACGCCACAAATCTCATCACGCGAGACCGGCATCATGACTATGACGTAAGCGAGGTGACGCATGTCGTATCATGCATGGGAGTGTCTTGTAGGGACTGTGTTAATCTGCCTTTTAGAATGTGGAGGTCTAGGATGGGGGAATATTCTATCACAAATTCACAATCTGTTTCTGCTGGCATTTCATATTTGTTTTTGTTAGTTGCCCGCCAAGCCGTCCGCCGCCTCAACTGCCTACATTTCCTCAGAAAACGCTGATATTGTTTGCTCTGTGTCTGTCTGGCGCTTTGTGTGGTTGCTATGTTAGAGAGCCTCGCCTCTCGATTTGACCCAGAATAAAATATTTTTTGTGTAAGTTGAAATTGAATTTTCTTCATTGAACTTTTAGGATTGTTTATGGTCCCTGTATATTTGTACAAACAAAGAACAGAACTGAGGTACGTAGGAGAAGGCTGCATGAAATCTGACAACAGTAAACTTTTATTCTTCATTTCTTCTGGTCCTAACTGATGTGTGCAGGTTCCATGTCGGTTCTGAATCAGAAAGTTCCAGGGCTGCAAAAGGGCATCAGTGAAAACCGGTGCTGATAGGGGTTTCAAAGAGAAGTTACCATACAGACAGGCATCCATAGTTACCCATAAAAGGACTTTAAGGGCAGAAATACATGGCGACTTACCTGCGTTTCCGTTGGATGTGATGCTGGGCAACAAAATGCCCACATCAAGTGTGATCTGACAGGAACAAGGTAAGTAATAGGAAGCCTGATGGTGTCACAACGGTGATCTGAATCAACACCATTGTCGGATATAAATGCTGCAAGCTGCACCCGACAATTGTGTTGCGTCGGATCACCGTTGCGACTCCATCTCACTTCCAATTACTTACCTTGTTTCTGTCAGATCTGACTTGACATGGGCGTTTTGTCACCCAGCGTTGATTCTGACGGAAACGCAGGTAAGTCTGCCATGTAGTTCCGCCCTTAGAGCATGCGCATGTTCGGAATCAGCACTCGGGTGCGCATCAGCTTGCGCGTGCAGGGCATCACCGTGCGCATACACAACAGCAGTGTTCAGGTTCGCATACTGACAGCTTTGAAGGGCGCAACCGCGTGAGTATAGTGCCAGGTGCAGACTAGGGGTAGGCAGCAGGCCCTGACTGGCCATTTGTGGGTTAGGGCAAATGCCAGAGGGGCTGCTACAAGGTCCCATAGAAAGTCAGTGTTTAGTGGGCTGGTGGGGGCTGTTTGGGCCTCTTGTGTACCTGAAATGCCAGGGTCTATTTTAATTCTCAGTCCAGTCCTGGTAGGCAGAAGTGATAGCTGCCCAGCATTTTTTTAAAAAATAAACTACTGTTATGCCAGGCTCAATAAGCCCACACCTTTGGGTGGGGATAACATTTTTACCCAACAGGTGCCTTTAAGCTATTTAGAATTTTGGTTCAGTGTTTTATCTGAAGATTAGGATAACAATTTAGGCACAATGTATGGTCTAATATAGGAACATTTTATGGGTTCCAAAGGTATTAGTTTTTAAGGGTGGCATCGGAAGCTCCCAGACATGTTTTCCTTCTTGCCAACAGTACCTGCCACCAAGAGTCTTCTAATTTGACTAAAAAAAGAAAGTTTGTACAAACTAAGGCCAGGGGATTTTAAAGGGGATTTTTATGCAAAAAGGGGCGAAACGAGATAATTTAAGAGAAGACTGAAATTGAACAAAAGTAAACTTTTACTCTTCGGTTCCTCTGAGCCTAACTTTGATGCATACAGTTCTGCAACCGAAAGTTCTGGTGCATTAAAAGGACATTGGAATTAGACCATACTGGCTGTTACCCATAAATGGACATAATGTCAGTGTCTTATGTAAAGACAAGGACAATGTTTTTCACAATTTAGGGACAATGTATGGGCTAGGAGAATCTAATGGGTAACGACATCACTCTTTAGTTTTTTTATACAGTGACATCAGACATTTTTCTGGTTGCCAAGCGTACTTTCCACCATCAGAGCCTCATCTCCCTATTGTGTGCAAACCTGGGCACATATAGATGAACAGTTGGTCTGGGTATAGCTGGCCCATCATACTCTTGTGAGATTAAACAGTCAAGTCAATCCCAATATTATATAAAGTATGGCCTCCTGGTTGGGGGGGCTGGAGTGTGGATTGCATTGGAATGTTTTGAAAGGCTACTGCTGTCTCTGTCATGAAATGCTTTGGGGGCCATAGGGTATCTGTTGTTCCAGTTTTGCAAAAAGGGTGGGTTTTTGTTAACTTGGAACTGTAGTTTCAGGGTGTAGCTACACAGTGGCCTTGGCTATGGGAAATTGTAGGGGGAATTAAAGATCGAGTGGCAAATTCACTAAAGCGTTAAGTGCCTAACGCTAGCACTAATTCGCCAGCGAGACGTCAATTCTTAACTTCGCAAATTCACTAACCGACTCTGGCGAATTTTCACTAGCTAAGTAGATAGACTAGCGCAACTTCGCACCCTAATGCTAGGCGAAGTTACGCGCTGACGAAGGATCCTAATTACGCAAATTCACTAAGATGGCCATTTTACTGAATGTTAGCACATACGCTAGACGTTACTTCGCCAGGTCAGACCTGGCGAAGTTCAATACAATATATAGGAGTTTGAAAATAAAATGGAAATTTTTTCTAAGTCCCAAAAAAACGCTGGCGTGTTTTACCTTTTGTAGGGTGATAGTCTGAAAAAGAGTGAAAATTTTTGGGGGTTACCCTCCTTCCCCCTACATTTCCTAACATATAGCAACTCAACTATACAGTGGGCACATGTTTAGGGCAAAAGGACAACTTTATTTTATTTATTAAAGGTTTCCTAGGCTTGTGTAGTGTAATGTAGTGGCTGTAACATATATGTACTTCTATTACACTTTGAAATTCTCGCCATATGCAAATTAGGCATCGCTAGCGTAAATGCGCTTTGCCTGGCGAAGTAACACTAGCGCAACTACGCTACCATTCACCGACCTGAGCGTAACTTCGCACTTTAGTTCATTTGCGTAGCGCTGGCGAAAATTCGCCTGGAGAAGTGCAGCGAACTTTAGCGAAGGCAACGCGAAGGCAAAACTCATGGCCAGCTGAAAAGATCTAGTTAGAGCAGTGGGTAAAGATGTAGCTGTGCCTCTGCTTATCTCCACCTGTGTTTTCTCTGCTGGTGGAGAAAAGTCAATATGCAAAAATTTCTTCTTTTCATGCGAAAATCCACTCTATGTATCTGCCCAGTCCAACATAGTACATGTCAGTGACAAGAGTGGATGAGAGCACATTGGCCTTTCTCCACCTATGGAAAAAATGCAAGTGGAGAGGTGCAGAGGCACAGCTTTGTGTGTCCGTATACTAAGGGGCCGATTTACGAAATTCACGTGAAATGATCAAAGTTCGATCGAATACCGATCGTACAAATTTTTCGTGAAATCGGATATGCAAATTTGGCCTCTTCGATCATCGAATATCGAATAGATCGAATGATCTGATTTTCGATCATTCGATTATCAAATATAAAAATTTTAAAGTTATTCGACCGCCTACTTCGCCAGATTGAACCTGCCGAATTGTAATAGAAGCCTAAGGGAAGCTCCCCATAGGCTTCTGAGGCTAAGTCCTGTTCAAATACCATTCGTACAATCGGAGCGTTCGATCGTTCAAATCGATCGAATTCATCGAGAAATTGTATTGCGAGCAAAATGATAGCCTAAAACAATTCGATAAGCATTCGATGGTCAAATGCTTATCGAATTGCGAATTTGGTCGAGCTAATTATGGGGAATAATAGTAAATTTGCCCCTAAGTTTTATGGAACACTGAGCATTTTCATGCCAGTATTAAAATACTGATTGTATTTGTATTTTGTACACAACATCTGCCCCATGTGTGTAGTGATAGACTTCACACTTCGCCGATTTACTACCGGGCGCAGGCATCACTTCACCAGCGAAGGAGATAGATACTAGCGTTGCTTCGCACTCTAACGCCAGGCACATTTTTGCTCTGGTGAATGGACAAAACTCCGCCAATTCACTAAGATGCGGATTTTACTGAACGTTATCTCTATTGCCAGACTTGCCTTCGCCAGCTCTGACCTGGAGAAGTGCATTGGAGTGCATCGAACTTCCTCAATCTTCAATCACTTACATCATCATTTTTGAGTGGAATATCTTATATGTCCAAAAAACGCTGGCGTCTTTTAAATTTTTCATGGTGTTAGGCTACAAAAAGGCATAAAAAATGGGTTTCCCCCATACATTTTCTACCATATTATTGTACAGTGTGTAGGGCATTAAAACTCTATTGACTTTATTAAGGTATGGCATCTCTAGTTATCAGCGTAAATGTAATGTATTAGATGCACCATTTAACATAAATAGCTCCATTCCACTTTAAATTTCCCACCATATGTAAATTAGCCTGAACGTAATAACTCTAGCGAAGTTGCGCTAGGCAGAATTGAACACTAGCGCATCTTCACTTTGATTTGCTCGCTCTGCCAAAGTAACGCTAGGGAAAAATTTGCCAGCTTTTGTTGCTCGGGACGTAACTACTTTGTAAATTAGCTTTTTCTGAGCGTTGTCTGGCGAATTGTTACGATGGCTGAGAAGCCGTCGCTGGTGAATTTGCACTCTTTAGTAAATTTGCCCCATAATAAAGAGACCTTGAGCAGAAGGTTATCTGAGAAGATAAAGAGCCTCATCCACAACTACCACAAAAGA
>CM044443.1:76050077-76068790 GCA_024363595.1 Xenopus borealis | reverse complement strand
TACCCTAGCAACCATGCATTGATTTGAATAAGAGATTGAAATATGAATAGTAGAGAGTCTCAATAGAAGGATCAGCAATAAAAGATAGCAATAACTATACATGTGTAGCCTTACAGAGCATTTGTTTTTTTAGAAGGGGACGGCAACGTCCATTTGAAAGCTGCAAAGAACCAGATGAAAAAGACAAATTACTATAAAACTATAAAAAATAAATAATGAAAACCAATTGAAAAGTTGCTTAGAATTGATTGTTCTATAACATAATAAAAGTTACCCTAAAGGTGAACCACCCCTTTAAGTATACCGACAAAATTAAACATTGTATTCACCAAAATAAACCAACACAAATACTATATAATGAATAAGACAAAATATACTTATTGAAATATTAAAACTTTTAAAGTCAATGCCACAAAGCAACTCTTTGAAATTTTGTGAAAGAGTCTTTAGTTTGTAGTTTGGAAACCCACAATGTCTATCTCAGCCATAATTTTAAAAGCTATTCCTCCACAAAATAGAAACTGGAATAAGTTCAAGTTCTATGAAATGTAAACCTCCTGGATTACTTCCATGTGTCTAAAAGGAAAAAAAAGTTTGGCAAAAGTGATCTTAATGTTACTGCTTCATGTTTATTGAAATTTTCACACTATATTGTTTCGGTATATTCTACTGATACATTTTCTGATATTGCAAACATATGAGTATATTTACAATACATATTGTTCTAAAGTATAGCTTCTCATGTACATTACATATAGCCACCATCTTTTGCTTTCATGTTTTAAGGCAAATTAAAAGGCAGCAAAGGCATCCAAACATCCCATCTCTGCATAATTGTGTAATTCGATTATATTGAAAGTGGCTAACATCTGTTCCAAGTTTTTATTTTTTGTTTTAAAACATCTGAGGGCTCTCGGAATCTCTCATCCAGACCTTATGTCTTTATCTTTTTTAAGCATATACCAATGGTTGTATACAGTATGTTAATGAAGAAAATACTGTGCTATGTAAGTAACTAGACCTTGAATTTTATTTGGATCCTAACACTTTTTTTAAAGCTATAGCAGACTATCAAGGGAACCCGGTTTGCCTCTATGTTATATTAAGATACTTGAAGGCAACAAATTGGATAAAGAAAGTGTGTGTCACGATCGGCACCCTAATCCAGAACCAGTGCTAAGTACCCTGTTCTAGGCTCTTACTTCTACCTATAACAGCTGCCTTTCACCTCGGGAGAAGCCCTCAGCTAATAGAATGCCGCCAGATCTTAAAAAGAGAGGTGCAAGGCAAAAAGGTTCTGAACAAGCAGAGGGGCATGAACGTAAAAGCAAATTCTTTGGGCAGAAAGTCGCAGTACAAGGCTTCAGGCAAAAGAGTAGTCAGAACCGGCCGGGTCAGGGCAGGCAAGGCAAGGGTCAAACCAGGAGATCAATCAGAAGGAATACAGGTACAGAACAGTCGGTTTCCAGGCAGGGTCAGGATCACAGAAGTCTGAATCGTCAGAATACAGTCAGGGGTCACAACAGGAATCAGAATTATTTAGAAGCTATACAGCACAGGGTACAAGGCACCAGGAAACTCACTAGGAGGAAACCTATAACGGGCAATGAAAAAAGCAAGAATGCCCCTTTTTTTTAACTAGAGGAAGAGTGCGCCGCGTGTGCACTAAAAAGTTGGCACAACAGAGGGAAGGCAGCGTGGCAGGCGTCCCCGCCGTGAGCACGGCTGGTGTCGCCGCCGACCTGCTAGACCACCAGGGTGAGTTGTCACAGTGTGACTTTCTGTGGAAGGCTTTAGTTGTCCCTTAACCCTGCTTTCTCCCCCATTCCCTTCCTTCCCTTCAGCATGGTAACAAAATGTGCCCTCACACTGAACCAGTAAACTTAAGAGGTGGCAGCCAAATTCCATTACCTTCCCTTCTATAAAACAGTATTTATCCTGCTCTTCATCCTTTTTCCTACAACCTGCCAACCATAGTACCTGGGTGTTGCCCCTGCATATTAACCTCCCTCCCATTATTGTTTTATAATTCTTACAGGTTACTTCATCAGTTGTATTCAGTATAAATGTAAATGTTATGGCCATGGTGTTTCCCATCCTTGCTTTATTATGGGCAAATTACTGCATTTTACATGCTCATTGTCTATATAGTGGCTTGCTTTCAGAATGAATGTTTTGGTATACTATTTCCTGCAACAAGGACTGTCATTTCTTTATATTGTGTTTAATAAAACTGCGGCCAACATTGGCATACTTGTATTTTGTATGGTGTCTGTCTTGAAGGGTAAGTTCAAAAGAGTTCACATCTCCACAATCAAGTATACACACATTAGAGGTTGGTATGTATCAGCCTTTTTAAAAACATTTGCAGATGTCTGCATTCATTAGTTGAACTTTTGTAGACATGAATAGCTGCTTACTTGCAGTGGGCAACTGAAACTAAAAAACAACCAATATGACATATTCTACATGGGTTTGCTACCTTTCTTGGAACATTTAGTAAAATGCCAAAAACCTTTCACTAAACTATACTCATGTATTTGAAAAGAACATGCTAATCTGAACATCTACTCTTCTCTTTAATTTTTTTATTACTTAAATGTGCAGGGAACCAGCAGGTAAACACAACTCTGTATGGAGCATAACTATAAGGGTTATATATAATTTTAAAGGTAAAGTTAGTATTTTGCATTTCATATTAATCACTGTCAAAGCAACTACAACTGCTGGATAAAGTGAGTATTCATTCATATTAAGCAATATCCTGAATCAATGTGAACACTGGTGGCCAGGGCCCCTACAAGCTATTAAAAAAAGGAACATAGGTGACCTGGGCCTGTATAAGTTATATATAAACAATTGGTGGCCAGTGCCCCTACAAGTTATTTAAAAAAAAAAAAAGAATATTGCACTTACTTCAGCTGGGCTCCCCTGCTGTGACTGAGCTGCAGAGTTAGCTCAGGTGCCTGTATCTTCAGCTTTCTGAGCTCTGATTTGCCAGTGAAGTATAAGTTCCATTAAAACCTCATGAGATTGCATAAACTGGAGGGGAGGTTCAACTTTCACCCATCCAATCCCCATGTGGCTTTACCGGGACTTCCACTTCACTTGCAAATGAGAGCACAGAAAACTGTTAGAAAAAAAGATGCAGGCACCCAAGCTTCCACCTGCCCTCTGCAGCTCATTGACAGCAGGGGCCCAACTATCCAAGTAAGTGCCCTCCCATTTAATAGTAATGCATTGTACTACAAAAATTCATACTCTTTTCATTATTTACATATTCGAGGCGTCAGCAGGTAATTGCAACTCTTTTCTGTGTGGAGCATAACTATAAGGGTTGTATGCAATTGTAAATGTAAAGTTAGTATTTTGCATTTGGTTTGGGGGTAAACTTGCCCTGTCCTCCTGAAGTATCAGAAATTACTGTGTATTCCATGTGGTTTAAAAAACAGATCCAATTTTCATGACAGATCCCCCCTGCTATTATACAAATACATCAGTTTCTTTTATTGCAAAAGGCATCTTTGCTTGCAATAGTCTCACACTGGTGTGGAGAAAAATTGTCCTATTATCCAGAATGCTCGGGACCTGGGTCTTTCTAGATAATGAGTCTTTCCATAATTTGAATCTTCACACCTTAAGACTAAAGAAAATCATATCAACATTAAATAAACCCAATAGGCTGGTTTTGCTTCCTATAAGGATTAAGTACATCTTAGTTTGGATCAAGTACAAGGTACTGTTTTTTTATTATACAGAAATAATAATTTGGATCATTCGACTATAATGGAGTCTACGGGAGACAGCCTTTCCGTAATTCTGAACTTTCTGGATAATGGAAAATATTTAAGTTGTGTAAAACACTTAAGTGAATATATTCTGATTTTTAAATACCAATCTGATATGATAGGTAAATTCCCACATCTATAAAAGGAGTCCATGGTTCTAACAGTAAACAATACCTTTTTTTATTACATATATGTATTCAAATAGTTAAGCCGTAAAAATGAAATATTATTCAATTAAACCATGAATATCTGGCCATTAGTAGTAATTTTTGCTTTTCTGCATTTCTTCGCGTACATTATATTCATCCCCTTAGTATAATAAATTATATGAAGCACTGACAAGGGTTTTATCTGAATAGCAGAATGTCTCGCACAAGCATTTTTAGAAGAAAGGACTGTCTTATTACAGAGTATTTTCTTTTAATGTGTTCAGCAGGAAAGATTTTTCTGGAACTTATTTATCAGTCTCAGCAGTCTTTCCAGCCACATGTTTCTACCATCTTTTATGATTGTTGGAGGAAGTCTAACAGGATTTTGGTACAGAATGAGACCTAATATCCAAAATGCTCAGGGCCTGAGATATTCTGGATAAGGGATATTTCTGTAATTTGGATCTCCATACATTAGGTCTACTCAAATGTATTTTAAACATTAAAAAACCCAGTGGGATTGTTTTGTCTCTAATAAGGATTAATTATATCTTAGTTGGCAAGTACAAGGTAAAATCAATTTTAAAAAAAATTAATTACTTGATTATAATGGAGTCTATCCGAGGCTGATTTCCCATAATTCAGAACTTTCTGGATAATGGGTTTGCGAATAATGGGAACCATACCTGTAACTGCATTGTCAACTTCAGGGCCAGGTGTTGTGGGATCTTTTTTCCAAATGCTGAATTTTTGCCTGCGCTCATTTGAAAGTGACTATTTAATGTCCATTTTCTTTGTAGGAACACTCAGCAATCAAACTACCAAAAGCACTTCAAAAGGAAGAAAGCTTATATTTTGAAATTTAAAAATATCAAATTGAGGAAATTACACTTGAAAACCTATAGGTATCAAGGACAAATATCCCTATTTGTGTGGGTTACTAAATGCTCATGTGTCTCCAGAAATATTTATGTTTTTAATGATTACTTAGTGATTCATAGTTCCCTGAAGGCAGCATCTGTGTCCTGTTGACAGTCATGTTGTGTCGGATACACGCCGAGACAACATTCGGCAGTCCCAATACTTACCTAGGATTAAGCGCATCCGACATGACACCTACGCTTCTTTGCAACGCGTCGGGAATGGAGGTATGCGCACCATTATCGCCCATGCAGTTCTACCCTACATCATACTAAAAGTTAACTCAAAGGTGAGCATCCCCTTTAAGCATGAATTAAAGCCTGTGCCTTTTTGCTAATTTGTTACTGAGCATTACAACTGGATTAAAGCTGGTTATATTACAAATATTTGAACCAACCAATCAGAACCAGGCAAACCAAAATGTATATATGTATATGGTAAGTGTCACACATAACATTTCTGATGTAGCCTTTAAGTGCGTCCAGCTAGTTCAGTCAGTTGACCTTTTATCTGCATATTAGACCAATGTATACAGCATACAGCCAGAAGGCATAGTAGCAAGCAGTCCAAGAGCTGAAGTATGAGAAAGAGGTTGACCAGAAAACTTCAAAAATAATTATCAGGGAGGCAGCACTGGTAAATGGAAAAAAAGATATAAAACAGTAAAAAAAATGCAGTATTTCACCATGCAAAACCATATACCAAATTTATGTCTATGGATAACTCAGAGAAGCAATAGACAACGTACATTTTAGGATCTATTGTGAGCTATGCATGGGGCCTAAAATACTTAAATGTGTGGCAGGTTATTTTGGACTATTTTTTAATATGATTTTCTATTAAAATATTGTCAGGAATTCTAGTATATATATAGTAATCATGTTACCCCTTAAAGGGGACCCGTCACCCAAAAGAAATATTCAAAAGCCACATTAGTCAAACAAAATGAACTTTATTTACACTATATAAATTATTTGATTTTTGTTTCCTTCAGTCTGGGAATTCAAAATTAGAGCAAGCAGGCAGGAGCCATTTTGTGGACACTGTTATTAAGGCAAGCATTATATCATCTTAGAATCTTGTTTGTGCACCAGAATGGGGGACCCAATGTCCATCTCCATGCCCTGGCAACACATTTAACCAATGAAAAGAATGGGGGAATGTGTTGAGAGCAGTGACATCTAGGAAGTGCTAAAAGTGAAAGTAATTGTCTGCCCCGCCTCTATGCCACTGGCATAGAGGAGGGGAAGACAATATTTGATTGACAGCTGAGCTTTTTAAATGAGCTTACAACAGCTATGATTGCTTTACACCCAAAATGAATACTGAGCAACATGTAGTTTATATCAAATTAAGTGGCATATTAAAGAATCTTACCAACCTGGTATATATGTTTAAGTAAATATTGCTCTTTTACATCTCTTGCCTTGAACCACCATTTCATGATGGTCTGTGTGCTGCTTCAGAGATCACCTGACCAGAAATATTTCAACTCTAACTGTAACAGGAAGAAGTGTTGACAGACAACTCTGTTAATTGGCTCATGTGACCTAGCTTTATAGTTTGTTTGGTATGTTTGTGTGCACCGTTGAATCCGATGTCCTTATTTTTTTAAATGGCTATTTTCTATTTATGATTACCCAATGGCACATGCTACTGAAAAAGTATATTATTATGAAAATGGTTTATTTACATGAAGCAGGGTTTTACATCTGAGTTGTTTTATGCAATATCTTTTTATAGAGACCAACATTGTCTTGGGGGTATAGTTTTCCTTCAATAAAAAATAGAAAGTGGATTTCATGTTAATTTGAAAAGGGCTTTAAGCGTCACTTCTCCTGTGTGAACATCCCCAATTTGGCTAGTCTTTCCTCAGAGCTAAGATTTTCCATACCTTTTACCAGCTTAGTTGCCCTTCTCTGTACCCTCTCTAATACAATAATGTCCTGTTTGAGTGATAGTTCTTTTAGAGAGCATTTTGACAATATACAGTTCAACTTAAGCATGTGACAGCGTCTGATGCAACCAGAATCAGAGATTGGCTTTTTCAGCCTGCTGCAGGCAGAACGATGAATGCAACAATTTGATTAGTATGACATATTTGTTTGTTTATATGAACAAACATAAGGGACATGAACTCAGTGGCCCCTGTCTGTGTGAGCTTACAGTTGAAAAGCTATTAAAAACTTTTTCTCTAGAAATGGTGGCATCTCTGAATTATTATATTAATATTAACTCCAAGGTATGTGTTAGGATGTGTTAGTTGCCTATATTATGTGGAAGACTCAAATGGGCCAATCCAAAGTATCTAGTTTAAGGGAGATGACATGACATACAGGGTTTCTTTGTAATAAAGGGATAGTGTGGAGCACATAATCCATCCAGGATGTTCAATGCACCTTGCATTTAGTCCTCACTGTTGAATGAATTTACATTTACAAATTCCATATTGAAGGGGATCAGTGTAAACTTTTGTAATAAGGAACTGGAAGGTGTTAAAATAGGTGTCTAATAGCAATGTTTAGCTTTGCACAAGGTGGAATAATATATACAGGTATGGGACCTGTTATCCAGAATGCTTAGGACCTGGGGTTTTCCAGAAAACATATCTTTTTGTAATTTGGATTTCAATACCTTAAGACTACTAAAAAATCATGTAAAAATTAAAAAAATCTGTTTTTCTTCTAATAAGGATTCACTATAGCTTAAAGGAAAAGTATACCCCCTGGACAATGTACTGTAGGACTCTATAAAAAGATATTGCATAAAACAACTCATATGTAAAACCTTGCTTCATGTAAATAAACCATTTTCATAATAATATACCTTTTTAGTAGCATGTGCCATTGGGTAATCATAAATAGAAAATAGCCATTTTAAAAAATAAGAGCCTCCTGGGATTGTATGATTCAACTGTGCACACAAACATACCAAACAAACTACAAAGTTAGGTCTCATGAGCCAATTAACAGAGAGAGATCTGTCTTTTGCTTCCACATTTCTTCCTGTTACAGTAAGGGGCCGATTTACAAAATTCTCGTGAAGGATTCGAAGTTTGAACAAATTCGATCAAATTTCGAACGTAGGATTTATTTGTTTGGTCGAATATGTGAATTTTGGCATATTCGATCATCGAATAGGGAATGGTCGAACGATCGAATAAATTCGAATAAAGTCGAATAAACAAATATTCGATCATTCGACCAACGAAGGATTTTATTTTTAAAGTTTATTCGATTGCCTACTATTACATTATTATATTATTATAAAGATGCCCCACTTAAATTTTTATAGACATGTCTAATTTTTTAAAAATTTTTACTCTACAAGATATTAATTTTCACTATACATGCCATAATAAATTATCTCAAGTCAGAGGAGAAATATGAAAGAAGAAGGGGGCACATTAGGGGGTGCAAAATTCACTAGCCCCATTTGAGAGTCTTTTCATCTGTGTCTCTCAGAAATATTAATTATTCAGTCATCAGTCTTATGGTTTTGTCCTTTTACATGAGAAGTCTTATAAAAAACAAAAACACTATAGGGCTCATTTATAAAATTAATTGTAAAAAATGTTTAGGAGCAGGTTCCTTTAATGAATGCTGTCAGTGTGTGAAACATCCATTTACCCATAAATTCAACTGTGGCTGCAGTCATAGAAAAATCCTTTTTTTTTTTTAAACAAACTTCCATAAAAATGGTGAACTTTCAACATAAGATGAAGACTGACTGTAACAATATGATTTTACACACAAGCTTGCAGAGAAACCGTGGTTTATGATCACAGTACTCAACAAAATGCATTCTTAACAATGTTCAGAATAAGAGCCACAGAAAGTAATCACATCAAAACCTTAAATTACTGAAAGGATGGACATCATTCAAAACAACATAAAAAGGTAAATATTATTGTAATTTCTTTATCCTGATTGCAAGCTTGATGCAAACATGGATATATTTATGGTATGTACCTCAACGGGCCCATTTTCTATACTTTATAGCCACATACAGTTACAGAGAATTTTTTCTGAAGAACTAAAACACCCAGAAACACAAATCCCTAAACCTCAGAATGCTAATAACATTAACATTTCATTCTTATCCTTTCTTAGGTTCTTTAAAATATTTTGACAATGTGAGAGATTGTATTTTATTTGGTGCCTAATGCCTTCAAATAACGTCAATGAAACACTAGCCGTACTTTGCTGCAAAAATTGATCAGTATCTGCTCCTTTGTATTTTTCAGTAGGGCAATATCATACAGAGTATGCTACAATTTTCTGGGGGAGTACTCCAGCACTTGTGAATGGTGGCAGCCACTTTCCATTATAAAGTACTGGCATCATATATCAGAGGACAATTAGCAGAAGGAAAATATACTGATAGAATTTAGCCAATAAAGTTATTATGTGCTGTTTCTTCACATTTTCCATAGACAGTGAAATTTCAATTTGAAAATGACTGCCAGCAGTTTCTAAATAACTTGATTGCTGGGTATATCTTAGATTCAGTCGATCAAAACTGCCTGGTCTGTTATTACCTTTAATTACTTCTCATTCTGCTGGAAGTGGAAGAAAGAAAGAAGAAAAGTGAATCTTTAATTGGCTGTTAGGGGTCACTGTCCAGTATCAGTAAAAATAAATGTAGGTCAAGATTTGTGTGACCTTAAGTAAAGCTTATTTAATAAAAATGGATGGGAGGTTAAAAGTATAAATTGCAAAGTGCAACCAATCACCTGGGTAAAGTATTTGCATGTGATGATTCTAGTGTATCTGGATGACATGCATGTGCTGATTCTAGTGGATCCGGACGACATACATGTGATGGTTCTAGCAGATTCGGATGACAAGTTATATTTGAGTAGCGCAAATTTCTCTTGGGAGACAAATCACCTTGTGCACCATTGAGAACATAGATCATAGCATAGCTTCTTTGGTGAAAAAACATTGCTACCAGAGCAAGTAAAAACGTGAGTATGATAACAGCAAGTGAGCTGGCACCCAGTTTGAAAAAAAATGCAAGGCTTTTTTTAGGATTCAGATTTGAATAAAACCTAGTACCTGGCCAAGCCAAATCTGAACCCTTAATATAACATGTATGTTGAGTGCTGGACAATGTTTTATGCTCATTTGTGTGCACAACTTAGGCTATGAGTGGTATGGATGTTGTGCAACTGTCATGAGCACCGTCCATCCAATGCCCAGTCTGGTGCCACAGCAATCATGTGTGGTTCCAGTTAGATACATTTGACACCATATCTGGGCCATTAATTAGGTGCTGTTCCCTTGAATGTGTTCAAGATGCTTCTTTCTATTTCCTACATGTAGAGGCTGGCTATGATAGAAGAGACCACTAAACCTATGGCACAGTCTTGTCTTTCTCTATGAAATTAATCTGTTTATATGGAGGATATAATGCTTTAAAAGAAAGAACATCCTTGCTTAAAATTGACCTTGGTTCAGCAGATAAGGGTGCTTGCCTGTTGCAGCCATTTTCTCAATGTATGCATGTGGATAGTGATGTGGCACCAGTGTAACGACCACGTTATCAGCAACCTTGTTCTGCGAGTACTCGCGGGCGCACAGGTGGACCCTGAGGCTCTTTGCTGCGGAAGCCAACAAGGAAGTGCGTAACAAGTCTGTAAATGAGGTACTGCCAAGGATTTAGAAAAGACGTAGTCGAAGTCAGGCGGAAAGTTCAAGGCAGGTGGCAGGAAGTCGTAAACCAGCTAATAAAAGTCACAATAAACGCAAAAACTGAAACAAGCTTGGCCATAGTCAAAATGGAGGACTGTCCATTTAAATGGGATTTGGTGCCAAAAGATTCAGTTCTGGCTCCCAATGATGATGTCATAACGCCCAGCGTGAACACACCAGTGTCTTAGCACCAAAGACAGGGAAGGAATGCCAGCGTCAATTAAGTTTTCTGCGCAGAGTCAGAAGTGCGCACCTGCGCACACAGAGAGAAGGAGAGACACACTGAGAGGTAAGGGAATGGAGAGATCTCCCTTACAACCAGGTCTAGGCCCTAGCATTTCAGGTAAACAGAGACCCAAAAAGCCCACACCGAGGCCCAAACAGCCCCCACCAGCCCAGTAAATATTAACTGTCTATGACAGCAGCCCCTCTGGCATTTGCCAGAACCTACAGATTGTCAGTCTGGGCCTGTGTGACACCATAGTCTACACCTCTAGTTTCACCTAATGATCTTTACTGACAAGTCCTATGCATTCTGAATGTGATACCTCCTTACAAACTATGAAGACTTGGGTGATTGACCACAGTCTTTTTACATATAAACAGAACACAGACCCTACTGTTGTGTCTGTGAAGAAACATAAATGGGCCAAAATACAAAACATATAGCAATTTGTGCACCAAGACTAGGGAAGTGTCCTTGGGTTATATCAATTTTTTCTATACTGCATAAGAATTATGTATTGTTATGGAACATTATGTACAAGATGGTCTTTTTTAGTGTGCAAAATATTTTCATACGGGGAAGTAGGTTTATCTGTTTTAGATCTGACATTTAGTGATGTTGTAAAATGGCTCATTTACAGTGTTTCAAATAACTTGTAATAACTGCTCTGATGTATTGTGCCTCGCACATAGGAAAGCTAAAATGAAGAATAGTGTAAAGCTTCTTTATAGGATGTGGAGAGAGAAAACTAACACATGTTTGGTCAAGATGAACGCTTTACTGGCTAATAAATATTTCTTATAGCAGCAGCTGAACTTTACAAAACTCTTTCTTTTTTTCTCCTCACTGTTTTTCACTGTACACACAATGCTCCTTGGAGCCCAAATATGTCTGTCGTGGTTATGGTTTAACTGATTTTGACACATTACTTTTTGGTTTCATCTTTCTACATATGGCAGATTAGTCTTCAGCATGTTGATTACAGGGGTTCGTTCTTGAGAATTTCGCTTTTCAAATACATTTTTAGCTTAGCTCCTCTCATTGCAGAGCACACTTTCAGTATTATTTCATTTCTTAGTAACGTGCTGGAAAACTGACCAGTTGTCTCTCATTTAAAAGACTGTAATATTGTTTTAATTAGACACAGTGTTTGGGGTGGATGAAAGGGTGCCCTAGACTAGGGTCAAACAGCAGGGAAATGTGCTCCTAAACTGATGTTTTCACTCATTAACCTTGCGAAATTATTCATTTTTGAAGTGTATGAGTGTATTAGGCTCATTTCAGATCTCTGATGGAACCTAGTATACCACAGGGGCACTTAGAATACTGTGTAGCGCTGGGTGAAAAGTGGGTCCTTCAACCCAGCAGTCCTCAGTGCCCCAAAATTCGAGGACTGATTGCTATGGATAAACCAGGTAGCCTCCCATTGGAATAGTTACATTTCTATTCATTTATCTTCTGGGACATTGGACAGGAGACCACACAAAGAATGGGTGTGTGAGGTTCAGGTATAAAGATGACTAAAAAGTTTAAATAAATTACAAAAATGGTAAAGAGAGTATTATGTATACATTTACTTTCACTTTGGAAGAGCATATATACTGTACCAGTTATATTAAACAAAGCAAAGTTGCTGACATTGCATGCATCTCATTTAACATGAGCTGAAATAACCACTTTTTCCAAAAACTTTCTATTTGTGACCATTTTTCTTATACTGAAATGTAACGTGTCATTTTTCATCTTCTAAAGCAGCTCTGGGAGGGGGTCTCCAACGCTCCAAACTGTTCTAAATAGAATTGATACAATAGTTGCTAATGCTCCAGAGATGCTGCTGTGAAATATATCAACTAAATATTGCAAAATTGTGACAGAACTGGTGACCAGGTGTTTTCATGCTGTCTGTAGTACCTCTACTCTATATGAGCAGACAGTCAAGGTCCTCATTCACTGCCGATTACATGTCAAACATGCACCCCTATTTTCTCACAATTGCACGATTCAAATTGCTGTGCAAAGCTACCTTCTATCATTTAAACTTTGCACCCTGCCCCCTTCCAAGGTGAAAATTACCCGTATAGTTCTTACATTATCATTTGATCAGTTGAATGAAGCCCTAATGAGCATTCATTTCAGTGTTCTCATGATTTTTGTTTTTTAGGGAGACCAAAAGTGGGACTGAAAATTTGATTGTTGACACAGATTTGTGAAACAAATACATTACTGCAGTACTAGTCTTTGGAGATAAAAAAAAAATCATAGCTTTACATACCATAGTTTGTTCATGAAATCTAGAATCTTATACACAACATTGTGGACTTTTTCCCACCTATGGTGACCATCTGCATGACATTTTTCACAGACAGTCAAAATGTCTCTGATGAGTCTGGTGGGAAAACTTTCCAGACACTGTTTACGTTGCCTTCCTGTGGATTTAGTCTTTACTATAAAGATGCAGCTGGCCAACATTTAGATATATAATTTTATAGAAAGCTGAGCTATTGTCTGGACCATGGTATTACAAATGTGATGGTAAAAACCCCCATATCATTTGTGTGTGCTTATGAAAATGTCTGTTTCTTAAACTTCCCACCGTGTGGAGTTCAAACTGTGCTGTCTTCTTATTAACAGCTTCACTTCCAATGACTAGTGACTGCCATTGCTGAGACTGCAAAATTTTTATCATGTTACCACTATTATATGAAAATGTCTATTTTGTAAGCTCCAGGAAATCATACATTTTAGGAAAGTACACTTGGAGGCCCATTTATGAAAGGATGGATTTTAGTGCTATTAGAGCTTTCTCTAAAATCATGAATGCCGTGAAAGTTATTAAAAGATTACAGAAAAAAATTATAAACTGATGAAAAAAGTGCTGAACAGTCTGAAAAAATATGAATGTCTCAAGAACTTCTAAAAATTTGACTTTACCTAGAAGTCTTAATGGTTAAAAATAGGTCCAATCAGTGCAACTTCCATTGACCTCTATGGGACCTCCACTGCTTTTCCTTGGAGATGATTTTTTTGAGGTTTTTTTACACTTGGAGGCCCATTTATCAAAGGTTGAATTTTGATTTTTTTTTTTAACTTCTAATATACTCGACTGGAAGGTTATTTAAGAAAAAATGTGAATGTCTAATATTAAATAGAATGGTTCTGACCCGAAAATTCTAATCATATTAGATTCGAGTTTTTCTCTGAAAAAAAAAAACCTTCTGCCTGACATGTACATGAACTTGCCAGGTTTTAGTTGGCAAATTTTCTAATTAGGACTGTTTCCATTGTAGGTGTGTGTGGAGGGGTTGAACTTGATGGACTTTGCCTTTTTAACCCAATTTAACTATGTAACTATGTAGAGTTGTGATAAATCTCACATTCTAATTTACATTCGGGTAGGGAGATTAAAATCTGAAATGTGTGAATTTTGAAACTTGAAAATTCGAAGGTTAATTTACTCTTTGACCCTTGATAAATGTGAAAAATACAAAAAATGTAATTATTGTGTTAGTAAATGACTGAACTTTTTGGCCCAGTGCAGTTTCATGGCAAAGACTGCAGTTGTGGAAGCTGTGAAATTTTGCTTGAACCTATACTAGAAAATCATTATGATAATTACAATTTACAAATCAATTCCTAACTCAACTACCCCTATGCTATCCCACCATGCAACAATGTGCAGGTGCTTGTGTATGACTGTAGACTCATGTACATCCACACATCCTCATCAGAGGCAGAGTTTGAGTTATTATTTCTTGTTTGATTTTGCAGGTAAAGTTGCTGTACCACGTTAGCCAGTAAAAATGTTATTGGGCAACACTTTTGAAATAAAAAATAAAATGGTATAAAGGTGATACCTTTATTGGCTAACTAATATAATCATAGCAAGCTTTCAGAACATTTTAGTTCCTTTTTAGCTTGCTGTGATTATATTAGTTAGCCAATAAAGGTATCACCTTTATACCATTTTGCTATTTTTTGTTTGATTTTGTCATATTTCTGGATATATTCATTCAAAAGATTTTCTGATATGCATGAGAAGAAATGAAAAACATGAGTGAATGGTACTGTTCAGCACTATAATATTTTTGATGCAAGGGGTTGCCTTATGTTTTATGTGTCTTCTTGTTTATCTCCCCAAATTACAGAAGCCCAGGAGAACAAAATATTTTCTTTTCAATCTCCCAAATTAATCTGAAAGCAGCCTAGTTGTGCAGACAGCTTTGTAATATGAGTTTATGGCTCCATGTCTTGTGTTTCTCTTGCAGAATAATAATGGCTGTGTTAGGGCCATCTTAGAGTCTGATTTACAAGCCACACAGTGTGCGGTAGTTGTAATTCAAAGCATAAATGACAAAGAATGACTGTAAATCGTCACTCCCCAAAATCTCCAAAGAATTGGTGACAGATAAGAAAAGGAAAAGCTTCCCTTAGTCACTCCTTAAATGATGTTTTTCATGCTGACATGCAACTCTTCCAGAGATCAGGCTCTGCCTCATGAATGTTTTTTCCATTTTTCTATTGGCTGAATAATGTACCCATTGATTTATAAACTATACCATGGGTGCAATATAAGGAAGAGTACTGTCAGAGTTGCAAATTTGCAGCCTTGAGTTGGTTCGTATGCTGATTGTCCTGTCAGGCTGAACTAGAGCATGAAGGCTCAGCAATTAACTATCTGCTTGACAGTAGTCAGAGGAAACCAAGCTGACTTCACAGCTCTCCCATCTTATTAAAATGCACCTTGAAAGAATGTGAGTGAGGACTATAGCTTCTCAAATGCAAAATAGCAAAGCCTTGTTGTACAGATGAAGCAGACCTTATAGAAGGTTCTGGCATAAACAACTGTAGGTATGAGATGTACTATCTAGAAACCTGGCATCCATTTTAGGGCCCTTACACACGGGTGTTTTGGACCTGCGCTCCCCTGCGTTGTGTTTGGCTGCGTTCAGCCGCAGGGGAGCGCAGGTCTAGACGCACCTCATTCTTTTCAATGAGGTTGTACCCACGAGGCGCGTGTAAGCGCCTAACGCAAGTTCAGACGCAACATGCTGCATTTTTCCTGCGTTTGGCGCCTTCATGCATTCGTGTGAGTACAGCCCCATTGAAAATAATTTAGTGCGTCTATACTTGCGCTCCCCTGCGGCTGAACGCAGATAAAACGGAAGGAGCGTAGGTAAAAACGCTCGTGTGTAAGGGCCCTAAGTGATTAAACTAGCACATCTGGGGTTAATTTGTCCTTTATTAATTATTTAATGATTATTCTGGCCCAAATGGGGTTATTATGTTCTTTTTTTTTCATTTATCATTTTATTTAATAATTATACAAGCATGTCTGGGGTGAATATGTCTTTTATTCATTTTATTAAGTGAGTATACTGACATGTCAGTGGTTATTATGATCTTCACCTATTTTATTTACTGATTATATTGGCAGGTCTGGGCTTAATGTGTCATTTATGAATTTTATTTACTGATTATACAGGCATGTCTGGGATGTATAAAATGCATGTGGTTTGTAGGTGTGTGAGCATGGTAAAAAAAAATTCAGTGAGCAAGGCATGGCAGATGTTTTTGTCTCTCTTTCTCAAATGTTGGGAGTACTGCCTTCTTTTAGCAGTGCTGCATTCACGAGGGGCAGGAACCAGAGTCACATTTTTGTCTCCACCATCTGCTCCTTACCCATCCAAACGCTTGTGAGTTATTGAGTTGTGCAAGTTAGCTAGAAGATCACAATGAGGCCCTGTATTTTTGCTTGACCTATTGCAGGAGGTAAGCATAGGCTTGACCAGTATCCCCTGGCACTGCACTCTGCAAATTTTTATCTGGCATGAGATACAGAGCACAACCAGATCGGACAGAAGTTTTTTTTTTGTCCAGGGTGTTCTTATATTACCCCTAATGTTTTGTAAAAGTACTCCATTAAGCAACAGCCACATTAATTAGAATAAATAATTATTTACTATATTTAAACTAATTTATGAAATGATGTATTTGCATAAAATGACTAGGTAAATGATTTGTGTTTTTATCCCATTATTACATTGGTAGGGAAAGGAAATGACCTTACAGTTGAGCAAAGTGGAGTTCTGCATAGCTTTGCTTACCGCCTTTAGCCCCTTAGCAACTGAATTGTCAGTTCAGCAAACCTCATTTATTTGCCTGCCTCACAGCATGAAGCAAGTTCAATGACCTGAGGTGGATCAGTGGGTGGTAAATTAACCATTATCCAGCTTAACCTAATTGGTCTTTTAATCCAGCTACATTTAAATGGTTTAAATGATTGATGTTTTTTGCTGCAAATTATAAGTAAGAAAATGTCCAGTTGTAGAGCAGTTTAATAGAAATACAGATTATATGTATATAAATTCAAAACATAGAGATACTTTTTTTGGCATCAGCTACAATGTATTGTACCTATTTTTAATGAGAAGATTTAACCAAAAAAAAATGATTCCTTCATTATTTCTAGGATCCTGTGCAGTGTGTGTGTGAGAGAAAAATCTTCTGGTTGGTACTCAAATGTACTTACCTACCACTAACAGGCTACTAGTTTCATGCAGAGGTGGCAACTTACAATACAACAGGCTACCCCATAACTTGTAGTCTGTACACCCAGAAATACAAGTATAGCTTTCCTTTTTATTTTCCCTTATCGGTTTGCCTAATGAATGTATTCAAAGCTGTATTTATAGCTATTTTATATTTGCATTACTTCTCTAGCATTTTGGTGAAAGTATGACTGTTTTGGCTAGAAGTTTTAAGCCTTACCACGCAACCACTGTGTGACTGCATGCTGTTTATCTCTTGTCTTAAAATTACTGTAATAACCCCATTATATGAAGCCAAAAGGGGACATGGCCTTGTGGTGAAGGAGGAGTGACCAGCCAAATGACATACCAGGGACATACCAGTCCCTAGTTTTTAGTTTTTTGTATGGGACCTATTACTCAGAATTCAGGCTGTTCATAATTTGGATCTCCATACCTTAATTCTACTAAAAATGAATTCAAACATTAAATAAACCCAATAGGCTGATTTTACTTCCAATAATAATGCATGATATCTTAATCTAGATCAAATACAAGGTACTGTTTTATTATTACAGAGTAAAATTTAATAAATTAAAAAGAAATTGGATTATTTGGATCTAATAGAGTCTATGGTAGACGTCCCTTCTGCATTTGGAGCTTTCTGCTAGTGTTTTTTTTTAAATAAATAATCAGAAAAGGGAGTTTTAGAAAACAAAAACTTTTATAGTACACCTTGGAGCTTTATTATGTTTGCTGTACTAAGGGCTCTTACACACGGGTACTCCCCTGTGTTACGCTTTCTTCCGTTTAGCCGCAGGGGAGCGCAAGAGTAGACGCACTGAATTATTGTGAAGGGGCTGTACTCAAACAGACGCATGTAAGTGCCAAACGCAGGTGGAATGCAACAAGCTGAATACAGCCCCCTTCAAAATAATTGAGTGCGTCTACTCCTGTGCTCCCCTGGTGAACGGAAACAGGGGAGCGCATGAAAAAATGCCTGAGTGTAAAAGCCCTTAAAGAGAACATTATGAAAGGGAGAGAGCCAGAGGAAGTGTTATGTTTAGGTAATCCAAATTGTGCTATATTCAATTGTAATTTTAGGGCATGCTGTCTTAATCAGCATTTATGCCTTGCTTCACTGGGATGAGTGTTTGTGGATTTGTCTCATATTCCAAAAAAAATAGGCAGTTTACCTGACTCCAAATGAAACTTACCCTAAGGGCAGACTTAAATTTGTATGAAGCATTCGAAATTCGATTGAATTTTCGAATACCTTTTTTTGGTACTACGACCATAGAATTAAAAAAATTCGATCGATTGGAATGATTCGAATGATTTGAATAAAAATCTATTTGATGATTTGACCATTCGATGGTCAAATTACTTGCCCTTTAAATTTTTAT
>CM044443.1:75943690-76019477 GCA_024363595.1 Xenopus borealis | reverse complement strand
AATTGCCTTGGAGTGCAGATACTCATTGGACTGGAAATCTGGTAATGGATTAGGATAAATTGGTTGCGTCAAACTGAATCTGGCCCTTTATCTTGCAGAAGTGTAAAGGTACAAGTCTCATCTATTGCATGAGTAGACTAAAATAGACTCATCTCTGTTAAAATGGAGATTATGCTGTGTTGGTACTTAACATGATACTGTCACACGAGGCATGGAGACTTGTAAAAATAAAAAGCAATGATAAGCAGCCTTTATCTGCAAAGGAAGTGTAAAAAGCTTAAAGCAGCATATGCCTTTACTGTTTTCTTGAACAGTTTAGTTGTAATACCAAAATTAAGTGTTTATCAGTATTTTATTACAATCCGCTATTTAAGTTACAATTATCAAATATTCTATTGGATGTATTAATGATAATATTTTAGTACAAATATAATTTTAACATTAATTCAAAAGCATATTTTGAAAAAGATCTCAGTCAATTCACAACCTGGGTTTGAACAGGTGGCAGTTGACCCATGTCTATGTCTTAGAGGGATGTCAAGGGGTAGAGGTTATTTTAACTGTTTCAAACCATGTTAACAATTGAAAATATGGAATCTTGAAATGCTTTGTTTCCTTTGCTGTTCGATTGCTCCTTTGATTGTAACATATTTTGTCATTCCAGCATGATAACAGTTAACTATTCACTTTCAACTAGATGGGGTCCACTGATTTCCTAATGTGAAATTAGAGTCTGCTATTTGCTTTTACAACTGTGCTTCATGTTTGTGTTTTGTATCAAGATTCAGGAAAGTAGTCTTTGTGCGCTAATTGTATATTCCCAGTTTTGACTCTATCTTGTGGTCTTGGCACATATGTCGGCCAGGATTGTTATTTTCCTCATGGGACATTGTCCAAGCATGCCTTAGCAGACTTGTGGTAAACAGATGACAGAAGTGTTAAAGTGACCCTGACGCCTGTGAATATTTAGCACTATCATTCTGTTCTTTGAAAGTTGTCTGTTTGCTGTGCTCTTGTATTTAATTTTTTTTATTTCATTTTTGTTTTGTATGGCTTCTATAATGCAGGATGTTACTGTAATTCTCAGCCAAGGTGTCCTCTAGTGATGTGGGGGTCGAGTTTTTCTTGATCCGACCCAGACTCACACCCGAATTCCATCTATAGACCCAGGGCGACCCGCCAATGACTTCACAAAAGGGTAAGGGGGCAGGCGCAAGTCTATAAAACAGGAATTTGGAAGCCGGCATTCTAATGTCGCCCCGCAAGAAGAGCAGCGAGGTCGGCTCGAACCCACAGGTCCCACAGTTATCAGGCCGGCCCACACATCACTAGTGTCCTCTTCTTTCTGGTCTAAGGCAAGCAGTTGCTATATTTGCCAAAGAAATTAATTATTTTGGCAAAGGAAATTCTGGTCAATGTAGTATTTCCTAATCTAGACTCACCTTAGCTCGAGAAACGGCTGTGACAGCATTAATATAGTGAAATGAATAGCCTCTGAAATGAAATAGCTTCTGTTTTACTGCTAGCACATAGGACTCAAATGATTTTCTTTAAAACTTTTTATAGCTTGTATCTTTCCTTGAAACAAAACACCACGTGGTTCAAATCTAAATTAGCTTCATAGTTTACCTGATCAATGAAAGTGGCAAACTTATGAAATTTGGTGAAACTAGCGACGTATATACCATATTACTTCAAATGCCTGCTCAATGCAGAAAGTACAGCATTAAGTGACATATTCCATTGTCGTGGGTTGCAAGATCACTGACCCTAGAATAATGAAATGTTATAATAATAATTGTTAATAAATGTTATAATAATCTTATCTATCCTTCTTCTGAGACTTTATTTCATCATATTTGGTTATATAATTCAATAACTGATATTTTCATTACATATTAGAACAGCACTCTTCTAAAATCATTATTGTAAAAATGATGATATAGATATATAAATGAGAGAATCCCTGTTTTCAGGTCAGTAAATAGTGAAGAGGATTAAAATAGGATAGAAAAACATGCTTTTAAATGTCACTAAGAAAGTGAACGCAAATCAACATGTTCCAGAAATGCTTTTATTTCTTGCTTTATAATAAAACAGCATAACAATTAAACACTAATTATAATAATTAGACACTAATTCCAGTTGATCTTTGAGACTTCACTATTGTGACTATTGTGACCACTTATTATGGGCTTAGGGGGATATTGTGTCCTTGTCTTTTATAGAGATGATACTAAAACTCATTGAAGGGTATCAGTTTGCTACGAGAAGTTTAGTTAGACAACAAGAAACAGTGAGAAGGGGGGTTATCTTTAAAAGATGGGGCTCGCTTAACAACACTGGGCTTTCATTGTTCTACCTGCAGCTTGTTACAAAAGCTAATCACTGACTGGTTGCTATGGGTCACTGGGTGCAGATGTGGCCATTGATCAATTATGAGCTAAATTAAGCCACAGACAGTTGTGTCTTAAAAGTTCCAAGAATTGTGATAGTTATTAGAAAGGGTAGAAAGGATAGCTAAGAAGAAAACTAATTTAAACATTTTTATAGAGAATATATGGCTGGAAAATATTGACTCATGAACGAGGTGAAATTCTGTAGTTCAGGGTTGTCCAACATGGCCATGGCCCAAGAGATTTTTATGTTCTTTACAGACCTCTTTATAGGACATCATTTTTATACAATAAACCAGAAACCTGCAAAATAATGGATAGTGTTTAAAACAACTAATGAAAAAGATAATTACCTCTTAGCTATTATAATATAGTGAATAACATTGTAGTTTTATGATATGACAACCATGGTTAGGAGTTCTATATATTATGTGTTGATTGTTCAACATGATTACCACTTCTCGGTACACGTTAGAGTAATGTTTTAGTATTTGGCCCACAGGCAGGAAAGTCTTTCTGCAGATAAATTATTTATAAAACCATCTTAAAAGAATGTTGCAGTTGAAAATTAGATGAGCCAAAATTAAGTTGGAAAATGCATGGTAATCCTGCAATGCAGCTAAATTAGTGATACACCATTGCCAATTAATTAGGCATTTATAGTTTTTATGTTATTTAACTAAATATGTATATTACTTACTAGTTCAGGCGGTATATGTACCAGCCACCAACCCTTGTAATCATTATGAAAGTGCATTACAAATCATTTTTAAATTAAATTACTAGTTCTTATTTTTTACTTTCTCCAGTGTATTTAGCATCTGCCATTATAATATCAAAATTAAATAGCTTGTTGTTTTATTAGTGGATCTTAGTTTAAAATCAGCCTAACATTACATAATCAGAATGAGTTTTACAGTGTAATTCTAGTAGCTTTATACCAGTCTACAACCTACCATCCCCCTAAATATATATTCTCTAGATAAAGGTAAATGTCAAGTCTGAGAGTAATGATATCCTCATGGGAAAACATTCTTCACTTGTTCATTACTCTCTACAAGAAATATATTTATTTGACTCATTAGACTTCTTATAACATAAAGCATTTAAATGCATCAGTATTCAATACAAATATTCATTTTAGAAGCACTGAACTTCTATTGAGGATAGGATAAAAGGAATTAATATGGGCATGTATTATGTGCATATTGTTTTATCTAGAAATACTGATTCAACCTCAAGATGATCATGTTATACAAAGCTGACAGCAACCACCATTCTCTATATACAGCCTGTACTAGGATGGTCCTGCCCATAGTGTGTCAGGTTTTAAATAAATTAAAGCCAATATTTGTCTATGAATATGCATATTTATAGTGACTACTGAGAGCACATATAGGAACAACTTACTCGTCATCTATAGAAATAAACCAAGGTATTTTTATCTCTATAATTTACAAATTACAACTTGATTAAATAATATGAATTCCAATGCAACTGGGTTTACATACATTTCCATAAAAACACTGAAAAGAACAGTCTATTGTACATGTATAATGCTTTATAGACATAAATAAATCTGCCCTCGAATTAAAATAGCTGTTACATGTGACTTTTCATATTGACCACATCTGCATTGCTGAATAAACGTATTGCTGAACTACACTCATCTGCGATTAAATTTAAAACCCTCTTCTGCTTCTTTTTTTGCTTTAGGATCTGATTTCATTAGCTTTTGAGAGAGACATCCTCTCTGTTAATTTCTTGCAAACTGATCCTTGTCAGTGATCACTGGTCATGCACCTGGTAATTCAGCAGTATGATCACTTTCACTCAATACGGAAGCATCACTATACAGTTATTCTTTCACTAACAATTTCACATGCTTCAGAGAGTTTGGTGTTTCAAATATGTTTTACTAAATTCCATATAACATTTTGGATTTGTTTTTTTCAGTCTACATTTTTTTTAAATTAATAGAGCCACACGTTAACCGAGAATACATTTAGCACTAGTTACAATTTTCAATTTATTTGTTAATTCCAGTTAACCTAATCTCTACTTTGGTTAACTAGTCCCATTTTAGAGATTATGTAACAATCAGTTTTATCCCAAACATTGTTCATATCTGTGGTTCATGCAGACATACCATAAGTTATATAATAAACAAGTGATAATGTAAGTTATTACAGTATTCCCATATGTACCCAGGTCATACTATCATCTATATCACTAGGTCTTTAACATAGCAACATTTCAAATTTAAGGTGTTTGTACAAGTACAAGCCTGTGCAACCTCTCGCAGCCACTTGGCCTTTGCATAGGACTAAATAATTGCTGTAAAAATCACAGATATCTTAATAATATTTGTGCTAGTATTTGGTACTTCTATTTTTTTAATGAAGTGCCATTTAGCACAAATGAGAAGTAGGGTGTCATGCAGTGATTTTTCTGGTTATTCACTTTAAGGCATGAAAGATAATCCATATTAAAGGAGAACTAAACCCTAAAAATTAATTCCATGTTTTTTTATACTGAACTTATTGCACCACCCTAAAGTTTCAGCTTCTCAATAGCAGCAATGATCCAGGACTTCAAACTTGTCACAGGGGGTCACCATCTTGGAAAGTGTCTACGACACTCACATGCTCAGTGGGCTCTGAACAGCTGTTGAGAAGCTAAGCTTAGGGGTCATCACAAATTATCCAGCAGAAAATTAGGTCTGAATATAAGCTAAAGCTACAGGGCTGATTATTAAATTGTGATGCTAACTGCACTGGTTTCTGTGCTGCCATGTAGTAATTATCCATATTAATTACTAATCAGCCTTATATTGTGACATTTATATTCTATGTGTACTGTATATTGTGAGTGAGCCCCTAAGCTCAGTAAGTGACAAGAGCACAGAGCATATGCAGTGAATCAGCAGAAAAGAAGCTGGGGAACTACTGGGGCATATTTGGAAACACAGATCTTTACTGCTAAAGGGTTGTGGTTGCCTTGGTTTGGTACAGAAGCCCAACACAAAATGTACAACATTTCTAGCTATTTCTTTAGTTTAACTTTCCTTGTCCTTTAATGGACAGAAGATAACTCATGGCTAGAAGAAAGTTTCATCCATTTATAAAGGCAGACTTTTTTTAACATTGACTAAAATAAGCAAACACGTCTTGGATATAGTGTATTCCCATATAGTATGGGTATTTTGACAAAATAAGCAATTACCTCTAGTAAATGAGAGCATAAGATGAACTGATTTATGTTGTCCCAGGAATACACCAGATAATTGAATATAACCTGCAAGTATTACCACTCTTGACACTGTAACACTGTTTCAAGGTTAATGGAAGGATAATTTTCTATTTTCTTGGTTAATGAAGAACTAAAGTTAAGCAGAGCAGTGGTTTAGAAAGACTACACCTTATGTTTTATCTTCTGTACCATCAAAAAAAACACCAATACGTTTTAGCAGGATAGATCTTTGTCTCCAAAGATAAGCCCACTCACTTCTATTCTGCTGATTCACAGCACATAAGTTAACTGAGCTTAGAAGTATATTTACAGTATATAAAACTCATGATGCAAAGTGATTCATTTACATTTGCATTACACGGCAGGACAGAAACCAATTCTGCACCAGAACTGATTAATAACCAGCCCTGCAGCATCAACTTGTATGATAATTTTCAACTTTTCAACGTTGTGTTTGTATGATCATTTTCAACTCACAAGGTTATGTTCTCAAATCAGCCCAGAGCACACTGAGCATATGCAATGCCCCTGACATTCAAAAATGGCCTAACAAGATCAGAAGATACTCCTGTAGACATGGATCAGGTGCTAAGCCTCTGAATTGTTACAGCAAGTTCGGTATTTAAAATACAGCAATCCTAGCCATACTGTTTTAAAGCTTTAGTTCTCCATCAAAGACTGTTCCATGGTTTCGCAGATCTATAAATGTAAATGAGATTTTAAAGCTACTTCTTATTTGACTAGTTATTGTACACATTAGTTCTTAAAGGAAACATGACTGTGTGTGGACCAATGTCTCAATGTCTGGAAGACTGAGTCATATTTAAAAAAATATTATGAGCAGTCCAATGCCTTTTTAGTCATGTTTATTTTATATATACACCCTAGTCCTCAAGCTGCTAACACCTTTGTCTGTATAGTACCTCAGGTGTTGTGATTTAGCATAATTATTCACTCATATTTTGTACTGCATGAAAACACACAGTAAAGGCACAACTATAAGCATATCATAAGCATTACTAATCACTGGAACACATTATGAAATATAGCACGTAACTGCAAATATATCCAGGCAGTCCATATTTAAGTTCATATGGGGCTGCTTAAATATTTACAACTCAATGGGGCATACAAAACTCTGTTCTTGTCGTTACACTGATGCCTATGGCATTTAAATGTGTATTTTAGTGTCACTTTATCAAAGGAATCTGAAGTAGTAATGCATTGATTTCATTCACAATGCCGGAAATCCGATAGACAGTGAGTTACATTCATTTGCATGCTTGTCACAGGATAATTATCCTTCCTAGAGGAGACATTTGTATTGTAGTAATATGTTATTTTGAGAACATATCTTCTGTGTCCTCTAGCAACAAATGAATGAAAACCTGCAGGTTACTGAAGGACATCGCTATATGTATCTCTTTCAAGTGCAAAAACGTGCTGTGGGGTTAATCATTACGAAATATATCTACTGCACCCTCATTATAAACATTAGGGGGAGCCTGCAAAACATGTGTGCACAATATTTTCTACAATGGAAGGCTTGTGCACTATTGCCAACCCATAGCTAGGGCAGACATTACTTGCACAATATTGTGTTGATTTACAACAATGGAAAAACTGTACACCACTTGCTTATGATGCATTTGCACTATTACGAGCTGGAATGTAGACAGTCAATTTGAATCAGTTTTAGCCGCTACAATACAGTGAATGAGTACAGGTATGGGATCAGGACTGGACTGAGATTCAAAATAGGCACTGGAATTTCAGATAGATATAGGCCCATACAGCCCACACAGGGGGACCAAACAAGCCCCTCCCCCAATAGCCCAATAAATAGTCACTGTCTATGGCAACTTACAGCAGTCCCTCTGGTATTGGCATTTGCCAGTCCATTCCTACATGGGATCCATCATCTGGAAAGCTCTAAATTACAGGAACAGGGTCTTGCATATACTTTTCTTTATTATAATAAAAGAGTAGCCTGTACTTGATCCCAAATAAAATATGATGAATCCATATTGGAAGCAAAACCAACCTACTGGGTTTATTTAATGTTCAGTGATTTTTCTAGTAGATTTAAGGTATGAAGATCCAAATTACGGAAAGATCTGTTATCTGGAAAACCCCAGATCCTGAGCATTCTTGATAACATTCCAAACCTGTACACTATATAGAGAATGTAACAGAGCTTAGGGGGAACTTAATGTTTAACCAAATACAGGTATAGGACCTATTATTCAGATGCTTTGGACCTGGGGTTTTCTGGATAAGGAATCTTTCCATAATTTGTAAACTATGTTTCATAGTCCATTCCATACCTTACGTCAGCTAAAAATAATTTATACATTGATTAAACCCAGTATGATTATTTTGCCACCAATATGGATGATGCATCTTAGTTACCATCACATACATGTACTGTTTTATTATAACAGAGAAAAAGGACAATTATTTGTTTAGAATGGACTCTATGGGAGATGGCCTTCCTGTAATTTGGAGCTTTCTGGATAATAGGTTTCCTAATAATGGATTCCATACCTGTACTGTATATATAAAATAAAGGAAACACGTGGAAGATAATGCACAGAAGATGTTTCTTTATGCAGTTAATCTCAACAAATACCTTATCTGTGTTTGCAGTAATATAAATAGTTTTTACCATTCAGGCTGGTTTAATTTACTTGAGGGGTTTTAATGAGATTCGGAAACCATTTTTATTTGCTTATATCTACTCTTATTTATCATTAGCATCCAGCCTGTATTCAAATGTATCTACTTTTAATGATCATGGTGAGAACGGTGGAAATAATTTGCAGCATAGGAGGGGAGGCTAAATATGTTCTAAGTACACTTGCATCAGACTTCCTAATGATTATTGGAATTTGTATCCTGTTTGAAACAAATGACCTCTAATTAGTTATTTCATGGCAACATTAAGCAGAATTAAAAAAAAAAAAAGAAGAGAGAGAAATTGTAATGTCTGCTAGTAATTTTGTCAGTGTGCAGCTGTGGATCCACATTCTGCACATTAAGAAAATTAGAATATTTATATATTCATTGCAAAAAAATGCAGTTTTATGTTAACTTCCATTTTCAGTCTCGCTTAGCTGATCCAGAGTTTAAAAATAGAGTATTACTTCTACCTGTTTCCTTTGCAGTCTGTCTATTACTTTCTCTCCTGCTGGGCAACAGGAACCCAAAATGTCTGTTTAAGCAATGGTCTAAATCATGTTTTTAAACAATTACAACTGAGTACAGTCAAATAAGTTTTCTTTTTTGAAACTTTTTTATTCTTGGAAACTCAGCAGCAATTCTGGGTCTTTAGATCATAGTTTTTTTTCTTTGCTTTTCTCATCTGTACTGGAGTAGGTGAATCCTTGATAAGCAAATGATTGGTTTAAGGTAGAACTTCACTGATATTTTGTTTTTGCTGACCATCTTATATTGGACTAGGTATATTGAATATGGACAGTATTTGTTTACAAAAATATGAGCAACCTCCTGCCTCTTGGTTTGGCTAGTGGTATCCTTCTGCACTCTAGATAATGATGTAATAGAATCTTCCAATTTATAAGCTGTATGTCAGCGTGTTCTCAAATCTGCTTTAGAATGAGAGGTCAGTAGGCCTTAGGGCAACACAAAAAGATAAGATGTGGGTCAACCAAAATATTATTTCAGTGTCAGATTCTCTGCTTGCAAGAAACCTAACGATCAACCGTTTTCTGGTCTGATACTAACATCTTGAAAATATTAGACTTACTTAACACTTAGGGGCAGATTTACAAAATTTGTGTGAAGGATTCGAATATTCGCGCGAAGCCCCCATATGCTTTTTTTCTGTCTTTTGCCGAATTTCAGTTGTACGATCAAAAGCTTCGAACGTTCGATTCGTACGATTTTGGCGAATATTTGAGCATTTTTTTCTGCGACTTTTCGTAGAATCGTTCGATAGAAAATAGTCGAAAATGCGCTTAAAACCGGCGACCTAGAACTACTAAGGATTTATGATTAACCAAGGCCTCCAACAAGTATTTTGTGGGGTTGGTGTAAACTGCATTTTTTTCAGTGTAGGGGAAGTTGAATTTCAGAATTCAGATATAGCCCTACCACTTCTAACTTAGCAATATTTTAACCTTCTCCAGTGCTTTTACCACTGACCTGATTGAACTGCCAGTGGTTGTTTTGGACAGACCTGTTTATATTTGATTATGCTGAAGTGACAAATGGCTTGTTTTATGGGAATACTGATGATTTGTAATGTGGCAACAGCTCCAGAGAATATGAGATGAATAAGCTCTGATTTGAAGAAACTTGCTAGCAGTGTTACTTACAAATATAATTTTTCATTATCTTAAAGGCTTGCCTGGCTGTTTGCTGTAGATCCTAAATTCTACTGTGATCCAGCTGGCCCCAAATTAGATTTTTACGGTGTTCTTTGATCGTTGCCATGCCATGTGTTGCCTGGCAATACTCAAGGTGACATGGTCAAAGATGCCCAGCAGGCAAGGGGTTAAACTTTTTTTTTTTAATATAGCCAAACAATTTTTTTGTTAATCTTTTCAGCAAACTAGGCTTTTATGTAAAAGATGCCTTCTGCTTCCTGGTAAGAAAACACCAGAGAAGTAATAATACAGGGAAATATTTTCACATTTAACAGTGTAGATATATGTTTTATGTATTCATTAACAGATTTAGACTGCATATAAACATTCCTTATTGAGTTCATGTCCCGTGTACTGTACTGTACAGCCTTTTATTGATGATTCAGGAACATCAAATTATTAACTGTTAGTCACTTGGGTAAGTGTTGCATATGTTATATATGGCATCTGTTGCCTTTTAAATGCCTGTTTATAGAGCAGCCCTTACCATTTATAGCTTTCTAATACAGTTAGTAGAACTGACAGGGTTTTAGATAAATTCAGTGAAATGTTTAATCCTGTTAAATGTTTAATGCTGTTAATTCTGGTTATCTTTTTGAGTTTTAAAGCATAAACCTAAGACATAAAAATGGCATCAATGACAATTTGTTGTCAGTATTATTTTTTCAGAGCGTCCTAATCAAATTTGACCAAAGTAAAACAGGCCCTTCAGTTATTAAAGTTAAATGTAGATTTTAACATTAATAAGGTGCTACAAAAACTATGAAACATATTTTACAACTTGCAGTCTTGCCAACCTATTTTATTGTTTTAAACCTCATTCAGGGTTCTGTAAATAGAATATTAAGACACCCCTGAGAAAGTAGTTTGCTGGAAATTCTGTGGTTAACTTTACTGTTATCAAATGTTACCTTTAGCAAGCGCACAACTCAAATATTAGTTTTTTAAGTTTTCTTATAAAGACCTATACCTGTACTAGACTTTTCTGAATGTTGTTGCTATATGAAGTTGACTCAATGTGTGTTTGATAATAATATAATACACAAAAGCCATGTGTATACTGTAAAAACATGGCCGGTATTTTGTGATGTCATCCGTTTTAACCAGTGATTAGTGATATAAATTGTGTTACGTGAAAATTGTGTATTTTAAATTTCACGTAAATTGTGTTACGTGAAAATTGTGTATTTTAAAAAACTATGTAAAAAATTCAATGTGTCTGAATTCTTTATTGAACATGATACACTTGACTTGTGTAAGCCATGTAATATTTATTACAATTAGTTCAGGTGTGCTTCCGAAGCGGACCAGGCTCTTTGCAGCCCTGGGTGTAAGCTGTACCCCCTGTCAAACTTCTGCATATATCCAAATAAAAACAGCAGCACTCCAGTATCAGTGAAAAAAGTGAAGACTTTACTTAGCCTAAGGCATTTTAAGTAAAGTCTTCACTTTTTTCACTGATACCGGAGTGCTGCTGTTTTCATTTGGATATATTCATGTGATATGTATAATAGTGCTCACTAAGAAAAATATTAATATTAAACAGTATACTCGAAAACAGTGATCCACAACCAGTGGCTTGCCAGCATCCTTGGATGCTGCTCCCAGTGGCCTCAAAGCAGGTACTTAGTTTTGAATTCCTTGCTTAGACGCAAGTTTCGCAAGTTTTTGAGGCATAAAACCAGATGTATTGCTAAATAGAACTGTAAATCCACATAGGAGCTCATCAACTCTTTTTATATTTGAATGTGGTTCATGGTTAAACAAGGTTGGGGACCACCTCTCAGACAATTATCAGACATGAATGGAAGCTGGGTAGTCCTTTTCTGTAAAATATAAATCAAGTCACTGATACAGTACTGCAAACTTACATTAGTAAATTAGGCAGCTTAATCTTATAGAAAAGGCTTTGTGATTAAAACTAAAAGGCTAGAATTGTTCAGCCCCTATGGTTATATTACCAGCTATTCGGTGGAACATGAGACAAATGCATGTGTTTCTGTCTGTGTAAGCACAAAATCAATGACATATAACCTCAGGGGTTGCCAGTAAATATTTTTATTGCCATCATCCTAAATGAAAGGAACATCATTTCATAAGGAGATCACTCTTTATGGAGTGTATAATTCAAGGTAAAACAGTATGGAATCATTGGTTTCCAAACTGTGGGACCGAGTCTCCTTGCAGGGCCTAGAGCAGTGGTAGGGTTGGACCCAGACTGAAGAATAGTTTGGAAAGATTTGGAGAGAATACCTATTTATTATGCTAAATACAACTGAATGGCCAGCTTGAAGGTCAGTTGTGGTAAGCTTGGGGTAAACATGTCTTTGTTAATATTCTTCAGATTGAATGATCTCTCTACTGTATCTATCTATCTATCTATCTATCTATCTATCTACCTATCTTTGTTATGAACTTAGAGGGGTCTGACCAAAGTCCAACAACTACTGTTGTAATGCTTCTGGAACATTCATAAAATGAAACAGTTGTTGCAATCAGTTCTTGATTTTCTAGAATTATCTACAATTTCACATATGATCTGGAATCCTTATGCCAGACACTGTTTTTTTTTTTCATCTGAACCATCTACAGTATATGGAACTTCTGAGTTTGTAAATTGGCAAATCTATTACTCTTCTTTAAACTGGTTCATAAGCATACTATTTTTGTAATTGCTAAATCCTCAAAGTATCAGAAATAGTTTTATTTTTCCTTATTAGGAGCCTGGGTGTAGATTCTCCAAATGTGAAGATCTACAGTGTCTTACATTGCAGTGTTTCCTCCATATTATGTCCAAAAAAGCATCTTTGTGTTAGATCATATAACAAAACCATTATCTGCATATGTTAGGGATAGCTTATGATAAAACTGAAAGGAACCAATGTGCTGAGTAATTATTCAGATAAATAAAGAATAACCTTACACAGACCTCTGCAGAGAATTGAAAATGGGGCAAACAGAAATAAACAAGTCCTTGAAACAGGCTGACAGCAAGAACCAATACCATACAACACATAACTTTGAGTGGGCAGACTGACCAATGATGCAGTAGTGGGAAGTTGGGGGAAGCGGGCCTTTAATGAGCAATTGTCTGCAGCCGGACAGGTGTCATGGATCAAGGAGTATTGACAGGGAGAAGAGCCGGAGATTCCCTCAGGTTCAGGCTAATTCCACACTGTCTCATGTGGCTCAAGCAGGAGGAGCATTGGCCTACAGTATATAGAACAGGTGTCTGGTTTGCAATCAGGGAGTTCCTGACAGAATGATGGAGGTTACTTTTCCATTTTCTTACAAAAAAAAAATTGTCAAGCCTCAATACTGATATTAAACTCAATTGTATAAATTGTTTAAATGTTTTTCAAGTAGTATTAATGCAGTATTTAAAATAACTATGAAGATAGAACTTCTTAATATATCATTAATCTTGCTCATTATCTTGCTCATTTGTCCAATGAGCAAGAAGTTAATCAGTTTCTCAAATTTACAGTAGGGCCTGACAGTTTCTTTAGAGCACATTTGTGCAGGGTTGCCATCAGGGGGGCACAGGGGGGATGCTAAAGGCGGCCAGACTGTGCTGCACTTTTCTAAATATAAAAGACCCTAAGCCACAAAAGGAGCCTAAGTTGAAGTCTCAAAGCATCGAAAAGACTCAAAGTCACGAAAGGAGCCTAAGTTGAAGTCCTGAAGCCACAAGTTCAGCTCTACCAATGTTTTTTTTTTTTTTTACTTTTATGGGGGGCCCTGGCACAAATTTTTTTTAACTTATAAGGGGGCCCTCACCATCAATGGATTTTTATAACTTGTGTGTGGGGGGGTTGTTACCATTTTTAGCACTGATGTCTGTGTGGTCTTTTAGTGGTGCAGGGCTGGTGGGTCCTGGGATGAAGCTTGGTGTGGGCAGGGCACAGGAGGCCCAGAAAATGTTGTTGTACAGGGCCCATGATTTCTAATGGCGGCCCTGCGTTTTTGAAGCGGGTATTGTTATACGAGAATTATGGGACTTTGTATAGAGAAGGATACAAGTAGGTAATCAGATACAGGAATGTGGATTCTTAAGAGATAGTTAACTTCTTTTCAATGCCTTATTTTCTTTCCTAAAACTTGTACCTAAATTTCCACAATTATAGACAATAAACTACTGAGCCAAACTATTTAAAATGTTATGTTCATATACTATACACAATTCTTATAAGAAATATCTGTTGAACATGAATGTTTCTACAATGAGATGTAGATTCTTTATAGCCCATACTTCTCTTGACTGTTTTTCCTTTTCGATTCACATTCCCATATTATTTGCTGGAAAGGTTATACATTTGCAGTCCATGATATACTGGAAATCAGACATGCATTTACCGAATAGCTCTCTTATTGATCAATAATGTGCTTGGAATGAGATATATGGCAACGAAAAAAAAAACTAATTCAAACTCATCCCTTGTCAAACATTGTTTCACCAACTAATTAATAATACTGTATGTTGTAGTCAAAATTAAGTGTTTATTCTATTCTAAATACTTGTTAATGAAATTTATAAAGTGACTGGGAGAATTTCCAAGTACTTATTTGTCCAGCCTAAAATACTTATTGCAGCCATATGTATTCATGTTTTTATTTTGTATAACTCATCCAGCCACTGCTGGCAAGCACACCAAGCCAACAGAACTTCACCTACTGTGGGCAGTGCTGGGTGTGTTTAAGTGAACTGTGAAGAAATTATGTGCTTAAAATTGGATCCAGGAAATAAAATATTTATATTTTATTCCTCCATTTGTTACTAAATAATGTACAGTGCAGTGAAGCTCAAAGTATTTTGGGCAGATGGCTTGGAATTAAGGCAAATTAAATGAACCACAATCAAAGTACGGTAGAGCAAAAAATATTAACATGAGTTTAATCTAAAAGGGAAGAGACCTTGTGAATGAGGCTTAGCACAGTTAATTAAAACAGAGAACAAATAATATTAGCAAACATCACCTATCAGGTAATGAGATGAGCAGCAAGACAAGATCCTTCAGTTCATTGCACACTATTATTTTTAGCCAATTCCATTTAAGTGAAAAATTGAAGTCTAGTTAAAGGAATATCGTCATTATAAAAAAAATCTAATTGGTGCCTACAACTGTAGTAAGTATCATATATCATTACTCACTTTTCTAAGTGCACATTCTGCTGTCTGGCTTTTTTTTCTGGCAAAAACAAAAACATTCACTTCTAAATTAAATTTTACATATTGGATGACATTTCAAAAATAAATACATACTGTATATACTGCAGTGTTTAAACCATAACAATATCTGAAATACTGCTTAGCATTATTTCTGACTGACGCTGAATCACCTCCTGGTAACCACTGCAAGTAAAATTTGTTGCTGAGCTTCAAGTTATTATAGTAAAGTTTTTTGACCACTGTAGTTAGAGAGCCTGTCTCTGAAAGCTATGCAGGATCTTGAGCCTTAAAGGCAATAGCACATGGGCAATTGCCAGCCTTTTTTTTCTTTTTCTTTTACAGTATACCTTATTTATCTCTGACATATTTTTGGCACTTTGTTCCCTTCCCTCCATATAGCAGAATTTCATTTTCATGTGAAAATACCTATTTGGCAGCATTGTATTCATGAAGGAAGAGGGGGAAGAGCCTAGGTGCACCCCGCCTGCCCCCTAACTTGCATGTCCTTTAGAAATGGAAGTAAGGGAGTCCTATGGCAGGCAGAAACTGCAGCTCAGAATTTGCATTAAGGAGCTTGCTTATGGGCACGATCGCACTCCTGCATTTTTTTCCAGGCCATATGTAAATGACTCATGATGCCTTATCCTTCCATAGTATCCCCCCCTCCCCCACAACCAAATAAATGTTCTTTCAGGGTTTATGAGCAACTCCCTTAGTAACTCTTAATATGAAAACAAATACTATTGCTGCTGAAAGCTCTTAGGAACTGATTTTTAAATTGCTAAAGGGTGAGGAATTCACTGCAGAGCCCACTCATTGTGTTTTTTATGCTTGATGTTTAATGATCCTATTTGTGTTGTGATTAATGCTTTGAATGGCTAAGTTGCATTATTGTTAATAGTATGGTAAAAACTTATTAGCATGGAAAAAATTCAACCTTGGATATACCCAAGAGATTTGAACAAAGCAGACTAAGACAGAATAAATAACACATTTCAGTACTGTTTGAAGAAATGTCTCCTGCTATGTGCTTTTTTTGAGAAGCATTACGTATCAGCTTTAGAAATTCAAGATAAAAAAATATTTTGTGTAGAAGAACATACAAATGTGGCATCCATAAAAATTATAGTGTGGTGTCCCCTCACAATCTTCTAATACATTTTTGATGTCACAATAATTTGCCATAATATTAAATTGAGAGCAATAAAAATACAAAAGTTTCTGAAATGGCACTACAGGGGAGATGTGAATCCTGAGTTGAAGCACAACAAATGCTTCTGACCTTAACAAGTTACCTCATCTCTTGTGTCTTGTATCAATAAATTAGAGTGTTCTGTTCTATTTGTCAACAGTACTGCATCCAATTGCTGGGCTATCCAATCATTTCAACCTCACCCAGGAATAAAGTTTTCATTTGCAATTAAGTGAAAGCCGAGCTGTGGAAAATTGAACTCCCTTGTTGATGGAATCCTTGAAAGGGGTTAATCTTATGACGCTATACTGCAGAGAATAAAAATAGTGTAGTGTTTTCTGGGGAATTTTACTGGAGAGATACGTTTTCTCTGTGGATGTGTAAACCTTCTAGCAAACAGTCTCACAATTATTTTGTCTAATTGTTATGTCAAGTCAGTAATATGTGATTAGGGCTTGGGCTTTTCTAGCAAAAATTCACCAAAATGACATTTTGCCAATACTAAAAGGCAAAGAAGACAATTCGCTAGCGAGAAAGCTCAGTGCTAGAGAATATTTGCTCCATTTCACCAGGCGAATTCTCACTCAGGTGAATGATCGTTACTCCACAAAGTGCAAACTTTCCAATCCTTTACCCTTTTTGCCAGAGTTTGTTTTGCCAGATTATATGTGGTGAATTGATAAGATTGTGCGTGAAACCATTTTCATTAAAAGTACTTGTGTCAAAATTCACTCCTTGGACTTCTATATAATTGTACTCTGTGCTTGTTCATGTGCCTACCGGACCTTAACAATTAAGACTGCACTGCCTTTGCCACAAGATTCCAAAGTAAAATGTGTGGCAAAATTAATTACATTGAAAGGATATTTAAATCTATCTGACTTTGATGGCACCATAGGGGAAACTGGGGTCCAAGTTGTTCATCCTCAATACCCTATTAAAGAACATGTGAAGAATAATGCAATCTATTGACAAATGCAAGAAATCGCACCCACAATTGACATCATCACCTCTTTCAATGATAGGGGCAAAGTCAGTAAAAGTGGAATTTTCTCCAGTGAATGCTCCACCCTACTTTGTGCTTCTTTGCTAGGTGTTAATTCGTCAGAGCAAGCATTTCTTAGAGACCTTTCAAAATCTTTGTTAGTACGCTTAAGCTTAGGTAAATATAGGTCGTATAGATGTTTTTATTAGAGATGTTGGTTAAAATGCTTGGAGTGGCCACTTATTATTACAAATTTCCAAATAAGCAAAATAAAGACAAAATAGATCCTCTAATGCCCTAGACAGACATAAGCACACTCTAAAACAAATGTGACATGCCCCTCAAATTGATTACAAATAATTGTTAACAAAAAAATCTTTAATAGTTAGGACTCTTTCAGGCAATCCCGCTTTAAAAAATTAAGAAAAAAGGCCACCGTTTTTTACAACTTTTATGAGTTTCTGGCATACAGGATATGATGTCAATTAAATAATATTGAGGAGGATGAAGCTTAATTTTATTAGTTCACCTGGTCTACGGTGCGAAGGAAACTCTGATGTAAGAGATAACATTTTGCAAAATTCGCACTTTAGTGAATTTGCCGAGTAATGATTGTTCGATTAAGAGAAAAATAGACTGGCGATAGGCCACGAAACTGCGCTAGCAATGGTCAAATAGTCAACTATGCCTGCTAGTAAACTGTCAATTTCCCTGCGGATGAGATTACTGGTGAATGTTTGCTAACGACGGCCACTTTGCCCTTTAATAAATCTGCCCCATAGATTCACATGAAGGCAAACTTTGCCTTAAAGAAATACTGACACCAGAAATTATGCCTTTTTTTACATCTATCATAATATTGGCTTTGCATTCTACTTATACATTTTCCATAAAGTATTAGCCCAATGCTTTTATATTACCTATCTGACTCCCTGTATTAGACTATGAGGGGGCTGCCATATTTGTGGAGCAGGAGTCCGCATTAGAAACTAACTGACAGGCTGAGATGGGACAGTCAGGTTGGCAAAACGGTCAGGTTGACCTATGTGTAACTTTAATGTACATTCATATTTTAAAAAGCAGTTTTTTTAGTGTCAGTATAACTTTAATATAACATTGCTCTGTTTTACTGATGTCAGATTCCATTGTTTATGACTTAGGGCACCATTAGGGTACACTTTATTGCCCAATGCAAAAGATGCCTGTGTGAACAAAATTTTGCAAAGGTGGTAGGTGGTGTTGGCAGTAAGCTGCACATATTCTGATGTATCTGACCTGTAGATTGTAAAGACGAGACAGTATATTTTTACTCATTTAGAGCTGTACATTGTACTACCTTCACATTTTCTAGGCTTCTTGCATTGCAGCTTCAGCTTGTCTAAAAGTTTTTACAGCCTTTTCATAAGCCTTTAAAATACTTTTTTTCAGACGCTTCTTTTAGGTTTGTATGAACAGTTTTAGAGAAGCAATTACAAACTCCCTTATCCCCTGGCAAGCTCATGCTGTGATGGTGTATATAAGCGGCTTCAGACATTTTAATACTCCCTGGCGATAAATCTAAAATGGAGAGCAAACCCCCCTGCTACCCAAATGAGAGATGCAGTATTCCTTTCTAAGCTCTAATTTATGGTGTATATAAAAGTCTATAGAGTAATTGTGCATCCTTCTGTGGGAAGGTTTATATTTTTACTGTTTCAAGCTGTTAATTTTTCCATTTAAATATAGCCTTCTGTTTATGTCATCTGTGCCAAGAACATGCCAGGGACTGTTAGCAGACATGAGAAAAAGACATACACACAGCATTGGAGGCATAGAAGAAAAATAAATAAGAAAGTGTTGGTTTTAACCTTGACTGATTCTCCAGAAAGTACTTTGAAGGTTATACACGTTATTTTTATGTAAGCAATAGATGGGAAAATCTTGAGAATCACCCCAGTGCTGATAATACTGTTATTAGCACATTATCAGAAAGCATATTTCTGAAGGCTGGGAAGATGTTGCCCTGGGCTTGATAACATTTTATTCCAATTTTCTGAAATAAAGTTGATCTTTCTTTGCACCACAATTGTACTGAGGGGGATGAAAGAATCTTATTTTAGGAAACTGTCAGAATTCTCCTTATGGTTTTCTCTCTCCCCTCTGTTTGAGGTGATACCATGTGTGATAGGAATCAAACACTCCAGCATTCCAGATCTGTAGGATAATGTATGCTGTCCACACTCTACTATAAGGGGCACATTTACTAAGGTTCAAAGTGAAGATTTGAATCAAATTTAAATTAAGAAAATTCAAAATTTGAATTTATTTTGGGCTTATTCGAATATTGAATACCCCAAAATTCAATTCAAATTGATCGAATTAGATTTTCGAAGTACTGTCCCTTTAAGAAAATTCGATCTACAAATTCGCCAGATTGAATCTACCAAATTGCTATAGAATCTTATGGGAAGCTCCCCTAGTATTCTTCTAAGTTTTTTTGACCGAATAAAAAAATTTCAATCGATTGCTTAAAATCGTTTGAATCGATCGATTTTATCTATCTATCAAATTTTTTATATTCAATCGTTCGATATATCGAATTACGTTAAAACCCCTCGAATTTGAAATTCAAATTCGAGGGGTTTTAACTCGTCAAAAATTTGAGGGTCGATAATTATTTGCTTAAAATTAATTCTAAGGGAGATAGCCTTGCCATGATTCTGCAGTTCCTGCATAACAGGTTTCTGGATAAGGATCCCATGTCGGTAATAATATTTGAAAAGTTAGGCACCCCTGGAGAATTTATATGTATTAGTGAATCAGAAGGTGACACAACAAATGTTGTGTTGAAAAATAATATGAATAAAACATGGGAAAAAGTTCAAATTTCCTTTTAAAAAGTTGTTTCTAATGGAATGTCTTCTGTTCCAGTTGGGATTTCACTAATACTCAGACCCTTCTAACCTGTCTCTGGGTTATTGCTGTTCTGTATATTTTCATCAGTCATTGGCTCCACTAAACAGCTCTATCTAGAAATGCAGTCCCATTTAGGCAAGGTTATATGAACTCTTATTTATATAGTAAACAACTGTATCTGTCTGATACAGTACATGATTAAGAATTGGTTCTTATAGTAAATGACATAGTAATTACAGGCATAACTAATAATAAAGGCCAAAACATTGCTGGCTCTTTTAATAAAGCTTTCTATAAAAAGAAAATAGAGAGGGTGTATTTACAATGTAGTGTGCAAAGTGCAAAAAACATGCAATCATACTTTTTTGGTGCTTAGTCCAATCTATGGGGTATTGAGAGTGCAGAGACCTGTAGAAGGTACCTTGAATCATGCAAAATCTGCATCAGGCAGAACTCAACTGAAGAGAGGCAGTCGGGTGAAGGCACATAGGCATTTATGAAGGTACAAAGCACTAGGATTTGTAGCCTGCATTGGGGCCCTCTCCTTTCCTTCTGCCCAAAAGCACCCTATTGTCTATTTTGTGCCCATTATACCACTATTGGGGGAATGTAATAAAAGTCGGTAATGGAAAAACTATTCGCAATGCAAAAAGTTATGCCTCTGCGCAAACAAATTTTGCTTTGCATGAAATTAATCTAGCTTTTGCGAACCCGGAAACTGTTTAGCAATTACTTCGACAGTGGAAGAAAGTTTGCAAATTTTATAGTTTGCACATTTTATAGTTTGCACATTTTATAGTTTGCACCTATGTAGATTAAAAAGAGAAAAGAAAACCCCCCTTATATCAATAGGGCCAATCTATATGATATAGTGGATTACCAAGGCCTTAAAGACACTAATCAAATTATATATATAAAGTGCTAGTGCAGAATAAATATATCAAAAATTTATTTAATATTAAATATCAAAGAATTGATACGTGCTGATTGTTATTACAGTAATCTATATACACTCCCTACCAATTAATTGTGATAATACACGATTTGTGATACTAATGAATTATTGATACATGATCATACAAAGATGCCTTTGACAAAGCAGATAGCGAAACGCGCGTCGGCACCGAGAGCTCTTTTTAATTGATTTTACTTCCAGTACTACTATTGGGGGAACCTTTTCAATAGAATCGCTGTGGTTAAACCAATACATTCCTGGTTCTTAATTCTTTTATCTTGAATCTGTTTTCTCTTCCACGCACACAGAGATTTGTGGTTTTTTAGCATAGTTCCTGATGGATTAAGTGGTAGTTAAACATTTGAGACCACAGTCCTTGTGTAGCAGCCTTCTCAATCTTGTGGGGTCCCGCAGATAGCCAAACAAGAGATAGCTCTTACGGGACTTCTCCACCCCTCTATTATTTCTTCTTTTCACCAATACTGCAATCCAGGTTTAATTTATAATTCTATTAATTAAAGGGGTTGTTCACCTTTAAGGTAACTTTTATTATGTTATACAACGGCCAATTCCAAGCAGCTTTTCAATTGGTTTTCATTATTTATTATTTATAGTTTTATAGTTATTTGTCTTTTTCTTCTAGTTCTTTACAGCTTTCAAATGGGCGTCGCCGTCCCCTCTAAAAAAACAAATGCTCTGTAAGGCTACAAATGTATTGTTATTGCTACTTTTTATTGCTGATCCTTCTATTCAGACTCTCTCCTATTCATAGTCCAGTCTCTTATTCAAATTAATGCAAGGTTGCTAGGGTAATTTGGTCCCTAGTTACCAGATTGCTTAAAATTCTAATTGAAGAGCTGCTGAATAAAAAGCTTAATAACTCAAAAACCAAGAATAATAAAAAATGAAAACCAATTGCAAATTGTCTCAGAATCTCCCGCTCTACATCATACTAAAAGTTATATCAAAGGTGAACAACCCCTTTAATTTAGATCTTAATTTCACGATAATCACAATGAATTATATTACTTAATTCATTAATTAATTTTTGTATAATCATGTATCAATAATTCATTAGTATCACAAATCGTGTATTATCACAATTAATTGGTAGGGAGTGTATATAGATTACTGTAATAACAATCAGCACGTATCAATTCTTTGATATTTAATATTAAATTAAATTTTGGATATATTTATTCTGCACTAGCACTTTATATTTATAATTCGATTAGTGTCTTTAAGGCCTTGGTAATCCCCTATATCATATAGATTGGCCTTATTGATATAAGGGGCTTTTCTTTTCTCTTTTTAATCTACATAATTGATCGTTCTCTACACTGACTGTAGTCAGACTCTCTCCTTATATCTTTATAGGACTGGAATTAGATAATTTTCCTCTTACTATCCTATAGTGTGCACCTATGTGCAATCAATGTAATAAAACGTCTTACTGAAAAAGTTGTTATGTTTGCTCCAAAAGATTACAACACCTTGTAAAATGTGCAGTGCACAATAAAAATTCGCAATGCAATTACAGTTTAAGGAATAATATTACATTGGGAGATGTGCATTTTTATTCTTATCGGTGTGAATTGTTTTTCTCTTTGCGACTTTAATTACAGTCCCCCCTATACATTTTAAGTGATGTTGAGCATTAGCAACATTTTCATTTACTTTTATGCTATTTTTTCACACAAAACATTTTCTTTTATCCAGAAATGGAAGCATAACAAAAACTGGAATTTGCTTTTGCTTTCTTATCTGGATGGTTTTCCATTGGTTTGAAGCTTGGGAACCCAAAAGGAAGTTAGTCTTTCCTCTGGCTGCAGTTGCTTGTTAAGAAATATTAAACTAAAGTGTTCAAACTGCAAATGAGAAATAAATCACGGCTCTGACAGTGTTTAACATAAAACATGAATTCAGAATCTATTTGACTGGGAGCAAAGCTTTATAAATTGGCGCACTTTGTCTGCTTGACGGGAAAGAATAAATTCAATAAACGGCTTTTGTGGATGGGTTCCCTGTAAGAATATGAGCTGTCATTACACAAATTGATTAGCGAAATAATAAAAGAAGAAAATTGGCAGCAGTCCTTTAATTGAATTATTTCTGTTGTGACAGCAGACATTCAAATCAAAATGCTGATATTTCTATTTGGGTTTGGTGCCATTAATATATTTTGTCTTATAGCTCAGCCACCTGTGGTCTGTAAATGGGGTTTTCTTGAACTCAGATTTGTATGTAGAAGATAAGAAAGCCCTGGGCAACAAATCTTGGAAAATCAGATGTGTGAAAGGCAAAAAGTAAAGTAATATAATACTAAGGTTTAGATTTACAAAATTCACATGAAGGATTCGAATTTCGATTGAATTTTCAAAAAGATTTGAATTTGAAATTTCGAATGTTTTTGAAGACCACTTTGACCAGTTAATTTTGTAAATTCGATCAAATCGAATGATTCAAATAAAATTTCATTCGAATATTCGATCATTCGACTGTCGAAGTACTTCCCCTTTAAATTTTTATTCGACCACCTAGTTCGCCTGATCAAAGGTACCGAATTGGGTTTCCTTATTTTTGATCAAATAAAATTTTTTTTTCCTATTTGATCATTCCACCAATTCGAATTCGAAGGATTTTACTTCATTTCCTATTCACATGGTCGAATTTCGATTTTTTTCAATTCGAAATTTGACCAATGATAAATCTACCCCTAAAACTACACTGAAGATGATATAACATGATTATAAAATTAAAAAAATTAAATATTGCAAGAATTAAAGTTATAAGTTATTTGTAGAACAGGACTAATATGGTTTTCCAAGGGTGTTTATGGCCTACTCAAGAGACCTCTTTGTATGACATAGTTATTTTAAGGGGCAGATTTATCAAAGGTTGAGGTGAATTTTCAAATTAAAAAAATTTAAATTTCCTCGACTAGGGAATAATCCAAATTTGATTCAAATTTGCAAAAAAGTAGCAAATTCGAATTTCAAAATTACCATGTGCTGTCCCCTATGGGGGACCTCCTAGAAACTGTCCTAGAAATTCAAAGGACTTTGAGCAAAATACTTCTAATCATTCGATTTGACCAATGTGATTGAATGATTCGAACGATTTTAATTCGATTGAAAACAGACTTATTCGATTGAAATAGGTCCATTTTCGATTGAAAAAGCCCTTTAAAAAAATTTGACAGTCGAATTTCAAAATTTTTTCACTTTGAAATTCAACACTTGATAAATCTGCCCCTAAGGGGCAAATTTACTAAATTCACATGATGGATTCGAAATTCGATCAAATTTTCAAAAAGATTCGAATTCGAATTTCAAATAACATTTTGTAGTACTTTGACCATTGAATTTTAGAAAATTTGATTGAATCGAATGATTCAAATGATTCAAATAAAACTCTAATCGATCATTCGACCATCGAAGTACCCCTTTAAAAAAATTCGATAGGCCAGTTCGCCAGATCAAAGCTACCGAATTGCTTTAAAACCCATGGGGAAGCTCCCATAGGTGTTTTAAAGCATTTTAAGATCGAATAAAAAAAATCGATCAAATGGTTAAAATCATTCAACTCGAACGATTTAATCGTTCAATCAAATTTTTTCTATTCGATCGTTCGAATATTTGAATAGAGGTAAAATCCTTCGAATTCGATAAGGATTTTAATTCCCTTTAAATTGGATGGTCGGATTCAAGGGTTTCTAACCCTCAAATTCGACCCTTAGTAAATCTGCCCCTATGTGTGGTATAATAAATACCTAAAATTTCTTCTTTACATAGTTGTAATTTAATGAGTAAAAAGTTCCATTCTTTGTAATCTGGACCAGAACAAGGGATAGCCAGATGTACACTGGGTACAACTGTGTTGGCGGTGGGGGTGTTATTGGCAGGGTAGTGGATTGGTTGAATGATTTCAGGAGAACTGAACCCAGGAGTGGCAGGGAGTGCAGTGCCAGCCAAGCAGGGTGCTAGTTAAGGTGCTGTGCAGTAGTGTGTGAGCAAACTGCATGAGGGGAGGGGACTATTACTTGGCCCAGCTCTGTCTTTAACAGAAAGATAACATAAAATTATAAAATACATTTAGATTTAAGAATTTTTCCATTACATTTAATTTACTGCCATTCGGTAATCACCAAAACTTGATTTGGAATAATGAAGGCCATAGAACAATACAAAAGGTAGGGGTGGTACCCTCTGAAATTTAAATATAGAATTTAAATATAGCAAATAATACTGAAGGGCTAAATGGTTCAAAAAATGTGAGAAATCACAGCTATAGCAAATAAAAAAAAATAAAGGAGAAATGGAATTGAGAATTCACATTGGCTGAGAAAAATGAGTGAGAAAAATCGATATATCGATTTACTTTGAGAAAGGCTGATGTATCAGCCGAAACGTTAGTCCGTTAAAATAAAGTTTTGAAAGACTTTAAGCCCTGTGAGTGCGGATTCTCTACACGCTTGTATATATATATATATATATATCGTCGATCCAATAAAAAGAAGTCTGTTTTGGAAAATCCTGGTGTGCTTCAGCTTTTTTCTACATATATATATATTTTTTTTTTATTTTATTTTTTTTTTTCATAATTTGCCATTAGTCTTTTGCAAAAGTTAACCATTTTTACCTGTGAAAACAGTGACATGATTTGGAAAGAAGTCACAATGTGAAAGTATTAAAGTATTTTTAGAAAAGTTATTAGCCATGGATGTGGATTTTACCACAGTGTTTTAATGTAGCAGTAGGAGGCTAAAGCAATCTGTTTTATTAAAATGACATTCATATTGAAGGGAAAGGTGGTGATAAATAAATTGGTATATGAGTTGCATTGTAAATATCTAATCATCTTTTAACAATTGTTAATGAGGAGATAACTAATACACACACACATTTCTTCACACTCTTCTTTCAAACAACCCACTGGGTGCTGCTGAGAACAAGAGTTACAGATGCAGTCACTTTGGATTGTGTGTTAAATGCGTCGTGACTTAACTCATCTATCTCATTTATCCCACTTAGCACAGAATATTGTGTCACAGCATCCCATCCAATTAAAGAGTTCACCATTGAAAACAATGGTGCTTTGGTATGCTAATGAAAAGGTTAAATGCATTAAATGAGTTAAGATAACTTTAGATAACACAGTTTCTTCAATTAGCCCTGAGTAACAACGCATTTAACTTACAAATCCAAGTGACTACATCTGTATACTCTCCAGAAACCAGTACTTGCCAAGATCAAGATATTATAAGACACAACAAGGGCTCATCTATGACCACAGTCGCAACTGTGCTCATGCAATAATAGATGCAAATATTACACATATTGATGCCATTCATTATAGGTACTATAACCTAAACACTTTCCCCTAAACTTGTGTGCAATTTGTGGCCAAGCACAATTTTCATCCACCAAGTCAATTCCAATTAATCAAACAAGTGCACATATTGTCAATATTTGTGGAAAGTTATAGGGATAGTTGTTCTCAACAGTAATCACTTTTTAGTTGTAAGGCACCAATGTATCTAGTAAAACGTCCCACCATTCTCAACAGGAAGTGAATTGCAATGGTCAGTTGGTATAATAACTACTGCTACAAGTAACCATGATCAGAATATCACCAGTTCCATTGTGTTAAAATATCAGACTATTTCCCTAAACATTTAAGATGACTGTAATATTGCAATTGCTTTTCTCTGCCATTGTATGACACTCAATCAATAAAGGTTATGATGATAAAAAAATGTGGGCATGGTCCCATTAAAAGGGAATTAATGAACAGAATCAAAGTGACAAAATGTTACTGACCCTATGTTATATTGCTGCACATATTTTACAGTTATAGTAATACTATGCTCTAGGCAGTATGTTGTCACCACTTTTTAAAATTTTCATTTAATTCTCTTTGGCCCCCTGCCTAACTCATATAAATTCAAATGTTATGTACTGTCATTAAGAATATCTACAAATATTACACCTAAGGCTGATTTTTTTTCATGGTTGCAATTGGTGTTTGCTGCAATGCATATAAAATGTTTAACTGATGAGTATGGAGTTTCAAACTTTTATCAAATGTATTTATATTTTCCATAGACAATATAATCTTGCCATTCACAGATTTGCATTGAGCTTTGAACACACCCCTAGAAGTGTTCCAGTAGGAATACATTGGTACTCCTTGCCTCAGCTTGTCCACGGGACACTTGTTCATTTTGCAATAAAAATAACTTACTTTCAACCGCTGCAAACGTTTTCTACACGATTAAGGAAACTGTTAACCAGCAGCCGGCTGCTTTTTATCCTTGCAAAGTTGTATGTGAACAGCAAAAAGCTTGTAAAGTAGTGACAGTAGGAGGTAATATAAGTTGACAATTTCTCTCAGTGGCAGAGCTGTTGGAACACCTGGAAGGGAGCCAAGGTTATCTCAAGGTACTGAAGGTAGGCTCTCTTATTGTATTGCCTGTGCAGTTTAACATTGGCTTTTGTAAAGTGATCACTTTGTCCTTTTCTTTAAGTGCTGCTGTTTTGTAAACTAATGAATCTGCTGACAGTGCCCAAAGCACTGTCAAGCACAACAGGGAACACGTATGCCCTCTATTCTTCTGTGGTTACATGTGGTTGCCATTTTAATATCTTAATTCTAACCACAAAGAATTACTTGTATCTGTAGTAGTTGTAACTCCAGAAAATTGAACGTTAGAATAACTGGAGATTTGGAAATTTGAAGAAAAACTGTTTTGGAATTAAATAAAAGCTTTGGAGTTTTTATTAGAGCATACATGTTTCCATGAATGTATTAGTTTGTACTTCTATTTAATATAGCATAAATGACTAAATTATATAATGTTATAGCTGTTTTATACAGCAGCAATGCTACAATTTTTTCTTACTCACAAATATGCTGGGTATATTCTGATGTAGTGCATAAGTAAAACACATGGATACTATGGATGCTATGTAGGCCTTGAAATTGTTGAGTGTTATATGATGAAAAATGAATAAATTCATGCTGTAGTGAGGCACTTATTGGGTGGGTTCTACAGGTGAAGACGTAAAGTTAATGGGTGTCATTTATAAACAGTGGGCAAATTGCTCCTGGGCTGTAACCCAGGGCAACCAATAAGATGATGACTTTCATTGCTCAAACTGCAGCTGGCTAAAAAAAGCTTATCACGAAATGTTTGCTATGGGTTTCTGACCATGTGCAAATCTGTCCACTGATCAGGTGCAAATCTGCCCACTGAGTCAGGACAGCTTACAAAGAGCAACACTTGGCTCCAAAAAGGATTGATATGTTGGAGGTAGCTTTATCAGGTGATTAAGATGCCTAAACTGAAAGGACAGTAAAATTATAAACTGATTTTGTACACTGAAATAAAAATCGCCAAGGGTTCATGTGAGATAAATATAACACAATATATTCTCACAGTGTATTCACATAGTGCATAATCCAATAACAATTTCCACTCTTATACAATATCTTATACATATCACCCAACGTATATAGCATGTACATCTGAAAATGAATACTCCAGACAGGAGAATTTGCCCAACGTTTTGGCAAGAACGCCTTTGTCAAGGAGAATTCCCATGGAGCATCTGATTGTGCAAAATCAAGTTATAATTTTACTGTTGTGATTTACTGTTGTGATTCTTTATTTATTAATAGATCTTAGCACTTAGTTTTAAATTGGCAACTGTATTGGGGCAAAGTTTTCATAGCCTGCAGTGCCCTCCATTTTCATGAAACTGAAGGGACAGTCAGCTGGAAAGGTATTCCCTAGATAGCTTTTACTCTCTAAAGAAGATTACACTGGAGGAGATCCAGTCCACTAGCAGGTAACTACATACTGGTTAACTTTAAGGAGGGGTAAACCCTCAAAATTAATATGGCTACAAATGTCATATTTATGAACCACCCTAGAGGTTAAGGATCTCTGTAGCAGTAATGATCCAGGCCTTCAAAATTGCCACAGGAGTTCCCTATCTTGAATCATGCTTGGAGTGGCTGTGACACACATAAGCTAAGTTTACATTGAGCAGCTGTTGTGAAGCTAAGCTTAGGGGGTCGTCACAAATCATCAAGCAGAAAATGTGGTTTGCCTTTCATATAAGCTGATGCTACAAGGCTGATTATTAAAGGAATTGTTCAGTATAAAAGTAAAAACTGGGTAAATAGATAGGCTGTGCAAAATAAAATTTTTTTCAATTTAGTTAGTTAGGCAAAAATGTAATGTATAAAGGCTGGAGTGGCTGTAAGTCTAACATAACAGAGCAGAACATTACTCATTGCTTTTCAGCTCTCTTTTATTTACAATGACTGGTTACCCTGGTTACCAGGCAGTTACCAATCAGTGAATTGAGGGAGGGCCACATGGGTCATAACTGTTGCTTTTGAATCTGAGCTGAATGCTGAGGATCAATTGCAAACTCACTGAATAGTTATGTCCCATGTGGCCCCCTTCAAGTCGATGAAAGAGCTGAAAGAGAGAGCTGAAAAGCAGGATGTTGTGTTGTATTCTGTTATGTTAGACACCCATTCACTCCAGCCTTTAAACATTACATTTTTGGCTAATTAACTATATTAGAAACATTATTTATTTTGCACAGACTATCTATTTACCCAGTTTTTTTCCCTGAACTGTTCCTTTAAATTCTTATGATAATTGTGCTGCTTTCTGAGCAGCCATTTACCAATAATCTGAGTTATTTGCTAATCATCTGTAGGGGGACATAGGTTTAGTTTGTCCCTATAACTTTAAATTCCTACACTTCCTTATTTCCCTAGTTGCTTGGCGGATGCTCATGTATCTAGTTACTAATTTACATAATTGTACTATTGGCCAACTGGCCTATGACCACTTCCTTCATTTCATAATATTCTCTAGGAGAGTAAGATGGAGAGGTTAAATAGCATGAGCAGCCTGTGCGCCAACAAGGATTTGTAGTAGGGAGTAGCTCTCCCCTAGACTCTGAATCTGCCTAAAGTGAAGGAACTGTAGCTGAATAGGGAATCAGACTTAGAACAATTCTCCCTGAACATTCCTCTATTTGTGATCCGAACCACATCAGGTCATTCCATCCTAGAGGTGTATTGTCCCTCCTTGATTGTCCTAGCAATTACAATCTGCAATACTTTGCCTTTTTGGAACCCTGTGTATAATTTGTTTCTGAAAAAAAGTAATTTGATTGTCTGCTGTAAGAACCTCCTGAAATAATTAATTTTACTTTGATGCACAGTAGCCTATGAGAGTTGTAGTTCCCCTACCTTCCTAACTTCCACTTAGCAAATACCCTGACTTAAGAGGCAAATGTAACCTATGCTCCATTTCTTTAGCTGGACATTAACCATTTTGGTCTAATGTAGCCCAAATTAGTGTTACACATACTTATATTGTGGCAATAAAATTCTATATATGCAGTATATTGGTCATCCGTCCCTAAAGTCAGTAGCTGAGAGCAACTGAGAACATCTATGGTTAATCATCCACTGGTACTTGTGCCTGCTTATTTCCTATTGAATCTGAATAATACTGTAAGTATTTAGTAGAGATAAGTCTAAAGCAACTCGACATATAAGTAGGCGTAGGCAGAAAAGACAACCTGCCTAGGGCTCAAAAATAGGGGTTGCTGAGCAGGAACTTGTTAATGGGTATTCTGCCTTCCCCTTGTCACTACAGTCTGCTGCTCTTCTCTCCTTCCCCTCCCCTTCTCTGTCACTCTCCCTTCAGTTATGGCGCAAGCACATGGGGGGTAGCTTATTGACTTGGCCCTGGTGTTGGCTGAAACTCACAAGTGGGAAAGTGAGATGCAGTCTTGTGCTTTGGTGTTGGGTCATTTGTGTATCAACTTCTGTCTCAGGGTGTTGATTGCTTCGAAAAAAAAATGCACAAATACAATTTTTGTTAAAAAGTCTTCCAATATTTCAGCTCACTATGTGCCTCTTTCTGAATTTTGTGTAAGGTGTTAACAACTAAGGGGGCTAAATTTTTGGTCAGGTTTTTAACAATGTTAAAGATTTGATGCTACTGACAATTGGCCTAAGGTTACATATATATTTACAATATACGTATCACAGTGCAGTAAACCCCTTTTCTTTTCTGCCTACAAAAAGCAATATATTTTGGACTAGTTTTACTGGATCAGAAACAGTCTGCATGTTACCAACCTCTCCCTCAAGGGAAAAGCCCAGTATGTGTCAGCTTTATGCTTTTGAATCTATGGTTGTGCTCGGTCTTCTTATTTAAAGAATCTGAAATGTGACCTTTTGATAGGCTGTCTGAACTATGAATGCAAGTGAACCCAAGTCATGTAATCTGTGGCTTAATCTGTAGCCATGGTTCTTCTACGTGAACAGGATTTTTACAGTGTAACAGCACTGAATAAATGGACTTCATATCTGAGTCTCTGAGTGTACAGGCCTGATGGAATTGCATAAGGGTATTCTTTTTTTATGTTGTACTTCTCAGTTACTTTTTGACAGTTGCTATGTTTAGGAACATTACCCAACAAAATCCAAACATATTTCAGAAACCGTTTTATCATTTCTGAATCTATAAACCATGCAAGTCTTACTCAAATCATTTGCAGCTTTTTTGAAACTCGTTTGTGCCTAAGTTATTACTAAATTATTATTGTTTATGATTGAGCAGTCAAGGTTGTAGTGTGTGGATAAAATAAACTTACATGATCCACTGTAACCCAAAAGCCGTTTCGGATTTTTCCCTAAAGTTTTGCTAGTTAGCACTTAATTAGGCGATTAACCTACTTCTGACTACCACAGGGTAATACAGTGGTGCGTGGTTATTTAGACACTCGGCTTGATGGCTGCTAAGGAGGCATAAATTAACGAGAAAATAAAATATGCCTGATAATTGTAGGAAGTCTTATAGATCCCTGTGATACTCAAATGAGCTAGAGGAGAAACACACAGCTATTTCAAGAGTTCATTAAAGACATTTGGGGCCTTATTCATTAAAGAAAAAACAATTATTCCCTAACCTACCCTTCCACAGTTTAAGGAAAAGTAAACACTTATTCCCCTTGCAGTTTAAACTTTAGTTAAAATGAAGGTATTCCCATTGGTTATAAGGCAATCATTTTGTAAATTGAAAGTCAGATGTATGACTAGAGGTGCAATCCTGTACATGTTAATGCATTCAGGATTTAATTCCAACCAAGGGTCTTTGGGCCCAGTCTGGGAATTCTGGAGAGAGGGAAGCTACCTGCATTGCAAGATATTTAGTTGCTCTTCTCATTATTTTCCTTTATCGCTCTTAACAGGCCTCTGTAGGACAGTAATTGATTAAGTCGGCCAACAGTGAAAATTAGGTTTAGCACTTACAGTACTTGACTGACTTCTATGGCATCTTGTTTTCAGTTTAGAGCTACTCAATGTTGCCTAACTGTTCTCTCTCTTTCTCTGTCTAAAGCAGAATCTTCTTAAAACATTAAAAAGTTATTGGGTTTGAACAACTGTTGCAGTTCTCTGCTTCATTATACAACTTGAGTGCCAAGTGTTTAATTTAATCTTTTAGGAATCTCAATTATCATATTTTCCCAGGCAGGAATAATGTGTTCTAACAATGTGTGCATAATCTGATATTAGACAACCAGAGCACAAGATGATTATTGGTCTTGTTTAAGTTCATAACATCTCCTTGAGTGAATGAGAGACTCTTAAATCATTACTTTGCATGAGATTATTGGCAATTCTGTTGCTGCAAAATAGCTTGAGACCATTTTCCTTTTGCTTCCCTGCATTTGTGATGCATTCTACAACTTGGTTGTATTAATGCAAAAGTGACAGGTCTATGTAAATTTATTGCAGTTCCATTTACATTACCAAAAAGATGAATCTATATTCACCCTTAAATAAAAGTTAAGTATGTTATAGAACGGCTTAGTCTAAGGAACTTTTCATTTTTACTTAATTTTATCTTGTTTAAAGTTTTTGAATTATTTGCCTTCTTCTTCTGACTCATCAAATAGGGGTCACTGACCCCATCTGAAAAACAAATGCACTGTAAGGTTACAAATGTATTTCTATTTTATATCACTCATTTTTAATTCAGGCCCTCTCCTATTCATATTCCAGTCTCTTATTCAAATCAATGCATGGTTGCTAGGGTAACTTCAACCCGAAACTGGAGAATTGCTGAATAAAAAGCTAAATAAGCCAAAAACTACAAATAATCAAAAATGAAAACCAATTGCAAATTGTCTCAAAATTTCATTCTCTACACCTTAACTCAAAGGTGACCAACCCATTTAATATAATAATATTTGTATAATTTATATATATATATATATATATATATATATATATATATATATGTATATATATATATATAATTATAGTACAATAATAGGAACTGAACCATATACAAATGGTTGGGATATGAGGTCAATAAGCTTACAATCAAACCCCCTAGAATATTGCTAATATGTTTGTACATAATTTATCACAGAACAGTATTAAAAACAAGAGAACTTTGGGTTGACTTGCACAAGTTTATTTATGAAGTTTATGAGTTCAAGCCTATAGAGAGCAGCAGTTAATAAAAATGCATCAATAATAATGTAAAATCACATAAGTAATAATCCTTTTCTGTAAATATCTGCATCGTATCATCTGTGTTTCTCTTCCTGCATCCATATGCATCTCCCTCACACCCAGGAACTGAATAGCTAACAAATTGTGAAGATCTCACAGTCAGGAGTAAAATGATGAAAGCTTTGTTCAGACACAAGAGCTGAGATACAGGAGGGAATTTGAATTAATTAGGTGGAAGTGTGAGCAAGGTTGCTGACAATAGAGCACAACTGGATGGTTTTCCTTTAGTTTAATATCTAAAAGTCTAAAATGACCAACTAATGTAGCAGTATGACCATATGTAATAAGGATGCACCTTTAGAATATTAAAACTGCTAAATACCATTTATATACTAACAGTTTATTGATAATACAGAATAACCAGTGCAGCTCTAGAATTTTTCCATATGCATCCTGTTTTACAGACATTAACTAGTTTGCCTCCAGACTCTCCTGCAAAGAACCTTTTCATTTGATCTCTGTTATTTCAAACTAAATGTAGCAACTTCTATATGCAGCAAGATGCTGGCCTCTGTCCATCATCTAGTAGGCTGCGCATGACACCATGCTCACAACCAGACAAAAATTACACCCTTTCTTTCCTGTTTGGACAACGTGGCTGAAAAGAGCCCGTTAGAAAGGCTGGAGTGCCAACAAGACAGTCTTTGTATTAATGTAATTAATGATTTAATGCAGCAGAGGCAAATGAAGGAAGTTTGTGTTTATAATTGCATGTTTTGCCCAAGAATATTTATGTTAATCTGTCAATGACATAGTTTGTATTGCTTAAAACCTTAGTCACCCTTTGCCTTGTTGTGAACATTGGCCTTTTACTCTATATAAGTGTGAAGTTTCTAAATGACCTTCTACTATAAAAATATATAGACGTTTGTGCAATCCAGCAAACAAAACTTTCTAAATGAAAGTACAAATCTACTTTACACCGGGTAGATTAGGTTATAACTTTCTGTTTAGCATTCGGTGCTTCTGTAAAATATTATTGTCGAAATGTTGAGCTTCTAAGGGTGAAGTTTAAATACCAGTGGCTTAGAAATATGGAACAATAATATAATGATATGAGCTAATTCACTGAAGTTGAAATGTGCCTGAAAAGTAGGGATAAGAATATTTGTCATCTCAAAAGGTGGACAGATTACATATTCTGCTTTGGCATAGATCCCCTATATGATTTATAGGGGGTTGTTAACTTAACCCCTTTTTTTAGACCCTGAAGCTGAAAAAAGTCTGAATCCGAAAATCCGCCATCTCAAACCTGCAAGGTCATGTAGATGTCCCTTTTACAATTTGAAGATATTATGATCTGCGCTGGGTTTGTCCACTAATCAAAAAGATCTACCTTTTTGGCAATAAACCTGAAAAAATTGAGCGATTGAGGCATCAAATAATTCTAGGTTTTTGCTCGATTTTATCAAGTCTTTTCCCGACCTGACTTTTTTGAGTTATTTTATTGATAAATAAGATAAAATCATGGATGGGAGTTTGGTCGAGCTAGATTTAATAGAAATATGAGATAATTTTGAATTTAAATAACCCCTGTAACCTATTATTCTCATGCAAGGCCTCTAGCATTTAAGTTGACATATGTATTCCAATACGTTCAAAGTGACATCTATGTACTTGAGTTATCCTTGAGTTCATTGTAGATTTTACCTTTACTCTCAGTTTTTTTCTGTGTCCTGGAAAGTGTACAGTCTGTGCTGTGATATTAAATTACTTTCAATGGAAAAAGGAAAAAAATACTTGAGTTATTCTTGAGTTCATTGTAGATTTTACCTTTACTCTCAGTTTTTTTGTGTCCTGGAAAGTGTACAGTCTGTGCTGTGATATTAAATTACTTTCAATAGAAAAAGGAAAAAAATATTTCAATAGATAAATGTTGCTGATGCCAAAGTACTTACTACAGCGAATTAACCTGTAACCTAAAGATGACTTTCAAAATGAATAAAGTTTAAATGAGAACTCTTAAAAACACCTAATCAATACAAATGTTTCCTCAGCTGACTCTGAGGGAAGGAAGTAGAAATAGACTGACCCTTTCAGTGACCTGTAGTATAGGATGTATTAAGCCTATTACAGATGTATTCTGATGTCCATAACACATTGCAGATGACACATTTGCCCAGTAGCTTTTCATATAAAACTTTATTTACTCTATCACATACTCAAGTAACACAGGCTCCACAGCTGGTACTTCCCAATCCATGACTGTAAACATCCATATAACGCTGGAGAGTGGGTGTTGTAAGTATAAAAAGATAAGGGCAAAATGCAGCAGAAATGCAAGCTAAATAATAGTCTGAATGTAATCCTTTTGTCACAAATCCTCTTCCCTTGATAATTTGCGATGTAATACACGTTCCAGATGAAGGTTTGTATCACCTTACAAGAGCATTGCTTATTTTCACAGTGCACTCATTAACTTCATGGCTTGAAATTCAAGGCCAAATTACTTGCATCATGCATAAATAATTATGCACAAGGTGTAATGGTATAACATCCACTCTGAGAGCTAGAGTAGCGTAGCTTTTCCACAAACTGCTAAATATGCCTTTCTGGGAACAGACCCTGAAACCTCTCTATGATATACAGTATAGCTGCTTTTCAGCTGCTGAAACACAATGAGTCAGATGACTGTTCTAGGGCACACGTCACAATTGCCAGTCTCCTGCGCCCAACAGAGGCAGCTGTTATCATCAGCTGTTCTTCTTGTAGTGCTGACCCTCCTGTTGACCCAAGAGAACAGAATATGACACCAGCGAATCAGTACTGGGTCTAGGGTTACAAATGAAAGTTTTATAAACGAGACAGACTAAACTTCAGCAAATCTCCATGCTGGGTGTTTTCATGTATTCAGTTTCCAATGTGACTGACATTTTGTAGAACAAAAGTCCAGCTTGGAGCATGTGAATGATTTATAGATATTTACAGATACTTTAATGTTACCTCTTTTCAACAAACAATTTCTCCCATGTAGCGAAGTAATCTTTTACTATGACAAAAACCCATACTATTTTCAAGCTAAAGCGCTACGCAATATGTTGGCACTATAGAAATACATGTTATTATTATTATTATTATTAATAATAATAATAATAATAATAATAAAAGCAGGTACCACAGTCATATGTTTGTTGTAAAATGCTAATATGGGTTCACTGAATAAATATTATATGGTAGTGTGCAAAAGCTTGTTCTATTAGGCAATTTCCATTTGTTTCTTTAAAGTGGACCTGTCACCCAGACACAAAAATCTGTATAATAAAAGTCCTTTTCAAATTAAACATGAAATCCAATTTTTTTTATTAAAGCATTCATACCTGTTGTAAGCTCATTTAAAAATATCATCTGTCAATCAAATATTGTCTGCCTCTCCTCTATACCCGTGGCATCAAATAATTTATATAGTGTAAATAAAGTTAATTTTGCTTAACTAAAGTGATAAAATAAGATTTGGAATATTTCTTTTGGGTGACGGGTCCCCTTTAAATCATTGATACTAAGTGCATAAAGACAATGGGGCAGATTCACTAAGGGTGAATTTTTGCATGATAAGGCTCCCCCGCACTTTGCACCACTTCATCAGGCTAACATTCGCTACCACTATGCTAATTCGCTAAAATGTGAAGTTTCGTTAGCATTAATTCATCAGGGCAAGCATTTCCCAGCAAACTTTTGCCAGAGTTCAGTTCCACCTAGCGCTTATGGAGGGTACATACAGCATAGTTTGTATAGATGTCTTTATTAGAGCTGTTGGGCAAATGCTTGAAGTGCCTACTTTTTATTATGAATCTCCAAACTAAAGACAAAAAAGAGTCTCTAATGTTCTAGACATGAGCCCACCTTAAAACAAATGTGGCATGCCCCTCAATTGTTTGGAAAATAGTTGGAACTTATGAAGGTAATCCCAATTTAAAATATGAAAAAAACTCCAGAACTTTTATGCTTGTTCAGCATACATACAGTATGATGTCACTGATTTAAGATTGATGAGGATGAAGCTTCATCTCATCAATTCACCTGGTCTAAGGTTGCAAAATAAACTTTGGCGAAAGAGGTAATGTTATGTGAAATTCGTACTTTAGTGAATTTAGGAGTACCGTTCATTCGCCTTGGTGATTGGACTCAAAACTGTGCTACTCACAGTATCTTTCTCTAGGGCATTGTCCTCTATGCCTGTTAGTAAATTGGCGATGTCCCTGCAGATGGGATTTCTGGCCAATATTCACTAGCAACGGTCACTTCGACCTTTAGGAAATGTTCCCCAATGCAATCTGTAAGGGAAAGATTTATGAAAAGTCGAGGTGAATTTTCAAAGTAAAAGAATCAAATTTTGAGCTATTTTTGTGTTTCTCGAATAGGGAATAGTCCAAATGCAATTGAAATTTTGAAATTTATCATGTGCTGTCTTTTTTTGAAAATTCTAATTCAATCATTCACCATCTAAAACCTGCCAAATTGCTGTTTTAGCCCATGGGGGACCTCTTAGAACCTATATGGCGTCAATTGGTGGACTTCGAAAAAAATTTTTTTGGAAAAAACTTCGAATTGAATGAGCTACAAAATTCAAATCAATTGATTTGAAATTCAATCTAATACGGACCTTTTCGATCAAAAACGTACCTATTCAATCAAAAAAATTCTTATTAATTTTGGTTACACTTCGAAATTAGAGCCTTCATAAATCTGCCCCTTAAGTTCCCCATACATAGGCCGATAAATGCTGCCAACAGACCGAGTCGCCATCTTATTGGCCCGTGTGTGTGGGGCCATCCAACAGCTTCCCCAATCGACTTCAGCCAGATCTCGATTGGGCAGGTTAAAAAATCCCGTCGGATCGCAGTTGCATTTGTGAGTGTATGCAGTGCTGCGATCTGACCACCCGTTTTGGGCCCAACGATCGGATCAGCCCGATATCACCCACTTCAATGTGGGCATATCGGGGGGAGATCTGCTCATTTGGTGACATCGCCAAACGAGCAGATCTCTGCGTCTGTGGCAACCTTTAGTGTTTGTGCACATTAGAACATTACTGCTGTCTGCCCACCATACACATTTAAGATCGGCCAATGATGTAATTAACTTTATAAGTAGGATACAACTAGAAGTTTTTTTGATTGAAAACTGGTTATTTAAACTTTAGAATAACTGAAATAAAAGAGAGAGAATGACTATACAGGTATGGGATCTCTTGTGTAGAAATTAATCCTGCAATAGTGTAGCTGGACAGCTACATGGCCTGGACAGTTTCTTATATAAACAGAGCCAGAGGACTTCTTCCCCTGTTCTGATGGCAGACCACAGCATCAGTGGGTTCATACCAGCTCTTCCCTTACCATGGTATTAAGACCAGTATTTTTTCCAGAAAAGGTGGTAACCATAAATACGCATCTACGCATTTGCTTACTTCTTCTTAACCAACATATTTGCCTATATTGTATAAGGACGACTACAATGGAAGCAGGGGCAATGATTGGAGGGCTATATTTTATTATTAGATTGCCTACAAAATTGCTTGCTTAATGTAGATATGTACCACTTCCCATAAAAGCTCACACTCATTTTCCCTTTTCTTTCACATAACCACCACATTTCCAGCTTCCTCAGTGGGAGTAAGAAAAGCAATGTGTTTCTGCAGCAAGGTCTCTTAACCTTAGCCATCAGACAATCTCACAGTGTATTTGCTGCATTTTTTCCATCCTAGTCATTTGATATGGTTCAGCAGTCTTTTAAACCCCATGACCATAAAGTCATATCATGTGTAAATCATTTAATCTTTTGTGCATTTCAAGAACTGCAAATATAGTACTACTTGTTATTAATGACAAATGATATTTTGTTTAAAGGAGAATGTGTACAAATTAAACGAAGTGTATTTCTGTAAAAATCTGCACAGATCATGGAGCACAAAATAAAACTGAATAGATTCATAGCATGATTTGAACTGCTATATGCTGCATTTCTGTGCTGCTTTGTCTGGATCCCTGAAAGATCAATGACCCAAGATATGACACTTGGCAAAGTATTCTGCTGCATAAGATTTCAGGCTGCTAAGTTTATTGTTATCTGATGGAGAATTCTTGCAGGCAAAAATATTTGATTTGTGCTAAAGTCTGTCTGTAATTCGGTTAAATTAGTATTTGATCAGGATCTGCTTTACCCTGAATCAACCAATTGTCTCTTGTGCCTTAAAGAATTGTAACATCACATCAAGCATATTAAGATTAAACAATAAAGGTACATAACTGCTCATCCCAAATTATAGGTATTACAGTGGTGCTGATTTAAAGGAGAATTAAAGCTTAACTAAATAAGTAGCTAGAAATGTTGTACATCATGTTTTGGGCTACTCTACCAGCCCAACCACAGTCCTTTAGTAGCAAACATCTGTGTCTCTAAACTGCCCCAGTAGCTCCCCATCTTATTTTCTGATGATTCATAATTAGCCTTGTAGCATCATCTTATATTACAGGATAATTTCATTTTCTGATTAATAATTTGCAACAACCCCCTAAGCTTAGCTTCTCAACAGCTGTTCAGAGCCCACTGAGCATGTGAGTGTCACAGACACTTTCCAAGATGGTGACAAGTTTGAAGTTTTGGATCATTGCGGCTATTAAGTAGCTGAAACTTTTAGCTGATGCAATAAATTCATTATATAAAATATGGCATTTGTAGCCATATTAATTTTTACGGTTTAGTTCTTGTTTAACTGTCATTTAACCCTGTAGACATAACACAAATTTCCCAATACCCAACAGAAAGCAGGAGCCAAGCAGGTGAACACATGCCAAAATGTGTCTTATTTATTGTGAGCATCAGTTAACATGGGGCAATAGTTGTTACATTAATTTCGGAAAGCACCTCTTTTACAGCATATGCAGCTTCTATTTGAGATTCTTTTGGATAATGGGTTCTAGCCCCAATTTATTGTCACAAATTTGTTTGCCCTCCCCTTTTCATATAACAAGATACATATAAATATGGTCACTTTTACCTAGCAAGTCAAGATACAAGTAGGCAAATACGAATTTGCCTTCTTCCACATTGCCCATCATATCTTTACCTCAATGCATCGTGCTTCCCCAAGGGAAACCCTTGCAAGTATTGGTAACTGTATCTTCAGAATAAGCTTGTCCAGTATTGGAAAAGTTACAGACACTTTGCTTTTGCATATTATGGACTTTGGAACAACAATGCATGTTTATTACTGTTGCAGTTGATTGGATTGCGATTCACAGTAAAACAGCAAGCTGCAGTGAAACTTTTGAAAAATCTGTAATTATATCATTGCACTTATATTGGGAAATAGTAGCCTCATCACAGCAGTAAATATTATAATGGGCATCTTAGTAGTGCAGAAAAGTTGCAATTATTTATTAATTTGTTAACTGGAAAAATGTAAGGTTTCCTAAAGCCTTGATTAAGGTGCATGAAATCATCAAGACTATTTATAGCAAATCCAATTACCAATGTCTTTAAGTTTATGAAGAGATTTAGGATTAATTAACTTGGATGTTCCTCCTGAAGCAAGAATGTCACCGCAAATGCACTTAGCTTACCTTTCGTCCACTACTAATAGCTAGATTTACTAATATCAGAAAGGAACCTACTTTCTCTGGGGTTCAATATTGTAGAAATGCATTAATGAATAATTGTAGAAAAATAAAGTGTACAATTCAATGTATTTCAATAAATCTTACTGAAACATAATAACAGCTAAAATTATTAAAACAAATCACTGAAAGGCAAATATATGTTGACAAATGCAACAGCCAAAAGGCAAAAAAAAGTCAGATGTGGTAGCTGATGAGTCATTTAAAACAAGCATTTAAGGTAATGCTTGTTGTTTGTCTTCAGGGTTGTTTACCTAAACAGTGTACCTTATCCTTGTGATCTGAGTAACATTAGGGTAATATACAGGCCTGCCAAAAATTCATATAAAAAGAAAAAAACAACTGGGTTTAAATTAATAACACACAAACTCTAGGCAATAACAGATAAAAAGTACAATTGAATGCAAAAGTTTTGGAACCCCTTGCCAAATTACATAGTTAGTAAAATCTATATCTATCTACCTATACTATGATACATTTAAGCATTTCATGTCAAATACAAAAATTTCTGAAGTGCCACAATATTTCAAATATCCATCGTTTGTCAAAACAAAAAAAAGCGAAAAGAGGCTTTTACTTAGAAGGTCACAGCTTACAAATGGAAATCTAGGACTTATACTTGCAGCAGCAGCCTCCAAATGGAACCCTGCTGGTTTGAAAATGCTACCGCTGGTGGACCCCTGCCTTGTGTGATGTTTTTAGACCAAGTAAATTCAGATCACTTAAGAACAAATAAACTGTTAAAAAAAGGGCATTGGGCATCTGTGACGATAAAGGTAAAGTCAATTGAAGAAGATTTATTGCTCAGAGTTTTTGGAACAGTAGTTTATCCTATTATACAGTATGTAACATATTCAGGTAGGTGTGAGGGCTATATTATCGTAGCATATATTATCATAGCTTCTAAAAATAAGTTATGCCCTAATTTAAATTTGTGAAGAAAAGTGTTGTTTTTGCTATTACAGCTTCAGATTTCTACAAGACTGAAGTCTTATTCAGCTATCAAGGCTAGAACTTATGGGAGGCAGAATAGAGAGGAGCTTTGGGCACGATTGGGGGCACTGTTTTGTTAGAATATATGTGTGTACACTGACATCATGAAATCTATAATCTCCTGTAGAATACACAAAATTACTGACATCCTCCTCCTCTTTTTTTATTGTGCTTTGCCATTTTCTTTCCTGCTGCCTAGATCAATGAAAAGCTCTCTTTTCTCTCTGTATGTGCGACTAATAAATTCCAGCTGAACATCTAATGAGGGAAGAGAACTTTCCATTTTGTCATTTCAGTGTAGCATTGCTGATCTAGCAGTTGGGCTGTTGATACTGTTTGGTGTAGCATTGAAGTATGATGTATAGAGATAAAGAATGGATACAACAATCTACTGATGAAGATTGGATCTCGATCTGTGCCAACACAAAACAAATGGTAACATGCACTAAACAAAATGAGAATGCTTATAAAGTACTTATGTTCTGGTATCATACACTGGACAAACTACATACAATGTTCCTGGACCACCCCAAAACTTGTTGGAGAAATTGCGGAGAGGTGGGATCACTATTCTACATTTTTGAGCCTGCACAAAAATTCTGAATTTCTGGGATGACATAGCCCAGCTACTAACTACACAAACGACCTACCCGCTGATACAAAATCCACTCACTTTCCTAATGGATACACCATTCCCTGAGCTCTCCAAGCAATCTCCTGAGTTCTCCAATCAATCTCCTGAGTTCTCCAAGTAATCTCAGACTTTAGTAAATCAGGTCTGACTGCTGCAAGACTGGCGGTAGCTAGAGAATGGAAATCCAACAATTCTCCTACACTATCTGAAGTCCTAAATGGGGTTAACAGAAACTAAGTATTTGAAGAACGGATAGCATATCTGCTAAATAAAACAAACAAATATCTGACAGTCTGGTCTATCTGGGAGGTCAGAGGCCTATCTACTTAAACATCGAAACAACCTATACATTTTAAGGCAAAATTTCAACAACACTAAGCAAGCAGACAAAGACATTGAATTACTTTAATGCCTCTGAGATATATGGCTGGTACTTGTTTACATTATTTACTGTTTTTGTTTTATTTCCTTTTCTTCCTTTTTCATCTAACTATGACCACTATGCCAAAATTACACTGTAAACATAACATGCTGATGGTCATTTATATGTTATTTTATATGTTAAAACTATAAATTACAAAAATAAAGAATGGTAGATTGAGAATAAACTCCACTAGTGATGGGCGAAACTCCCACGTTTCGCTTCGTCGAAAAATTAGCGAATTTCCAGAGAAATTCCCGAATTGGCGAAAAAATTCAGAAACGAGTCGTTCGTCGTTTTTGACGCGCGACGCGGCGAACGCGGCGCGTCGTTTCTGACGTGTCGCGGCGTTTCTGGCGCGTCGCCTCGTTTCTGACGCGTCGCCTCGTTTTCGACGCGCGTCGCGTCGTTTTCGGAGCATCGCGTCAAAAACGACGCGCGACTCGTTTTTGTTGCCAAATTTTTCGGGGGAAAATTTTTGCTGCCGTTTCGCGAATCGCGGGAATTCGCCGCGAATTCGCCCCTGGCGAATAAATTCGCCCATCACTAATCTCCACATTGGGAATGTGGAAAGGAAGAAAGAATGCCACAAGGGGGAAGAAAGAATAAGGAGCAGAGCATGGTACATGAGAGAGAAAAGGAGAGAAAAGAATTGCACATAGTGAAGGAGAGAATGTCAGATAGGAGGAAGGAAATATGGGACACGTGTCAAAAAAAGAAAAATGGGAGACTGGCAAAAGGGAGAATGGTATATAGTGCTTTACAAGAGGAAGAAAAGGCACACTGGAAAATAAGAAAATTGCACACTTGGAATGGAGGAGTAAGGTGACACAGTGTGAGGAAAGAGAACAAAGCCACAGAGAAACACTGAGAAGCTGAGAAAAAATACAAATAGTACAGGAAAAGCAGAATAAAATGTGTAAGAACCAAGACAAATAAGAAATAAGGGGTTGAAATAAAATCAGATAAAAAATGTTTTATATGTGGATGCCATGTGGGGGTGATACGGGGACTAGTGTCTGGTTTGCCTAGGGTACCAAAATACCTAATGAGTCATTTACCATTGGAAATTGGAATTTTGTGACACCCAACTAAACTATGTATGTTGTTTGCAACACAGGTGCATTTCTCTATTACATGTACACCTTTTCTCTCTATTATAAGTCTGTTGGACGAATACTAGTATGATCCTCACAAAAAGATGTGAAGTTGCAGTATGTGTTTGTGGATTAACTTCCTGAAGGTTTTGGGCAAATGAGTAAGATTTCTGTTGGGCCCAGTTTATATTGAAAGAGCTGCTTGTGGACCTTTGATGAATAGTTACTGAAATAAATAATAAGCAAATATGGTGGTTTAGTTCTATTAAACACCATTATCTGTATGGTGCACTTGAATTCGGCATAGTTCTTGCTCATGTCTGGGGAAATAGATTTATAGGTTTTGTGTTTGCTTGTTAATATTTTATATGATTTTACTACCAAGCATCAAACTAGGTTTCTAATCTTCCTTCTTGCTAAAGTTATTTTTATAGAAGTGAACTAATTAATTCCTTACATTCATATGGTTTTCATTGTTACGGAAATCTCAGAAATATAATAATCATAGTCTTCTGACAAGGCAACTAAAGTGATAAAACAGGAAAACAGGAAAGAAAACAATTATTATTATTATTATTAATAACATGTATTTATATAGTGCCAACATATTTTGCAGCGCTGAGAACTATGGTTAGATTTTATATATATATATATATATATATATATTATTATATGATCCATCAGTGCTGTCCAACTTCTGCAGTGCCGAGGGACAAACTTTTTTTGGTCTACGTGGTGGAGGAACGATAACGTCATGTTGACCACTCCCCTTTTAAACCACACCCACATTACCACAAGAACCTTTAAGATCATATCCACATTAACGGTAGTAGCACACCAAAAAATGGCTGGTGCTCACTGCAGACATATTACTTATCACTCATATGTGAACAATTTAAGTCAGCCATATTCCTTATCCTCTGCTGTGGATAATACAGAAATCTCCAACACATGATTTAACACTTTAGGGACCCCTAATAACTATTTTCAAATGCTAAGAAACACCCAGATCAAACCCCTACCAGGCTTACATCCCACAGGTAGCATAGGGCAAGCACAGAATGACACACACAAGCATCGCTGGCCAAGCAGAGTATTACACACACAAGCATTGCTGGCCAAGCAGAGTATGACACACACAAGCAGCACTGGGCAAGCAGAGCATGACACACAAGCAGCACTGGCCAAGCAGAAAATGACACACAAGCAGCACTGGGCAAGCAGAGTATGACACACTAGCAGCACTGGGCAAGCAGAGTATGACACACACACAGGGAGCATAGGGAAGGCAGAATAGAGCAGGAGACAGGGAAACCTATCAGCACCACTCTAAAATGCACTACATACAGTGACACAGTGCTGGTGCCCCATTAGTATTTTGTATAAAGTGTGAACAGGTGAACAATGTGGGCAGTTTCAGTCTGGGTCTCAAGTGTGAACAGTACAGGGCTTTAGGGGTGGGAGAACAACAGAGGTGTTACAAGTGTGAACAATGAAGGGGGTCATAGGTATGAACAATACAGGGGATTAGTCTAAATTTGAGCCATTGGAAAGCCCTTATCCAGATCATAAGTACTATGTTTGTTATGATTTGACAATAGGGGTACAGTATGCTACATAAGAATTCATTGTCTGGGGACAGCCAGAATAGATGACATGCACTTGTGATATGATGACAATACATGCACATATTGTGTAGGGCTATGTGTCCAATATTCATATTGTTGACCAAAGATCTGGGCATCAATGGGAATTTATGGGTTGGTCTACAGAAGAAAATCACCTAAACTCCATGTATTCAGTATTTAAGTTTTAGTGATGCTTTTGTTCCCTGGATGTATGGTATCACCATGTAGCATTATCTTAAATCATATGATTGGCACTCACATGCATTCAATATGCATTTAGATTTAATGAGCTTTTCGCTTGCAATGAAGTTTCAGGATGATAATCCTCCCTTTATCAGGCATGGTCATTTTCAGACCATTCTGTGTCTATCTCATATCATAGCAGGGTCAAATAGCAGGATCAATGTAAAGCTGCATCTAAATTGATAAACAGGTAGATGATCCTTAATCTGGAAACCCATTCCTAATTATGGAAAGGTCACCTCCCACCTGATTTTCATCCAGATATCGTTTGGGAAGGCCCATAAGAAAGCCTTATTCACAGCCAAAAACTGCCGACTTGGTCTGTTTTCAGCTTTTATCTGCCCCTGTATGGCCACATTTACATCAGATGGAAATGTAGAGAAACTGCAACACTGCAGTCTGATCACTTTGATAACACCGAGGATTGGCTAGGACATGGCTTCATTAAGACAATAATTCCAACCGTCTGAATTAATAATACTATCCCTGCACATTGAGATTGTCTTGTGAAGCCTAAATAATACATACATGCATAAAACTGAACATAGGCATATAGGCCAGAACTGCACAGAATAAATGGAAAAGTACAATAAGTGAATATGCAATACTCTTAAAAGAGTTCTAGCAAGTTAACTAGTTCCCCTTCATATTGATGTAGCTGTATAAGCAAAGTGAACTTGGTTAATGAACATGAAGAATCAAATTAACATTCACAGTATAAACTCATTTGCTGTAGTTTACTGTACATTGACGTAGGCCTCTTAAAAGTGTTTTTTTCCATAATTTCCTAGATCAAAAACTGGCATACATATGTAGGCTGTTATTATAGTGGCTGGTGATACACACACTTTTAATCTGCTCTAAAATTAATCTGCTCGAAAATTGCTTAAATACTGTTTTAGATAGGGAAGTCTTATAGCTGTCTCTTTTTGGGACTGGGACATCTTATCTCTGTCTGTAAACCCTACTAATAGACAAACTCCTGTTTATAGGTTCCTTTCTTTCACATTAATGTTTTGGTACATTAGCGATGAGAATGTTAAATGCAGAATGAGAGCTGGCAAGGGAGACTTCACAGTCTAACAGTTAATTAAAAGTAGCCTCTTTTGGGGGTGCTTGTCTTTATAGACCAAATATTAAAATGTTACACTTTATCTGGTGCATTAAATTGTGTTAATTTGAAGCAGAAAAAAGATCTTAAAATGCGAAAATCTGAATGACGAGAATGGGAGGTGATCCTTAGGCAAATTCTAGGAGAGGGAGAAAGGTGCAAAACATATTAGTCAGTGTTTTTTTTTCTCGATGAAAGAACATTTATTGGAACATCCCTATATTTTCTCTGCCACAGAGTCCATAGGGATCATTTATCTTTGTCCACACAATTGTAAGTGTGTCTACAGTATGCTCAGAGCATTTGTATTATGGCCAATGGCTGCAGTCCTAGCTTTATTAAAAATCTTAGTGCAGAGCTGTCAAATGAGACTTGTAAATACTACCTGCCACAAATGCAAGGTTTGACTGCACCTTGTGCCCCCTGGAAATCCTAGTTTGTATCTCCAGTAAAATAGGAGTGTTTCAGGTGATATCCATGTGTGTAGCTCACTGGTGAGAGAGAAATTCGCAAATTGGCGAAAAATTAGCGAAATGAGTCGCGGCATGCTTTTGACGCGCATCGTTTTCGACGCACGTCGCGTCATTTTTGCCATTTTCGCCAAGTGAAATTTTGCCGGTGTTTCACGAATTTATTCGCCAGTGGCGAATTGCACAAATTCGCCGCGAATTCGCCCCTGGCGAATAAATTCACCCATCACTACTGGTGAGTAGTGTTGACTGAGGCGGCTCCAGGCACACAACCCTTGGGCCACTAAAATCAACAATGTCAAACGTTGGGCAGTACTGCAAGTCTTTTTGCTCCATTCAAAAAGCTACATCTAAGGGTGCAACTCACATTATACACGTTTTGGTCCTTGTAATGTTGCCAGTAACTGAAAAATTCCCTCGAAAACTTGAATTTGTCAGATTAAAGATGCCCCTTAAATAAAATGGATTAAATGAGAAATTTCTGAATGGTTCTTACAAATACTGACTGCATAGTAATTAAACTGACCAGACAAATAACTGTTTCCTGCTTCTGTTACTATAACATTTCTAATTAAAATGAAACCTCCAGGAATCGATTTAGCACATTTCGAATTGTCTTCATTTTCCTTCCCTTTCTTTATTTGTGTAGCCTTTGTGTCATTTATTTGATTTTCTCTCAGCGGCATAGGGCCCTGTAGTACTTATCATTTGCAGGACTTCTGCTTGCGGAAATCTCCAGCAGCTGACTATTTTAGGCCCTATAGTCGCTGCAGCTGTTGTATTGATTTAACTGAACTGTGCTGATGTTCAATCAGTCCAACAGCTTTGCAGGCTGATACAGCACTGAGGACAATGTCTTACAGCCAAGTATGATTTATTTATTGAATTCAAAGCCTGCAAAATAGGATCTTTGGAGAGTAGTTGCTCCTTGTAGACTGTGGTTTAGAGCAAGTTATTGACAGCCACAATGATTGAGATATAACAATAACTACTGAAAAAAAAAACACAGAGCGAACTTGCACTAAATAAAAAAGCAACAGAGGCAACAACCAGTTCATATTTCTTTAAAATATGCAGTAGTGTATGATATCCCTATGAGTATCCCTCCTATAATGACATAATATCCTTGTTGCCTATAGTCACAAGACTTTTACATCTTTATTTATTTTATGATGAAAAAAGTTTTCGTGTTTTACTGTGTATGTTTATATATGGCAATAGGAAGATGTAAATGTACTTCCCATTGTAGAGTTAAAGGGGTTGTTCACCTTTAAATTAAAGGGATACTGTCATTGGAAAAAAAATAATTTTTTTTCAAAATGCATCAGGTAATATTGCTGCTCCAGTAGAATTCTAGTAGAAACCTGACATGGGGCTGGACATATTGTCAAGGCCAATAAAAGCTGCAGACTTGACCCCACAAGTTGGCAGTTTGTTTGCCCTTGTACGGTGGCTGTCAATCAGCTTGCTTGACTGATATCTTGCTGAAAATCGTTTGGCTAAGGACTAGAAAGACAGATGCCGTCATTGTTCTAAATTGCTAGAAGTTATGGTGAGTTACCAGTGCACCACCCACTACACTACCTGGCACATTGGCAGATTAATTTTTCAAACATAACAGATTATATGAGATTGACAGTATTCTAAAATTCCACCTCTTGCATACGGTATGCAAGGAAAATGGATTTGGACAATTATTTAAAATACATTATTAAATCCAAACCATTAAAGGGGTTGTTCACCTGTAAATTAACCTTTAGTATGATGTAGAGACTGATATTCTGAGACACTTTGCAAGTGGTTTTTATTACTTTGCAGTTTTTGAGTTATTTATAGCTTTTTATTCAGCGCCTCTCCAGTTTTGCAGTTTCAGCAATCTCATAGCTAGGGTCTAAATGACCCTAGCAACATTGATTTGAATAAGAGACTGCATAAAGACTGAATAAAGATTAGTAATATAAAATAGAAATAAAAATACATGTGTAACCTTACAAAGCATTAGTTTTAGCTGGGGTCAGTGACCCCTATTTGAAAGCTTGAAAAAGTCAGAAGAAGAAGGCAGCAAATAATTCAAAGACTATAAAAAAGAAAAAATGATAGTCAGTTTAAAAGTTGCTTAGAATTAGCCATTCTATAACATACTAAAGGTTAACTTAAAGATGAACACCTCCTAATACAGTATGTAGGGACATTTGAACTGACCCATAACTCTTTGTTCTGGAGTAGTGATAAATGAAGCTATCCTGTTTTGTCTCACCAAAAAACAGAGAATTGGAGAAAAAAATTTGCGCACGACAATTTTGACATGTGATCATTTTCATACGCACAAGTATTTTGTCCAAATGCATTAAAATCAATGGCCATTCAAATCATTTTGACGTGCAACAAATGCATTTTTGGAAAATTTTTAATTTGGAAATTAATTGCAAATCTATGTATGGCGAATTTATTCGCCCATCACTATTTTGGAGTAGAAAACTGCCATGACAGCTTATATGGAGAGAGACAAGGGCACACATATTAACAGTCCCTCTTGTAATATGCTATAGAGTGGCTAATTCTAAGAAACCTTTCAGTTGGTATTTGTTATCTATTTTTAAGGTTTTTTCAAAACACATCTGTTATAGTGCTCTCCAGAAGACTTCTGTGCTGAAATCCATTTTTCAGAAGAGCTAGACATATTGTCAGTTTCCCAGCTGCCCGCAGTCATGTGACTTGTGCTCTGATAAACTTCAGTCACTCTTTACTGCTGTACTGCAAGTTGGAGTGATAACCCCTACCACCCTTTTGAAAAAAACATGTTTTCCCATGAGAGTATCCCTTTAATTATCTGCCTTTTTCTTCTGATTATTTCCAGCTTTCAAATGGGGATGTCCTATACAAAAAAATAAATGTTCTATAAAACTTCAAATGTATTGTCATTGCTACTTTTGATAACTCATCTTTCTATTCAGGCCCCCTCCTATATGTTAGTCTCTCATTCAAATCAACGCATGATTGCTAGGGGAATTTGGACCCGTGCAACAAGATTGCATTGGTCCAAGAATTGCAAACAGGAGAGATGCTGAATAAAAAACTATAACTCACACACCACAAATAAAAAAAAAATGTACCCCCTCTATATTATACTAAAAGATAAACTCAAAGGTGAACAACCACTTTAAATGAATTTCTCTCTCAATATCATACTAAAAGTTAAACTTAAAGTTGAACAACCCCTTTAAAAGCAGCATTGGGTCCCATTGAGCTGCAGATAACATTGCTCTTGTTTAAGGCTTACTGAATTGACCCCAATCAGTGGGCTCAGAAATTGGGCATTTGACAGTTGTTGCTGAACTGCAGCTTCCACAACCAAACTGAAGTACAAAATAGTACAAGAGCAGGCTGTAGCATTTTGCCAACCTCCCTTCTTTTTCAATATGAAGAAAGGGATTTTGAAAAAAGTATATGGCCTGTAATGCCAATTATAAGACAGTTGAAGCTATTTGCATCGGGGGTAAATGTAAAAGAACAAGACTCTGGCAATAATATAGACAATTTTTTTTATTAGCATTTCGGAACTGGTATTTAGTGGGTATAATTTTGTCCTTCGCACCATTAATTTTGCTTTATAGCTAGCCTGATAGCCATTACAGTTTTTTTTCTCATCACTAATGCCTTCTCCCTTTTGGTTTTTACAATTAACAGAATGCGTTTTCAGGCTTTTTTAAAAGTTGAATTTGAACAGGAGTAACAGAGGTGAGAGAGGAGGGTAAAGTGATTTTAATAGGCATGAAAAAAAGTGAAATCAATGGTGCTTCTTTCAATTTAATCTGAAAGTTATACTGAGCTCAAGTAAAGGTTCTCTTTGTCTTAAAAAGAATCTGAATACATTCAACCAAAATAAATGTTCTAGCACTTATTTCACTGATAATGGCACCAAAATGATTTACTGTTTGTACATGCCCCAGTGCTAGAACCCAATTCAATAAGGTCAAGTTGATTCAAGACTTCTCAGTAATGACAAGACAGGTGCATGACAGTTTCCACTTAATGTTATTATACAGGATGGATCTGTTATTGTGTTAACATATCTAGCCCTAAAACACAGTAAAACTCTGTGCTTATTTAAAACCATGGCTTTATTTAAATCTACTTATATGCATATGGAAAATCTTAAGAACCTAGAACCAGCAACAGGAATCATTTTGCTGTATACTTCTTTCAGAGCTGTATATCTACCAGAACCAAATGAGATAATAGAAGAAGGTGGGTTGGAGAGGAACAATAAGAAACATAATTATTGCAATTAAAAGGGGCAATGCATACAAAAATGGAGCACAAGAATGAAGATATTTTTTCCATACTTTTCTTGGCAGTTTACCTAAAAACCGTACTCAATTTTTCATGCAGTAACTTTTTTTAATATATTGGATAATACTGATACTGTGTTGTCACACTTTTGCAAAGTTGCCCTACTATGCATATTATGCTCCATCTTTCTTAAAACTGCTGCTCTGCAAGACTCCATGTGCAATGACAAAATTACAGAGGAAGTAGACCCTGCAGCTGCGGTGGGGGAACCAGGGCAATATGGGGCCCTGACCATGGGGAAGTAGAGAGGTATATGAATCGACAGATTGAGGGAGGGCTGCAGGTGGGTGGGAGTAGATGTATGGAGGCAGTAAGTTGGGGATTGCAGGGCACGTAGGAATTGCTGTGTGCAGAGCCATGTTGATTTTTTTGCAAGGGGGGCCCTGCAAACTCCAGGTACACTACTAACTATATGTAGAGCCTGGTCAAGTTATACATTCAGGAACCTTCAAAATCTGTTCTGATTCTATAGCACATAGTGTATTTTTAAACCCCCATATGTAATAAAAAGCACATAGTTTGCCCAAGGACAACCAATAGCAACTTTTACATAGATAATGGGTACATTTTACTTGTTTATTGGTTGCTGTAGGTGATAAGATCTTCAGCACCTTTTATTAAATTACCCTTCTTAAATATTTTAAAGTCTGCAAGGTGTATAATGAGCATGAAACAGAGTATGGTCCAGATCTATTTAGTTATAGATCTATCTTTGTAGCAATATGTGGACACCCTGGGTGCTGCAATATTATCTTACTTTTATGATAACCATACTTTTACGCTAGGCTTATTTTATTTGAAATCAAACCCTTGCACAGCAGCGTTTGTTAATGCTATCACTATTTCAAAATCCTAAAATTTATCGTCATCAATAAAAATAGTGCACAAATATACAAAATCAGTTATATACTGCATATAATCTTTTGAGACAAATCAAACAATAATGATTAACCTATCTGGTAGATCTGATTCTGTGTGACAAGCTTTACAAAGCAATGCTTTTAATGCTGTTGTTTATTATTATTATTATTATTATTATTATGATGTACATTATATTCATTCATTTCTTTCCATATAGATATGGTTGTACACTAAGGTCAAAACCATGTATTATTGTATACAAAGTGTGGCAGGCAAATAGAGGGACATGCAGGGGTTTGATTGTAGTTCAATGTTAATAGACTTTTGGGAAACAAATCACTTTGGTTAAGGTTTGGGGGCCAAAAAAGACTTTAATGTTGGTCCTAGGAAAATGTAGGTACATAACTAGATTCTTGACCTGTTAAATGTGGCTTCCAGCATGTTTCAAGGTAATCAAAGGAGAAATATAGATAATTTTGTATTATATAGTTTTTGTAGCACTGTATTTTTGTCCTTGGTTATTCTTAGAAATGTTTTATCTAAGACCAGTTCTTTCTTTTTCTTCCCTAGATGAGAAGAGCACCAAAGTGCAAGTTGTTGTGGGCAACATCAACTATAAAATGTAAGCCATTTTTTCTTACCTTCTTATTGTTTGCTAAATATTATGAAAAAATAGGTTGGTTTCTTCTGCCATAGAGGGTCTCATTCTGACCAAAGAAGTAGCTGTTGGATGTATTCAGTGTACATGTATGGGATTTCTTATCCAGGAACCCATTTTCCAGAAAACTCCAAATTACAGAAAAGTAATCTCCCATAGACTTGTTTATTTCTATTTTATTAAAATGTGTTTTCTTTTTCTCTGTAATAAAAAAACAACTTGTACTTGATCCAAATTTAGCTGCCTGAATCCATTTTGGTGACAAAATGCCTACTGAGTTTATTTATTGTTTTAAATATCTAATTGTTTCAGGACACAAGCTATACCTGTTTTCTTTGAATGCCACTAACTAAAGAAACATTTCCAAAGAACTGTATAGTAGATCCTTTTGATTATTTTCCCTTTACCACTTTACATTAAATGCATCCGTTATCACAGTTGTATTCAGTCTTCAGTTTGCAATAATTATTTCTGAATTTCGCTTGACGTATTTATAGCTGCACAAAAACGTTGCAAAGGATCTTGAAATATCTATTTAGTGAGTTGGTATGATAACAATTTGATTAAGTCCAAGAAAGGTCACTGTGCTGCTGAACAAGAGCCCATCTGATTCCCTGATGTTGTTAGATTTTAAGTGTAAATGCATTATAGCATGGCAAAAGAATGTCTAAATAAAAACTAGGCTAAATGTGAACTTTCTGGAATTCTTCCAAAAACATGGATTTCCTCTTTTATGTTTGGTTATCATAAATGCTTCATCCTATTCAAGCCTATGCCAAGATAATACCATTCATTCATAATATTGCTGCCAAAAACTATTGATCTTTGTATCACAGTTCTGAAAATGGCTCCACCCCAGTTATCTCATACCCTTGTACTAAGGGGCTGTAGACATCATAATACAGGTATGGGATCTGTTATCTGGAAACATGTTATCCATAAAGCTCTGAATTATGTCTCTTATAGAATCCATTTTATCCATATAGTCCAAATGTTTAAAAATTGTTTACTTTTTCTCTGTAAGAATAAACCAGTACCTTGCACTTGACCCAAACTAAGATAAAATCAATCCTTACTGGAAACAAAGCTGGCCTATTGGGTTTATTTAATATTTGAATTATTTTCTAGTAGAGTTAAGGATGAAGATCCAAATTGCAGAAAGATCCATTATCCAGAAAACCTCAGGTCCCAAGCATTCTGCATAACAGGTCCCATACCTGTACTGTATAAATGAAATCAACCCTTTCAGGTTTAAAACTCACTGAATACCATCATGATCTTAGGCCAATGACATTAATTTGATACTGTATTAGGTATTGTCAGCAATGCATATATCGCACGCAGTATGTATGTAATGAATACACAATCTTGCTATACACTGACAACATCCAATTTGTATAGTATCACCAAATGCTCTGAGCATCCTCCTTATATCATAAAGAAATTACAGCATCTCCCTTTCCCAGCTCACCTACTCAGATCTGAACATTGATATAGCTAGCTGCTATCTGGAGCAAGCTACACCATTTTGGGCCATTCTGTACAATTCAGTTGTATGTGTGGCCATTGCCCTGCGTATGTTAACTGGGATAGAAGATATTTAGACTAATGCCTGTAAACGTACTTGTTTGTTACTATTGGCTTCAATGGGAACTGAATGAAACTGATGGCACAGGCAGTTCTGGGCAATAGAATGTTTTCAGGGTGATAAATATACTGATGGATTAAATGTTCTATGTGTTACAAGTCTAACAATTCATGCTTCTTCTTTTTATAGTTGTTAGTCAAAAGTAATGACGAAAAAAACCTTTTTATAAATATCCAAGTTGAGTGCAAATAAAACAGTTTAATACATGATGCAGGGCTCAGAATTTGCCCAATGAACAGCCAGTCTTGCTAAAAAATGACTGCATCCACTGGACACCTGCCCCTAGTATCAGATATGTGTACTGGTATAGGCATAGTAGCGTTTAGCTGGAGAAGTATGTGCCACCTAGGGTCATTGTGACCTAGCCTTATTTTAAATGCATGCAAACCTTTGTCTAACTATTGGTCATAAATAGAGGTTATTTCTCATTATAAAATGTAGTACTAAAAATACATTTATTGACATCAATATTAAGGGGCATATTTACTAAAGGTTGAAGTGAATATTAGAATAAAATTTGAATTAAAAAAATTCAAATTTTGAAGTAATTTTGGGCTTCTTCGACTATCGAATAGGTCAAAACTGGACCTTTAAAATCCTTCAACTTTGAAGTTGGTATGTCTGCCTTTACAAGGCAAAATCTTACCTTTCAGGTATGTATAAATATATGTCCTGCAATTAAAGTTTATTAATTTTTAGACAGGCTTTCAAAGTTGATGCATAGTAAAGTCACTTTTATATACATATAATACACAAAAGCCGTGAATATCTTGTAAATTGTATCCTTATAAACTGTGAGCTCTGATGTCATCACTTATAAACAGTGAGTTCTGATGTCATTTCTGTCACATGACTCACTGAATCTTGTGTATTATAATAAATAAAGTACCCCCTGTTGCAAAATATGAGGATATTAGAAGTTACCTCGGAGGTCCATGACCTGTATAAAAACACTTGGACTTCGGCCTCGTGTTTTTATATGGTCAGGAAACTCCTTGATAACTTATAATATCCTTATAATTTACAAGAGGGGGTACTTTATTCACTATATATATATATATTGTCCAACGAGACCGCACACCAAGAATAAAAGGTTAAAACATAACGTTTATTCCATAAATGTAAAAAGACAAAGGAGTATACTAATCATGATGGAGATCAAAGCAACGTTTCGGATGCCTGCTGCTCCATTTTTCAAGCTGGTCCCCATGTAGTATAGAGGCTACATCTCCCAGAAGCCTAGTTCAGACTTTCAGCATATATATATATATATATATACACACATTCTTCGACCATTAGCCATTATTAACCGACATATATTTGCTGCACTGTACAGAAATTCTTCATCATCATATGGATCAGTCTACCCACATAGAGCTTGCAACCCAGTGTCCCATAACATTCACACACACACTAGAATCCATTTCATCAGGAGCCAATTAACCTGCCTGTAGGTTTTCACAGAGGGCATTGCTTATAATAAAATGTGATGTTTACCATATATAAAATGTACTATCGAAAGGGTGTTGAGGCAAAAGTGGTTTAATTTGATGTGCATAAATTGGGGAAACTCTGCTGACATAATGTTTAAATGTTTGGAAGTTCATTACATTAATTCTGTGTATATTGTTTGCACCTTCAGCAATCAAGAGATTAACAATCCTCGTTAATATGACAGAAGTGAAATGCTAATTGATAACTTCCTTTCAATACATTTTAAAACTGTTCCAGATGCCCTTGGCTCTTGTAAAGGAGCTGAATGAATTAGATTGGAGGGCAAGAAATGTGTGATCAGCAAATTGGAGGTGATACCTATATAATTGGGCTCATTAAGTTTCAACATACAAATGAGATTAGGCATGATTAAGCCAATTTGAAACTTGAACTTTGTCAAAACAAAAGCCTTTGTTTAGATACCATTTCCATACCAGAAAAAAAAGTTTTTATAAGGTTGGGAAATACTTGTAAGAGAGAAGTATTGTATAAAATTCTTGACGAATACAACATTATCCAATGAGAATACAGAGAATGAGAATTGTTAAATGGTATTGCAATGTAATGATCATACAGCATTGTTGGTTATATAGTAGCAGGCATCTTTTGCAAGTTGAACTTTGATCAGTTTTTAAAAGGAAAATGGCATTTATTTGGGGAATTCTTTGTTAACCTTGATTGAGAGTATGGTGTACAATCATGCTTTAGTTCTTTCAGTAACTCAGGGTAAGTGTATGGTGTATAAATCATTCTAAATTGCAGCATCTTTGTTGTGCAAAATGCATAGACGTCAAAGGGACATTTTAAATGCAAAATACATTTGACAGAATTGCCATTTTTTGCAACTTTTTTGTGCAAAATACATTGTGGTCAATGTGCATTTTGTCATCACATTTTTTTGTAAAATTTGTAAATTATTAACATTTTTTCAGTTGTTAAAGAAACTGCCTGGTTGTTAAGGTAAGCAAAACCCTAGTAACAAGATACATTAAATTCCAAGCTGCCGGAAAAAAAGGTTAAATAATTAATTATAAGGAAAGAATAAAAACAGCAAATAAAAAATGTAGAATACCTTTGTCTACATCATTGTGTGTATATGTGTGTGTGTTTAGTTATGATTAGACAGAACAATATTTAGAATCAGAGATATGAAAATTGCTGCCTAAAATTTTAAACAGGGGGATGGTAGAAAGGCATAACCCTTTGAGAGTTCTTTATTTTTCCTTTCTTTAATCTCGTGGTTAGCTAGAAGGAAATGCTTTCTTCTGTCTGTTTTTTAACTTGGCTTTTAACTTTATTGGCTCCCTTGAGAACCTAAAGAAAAAAGCAGGAGGAACCCAGAGCCACTTACCATTTAAGATTCGTAATGGTATAGTTGCACTCTATTTGAAATGAAAAGATGGTTCAGAGCTCATTAACTAATCCATATATTTCAATTAGTGTAATCCACCCACATTAATTATCCCTTGGTACAAAGACAATTAGTAGACTCTCAATTCCAGCATTTTCTTTAGCAGTAGAAACAAGTAAACTTTCTTTAATTATCACATTAAGTTATAAGAGTTTCAGAGGCACAAATTCCTGGTTGCATCTTGCCAAGTTCCAAACCTGTGAATAATCTTCACTCCCACACTGCAGCAATCAAAGTTTCCAAGCACAGTCGCCGTATGAAGCATCTGCAGAATTTGTGATTTCAGTGATGTTGACTGTTGTGTTATATCTGCGTAGGTGGCCCTTACAGAGCCTCTTCAGCATTAATTAAAACTTTTATTCTGACAGGAGGATGTGCAACACATTAATAATGGCTCTGTAATCTTAAACATTTTAGAAGTGTTAGTTTAAACATTTTTATTTGATTTTGCTGCTGCATTTGTAAGCCAACCAATTTTGATGTTACTTGCAAGATACGTCTTAATATTCCTTACTAGATGATGCCTGATAATCTACTAATGGATAGAAAGAATACATGCTAATTAATGTATCTTTACTAATAAACCATTCATGCTATTTCTGTGCTTCAGTGTGAGATTAAAGAGCCATGTTCTAGCCAGGAGAAATCACTTTCATATTTTTTAGATATAATTCCAGAAATGCCATTGTTTGCATGACTTAATTACTCATGAATGCCAATAGATGTATATTTCTTACAAATTGGCCTATCATTTGGGCTATCTTTGGTTTGTTCTGGCAATTTAGGGTTCTGTTAAAAAGCGTGATGAGAAGTCACCAGAAAAAAAATCTCAAAATATATTTGCTGTTAACTTTGACATATTCCATAGTGTATTAAAAAAAATAAAGAAAATAAGTCAGTTGCAAAAATATTAAGTATATTCTTCCCCTGTGAGGTGTTAGGAGTTACTGATTGGAAACAACAATACACGTGTTTCTAGCTAAAAGAAATTAAGACAAATTAAAAATTGTCTTGCTGCAAAAGGATTTTCCTGGGAAAATCTGAAAACTGTCTTCCTGAAAATTATTTATCTTAGACAAGTGTTTTTCTCATTGTACTTTAGTAGAAAGGAAAGTGTGCAAATGTGATTCCAATGGAATACTGCACATGAGCTGGGGTCAGCAGTGAATTCTGCTGGGAGGATATTCTTGGGTACATCTGAAGGATTTGTGAGCTTTACGGTAGGTTGGACATGCAAAACAGCTTATTTGGCAAGGAACCACTACATGCGAGGCTGCCAGGGTGAAACACTTTTAAGAAAATAAAATATACATACCAGATTCCCTGAAAGACAGTGTATCCCTTTCCCCTAAATCAGTTACAGATTTTTATAAACAAATAGCTTAATTAGAGCATACTTTCTAGTTCCTAGGCCTCACAGTAAAATCTTTTTAGGGTCCCACAAGCAGTAATATCTTATATCTCTAAAAAAAAACTGCATGCTTCCTAACCCTTTAGGGACTCACTACCCATGGACACTTCAGTAGTTGTAGTGCTTCTGCTCTGTGTTAGAATTTGAAGAGTTTTATAATCTAAGTGGTTTTGATTTATATTTGTAAATAAACATCAAGGAGAAAAAAAACATTCCAATATATGATTTCAAAAGTATCAGAGACAAGACTAAAGGAATTCAGTATATCATCCTAGATTTGAATAGAAAATGACAAAATCTACTGAGTTTTAGATAAAAGCATCTTTCTTCCAAGCACAAACAATGCCCTTGTGTCTGCTGATGAAAAGATCTGCAAAGAGGTTACTTTAGTGACCCTTTAAATATTTATTCAAGGCAATTAAATCTGATCAAACCTGCACTTTGGACAACTAGGGGCAGCTTTAAAAGGATTTAGGTTTGCTTGATTTCAATTACAGATGGTGTTTTTACTAAAGTGAATTTGTAGCATTCATGAGTATTCTCATGCAAAAAAGTTTGTTAATTGAGATATATATATATTATATATATAGTACCTCGAGAGGAACGCACAACCATAAGTATGAACAGAAGCCTGGGTGCTAGTCTTGTAGAAGGCGATATCCAGCATGCAAGGGTGTGACAGCACTCCAAGGAGGTATTACAACAAAGTCCAGCAGGTCAAATAAAGTGGAAGTTTGTGATCCAACGTTTCGGCTCCCCACAGGAGCCTTCGTCAGGGACTATATTATATATATATATATATATGCAGTTGAAAACGACGCAACGCGGCGAAGTTGACGCGACGCTCATCAAAACGTGACGTGACTCGTTTTGCAAATTTTTTTGCCAATTCGGGAATTTTGCTGGAAATTCGCTAATTTTTCGGCAAAGCGAAACTGGGTAGATTCGCCCATCACTACAATTCTACACTGCATTACTGGGATAGTTAAAACCCATTATAACTAGAAGTGAAATTATTGCAATCTATTCTCAATTTTCACTCTGTAAGCTAGTTACTAAAACTGGCAGGTATGGTAAATTATGTAATTTTTTTTAATGCAACTTGGTATCTATTATGCTGGGTGTTCTGATGACAAATATACTGTATACATCTTTATCTAGATTAGACAGGTGGCCTGTAAATTCTACTTGCTGATTGGTTGCTATGGGTTACTAGATCTGGTGTACACTATGCAATTTTAATTGTATTATTCTACAAGAGTTAGTGTTGGAATATGTGTTGGAATAGTAAATAGGTCCCTCCCCCACCCTCCCAATCTGCCCCTTTTCTATTTGTAAAATAATGTACTGTTGGACTGTTTTAAAATTTCACACAGTGCTGCATTATGGACACATATTACCACCTGCTTTTGCGATTTATGTTCAAGTTGTGGGGCACAATTTCAGACTGAGATAGTGTAACTTTCCCAGCATGTGTGTAAACACAGCATAAATAATAGTATAAACATCCAATTGGCTTGACATAAGACAGCTGAGTCCATGGATGCAACCCACTAGAAGAATCTTTAAACTAACTTCAGGTCTAGGCAGTAGTTCAATGTTCCCAAGCATAAATGCATGCAGCTGTATGTAATTCGTAAAGGCAGACTAAATTGGCAGATTAATTCTCACTAGTGATGGGTGAATTTCTCCCATTTCACTTTACTTTTCCTGCGAAGTTCGTGAAACTGCAAAAAATTCACGAAACCATTTATAGACGCTGGCTACCATTTACTGACACCAGCATCCAATTTTTTTGACACCATTGAAAATTTGCTGGCAAATTTTTGTGTCAGTTTTGCGAATTTATTTGCCAGTGGCAAAAACGCAGAAATTGCTGCAAATTCGCCCATTACCAATTCTCACTGTAATTTGCAAGAACCATGTATGAACATTAAGTATCTTTGTGAATAGCATTAATGCATCCTTAGTTCTGCATCAATTTAACCACTATGAGGCAAATTTACTACAGGGCGATTTATCGCACCACTTCGTCACGCTTATTCATTAAAATGGAAATTCGTCATCTCGAGCATTTCATAGCAAACTTTCGCTAGTGTTCATTAGTGCCTAGCAAAAAAAATAGCTTGAAGTGTCCACTTATTAAAAATGTCCAATAAGGCAAAATAAAGACAAAAGAGATGCTATTGTCCTAGACATGAGCCCAGCCTTAAACAAATGTGGCAAGACTTTCGAACAGTTGAAAACAAATTATAAAAAAAATATATTTAACAGTTAAGTACAATCCCACTTTAAAATATGAAAAAAACGCCAGTGTTTTGTCTTTTTTTAATGGCTTTCCGTCATATGAGACATGATGTCATGATGTTATCTTACATGTTATCAGTTCGCCAGGAATAACCTGGCAAAACAGACTCTAGCAAAAGGGGTAATGTAATAGAAAATTTGCACTTTAGAGAATTTGCAGAGTAATGATCTTTCAAATGATAATTCGCCTGGTGAAAGGGCACAAAACTTCTTTACTGCTGAGCCCTATTGCTAGCAATTTGTCCTCTACACCTGTTAGGAAATTGGCGAATTGTATTGAATTTTCGTTAGCGACAGCCACTTTGCCCTTTAATAAATTTGCCTCATTGTGTTTGTGTTATAAGTGAGCCTTTGTGGCTTGAGTTTAGCTTTAAATGGCATTGCATTATCATCTAACACAATATAATATACAAAATAACATTGTATATTATACATTAAAACCTACCTATTTTAAAATACACTTAATGGCAAAGAAACATGCTTGCTGAAATTTGAGGAAGGACGAATATGATCACGTGTAATTACAGTTTTGCCAAGTCATTATTGTTCATCCCACATACAGTAGTTGTCTCCAGAACAAAAGAAGTGGAAGGAGCTTTTCTTTTTATATATTCAGTAAGAAAATGACTATGACAAGAGAAAAAAGTTCATCCTAAAGAAATGCTGCATCAACTTACTGAATGAATGGCTTTGTTTAATCGTACCCCCTGTCCAGAAGAGTATTGTCTTACGGATAATTTCGTTTGCCTAACGAGATTTCACTAATTAAATCTCCTTTCGGATGGTGTGACTCTTCCCGCAGGGAAAGCGAATGTTTCTAGATGCTTCCAGCTACATATACATTTCCACTCTGTTACAGAATGGGAAACCATACACCATTTTTATATTTTAGAAAAGGCATTAAAATTAATTCCCTTTCCTTCTCTCTATTTTAAATGCAGTGAAAAGGTACTTTGCCTTCTGATTCTTCTGGCATTTCCTAGCATCTCTGATTTGTAAAGAAACCTGAAAGTTACAATTTCTATCTTTTTTTGACAGGCATGAAGCATTTTGTTAGTAGAAATGGATCACTGCCAGTTGAACAAAGCTGGATTGATCCACACTGTGCCGTGTGTCTTTAAGAACATCCAATAAAGAAAGTTACATCTGTATTGCATTTCATAAGGACAATGGTACACAGGGTGTTTTGTTGTCCACATGAAAGTTCTGCATGCTTGCCAGAAAAATTATCTTACTGCAATAAAAAACATTAGGGGGAGCTTCACATGAGAACATGATTGTACTGGAAAGCGCAAAGCAATTCCCGCACTCAGGCATCCTGTTGCCTGCTCAAAAGGCAATTTCACTTGGGTAACTAAACAGGCCATGTGCCATTACCCTAAGATTGATGGTAGAGAAAATAGAGCTAATGATTCTGAACCACAAGTATATTATTTAGATGGTTGAAGACTTTAATGCATTTTCTGCTTGACTGGTTGTAGGTTTATGAGCACTCCCTAACCCGTTGAAATCTAAGGTAAACTCATTGACTGATTATTCATCCCCTAAGTTATTACACTTGATAGATTCTAGTTCTTTAGTTACATAATCAGATCAGTCATTTAGGCCTGTGGCCAATGATGGCAATGACCCTCTTTTCTAAACTTCCCTGCCAAAAATTAGTGGGGCTCATATATGAACACTGGACAAATTTGCACCTGGGCATTATAATAATTACAAATCTTTGGCTAAGAGTCTCCTGGTTGCATAAATTGCAGCTCCCCTGCAGCCAACCTTATTATCTATTGTCTGAAAAATGGTTGCAGAGGAAGATCTGTTCTAGTAAACCCAACTTTAATTCAGTTCACATGTGCTTTAATTAATATGTAGATATGTGGGAATGTACTTATAATTCGAGAACTAAATAAAAATGCTCTCAATGATCATCTAGAAGTGCTGTCTAACTTCTGTGGTACAGAGGACTGGAATTTTTCTGGCCTACATGGTGGAAGCCAGCATTGACCACTCCCTGTTTTAAATCACACCCATGTTACAACAAGAACATTTCCACATTAATGGTGGTAGCACACCAAAAAAACAAATAGTTGGTGTTCACTGGTGTATCACTTATCATGTGAAAAAGTTATGTCATATTAAAGGAATTGTGCAGAGTAAACATAAAAAACTGGGTAAATAGAGTCTGTGCAAAATAAAAAAAAATTATTCTAATATAGTAAGTTAGCCAAAAAAGTAATTTATGAAGGCTGGAGTGACTGGATGTCTAACATTACAGAACAGAACACTAATTCATGCTTTGCAGCTCTCTTCCACTGTTTGGTTACCAGGCAGTAACCAATCAGTGACTTGATGGGGGACCACATGGGCAAAACTGTGCTTTTGATTCTGACTTGCATGCTATGTATCAACTGCAAAGTCACTGAACAGTTATGTACCATGTGCCTTAGAGTCGCTGACTAATTCATGAGTTAGAGAGCTGAAAAACAGGACGTTGTGTTCTGTTTTGTTAGATATGTGCTCACTCCAGCACATTAGATTTGTGTCTAACTAAATATATCAGAAATATTTTTTATTTTGTACAAACTATCTATTTACCCAGTTTTTATTTTCACATTGAACTGTTCATTTAACACCTACCCTCACATCAATTTGCCTCCTCCTCCCCTGTGGATAACATAGCACTCCCAGCACATGATTAAACAACTTCGGGTCCCCTAACAATAATTTTCAAATGCTAACAAACCCTCAAAACAATATCAGGCTTATGTTCCACAGGCAGAGCAGAGCACACACATGCAGAGTCTGGCACACACAGGTAGCATGGGGCAGAGAGAGAGAGTATGACACAAACATAAGGAGAATTGAACAAGCAAAGAGTATGGACCACTCGAAGATATACTACATACACACACACAGTGCTGGTGCCCCTTCAGAAGTTTGTATGAGTGTGAACAAGTGAACAATGTGGGCAGTTTGAGTATTGGACTCAAGTGTGAACAGTACAGGTCTTTAGGGGTGTGAACAAAAGAGGTGTCACAAGTGAGAACAATGCAGGGGATTAGTTTGAATTTGAGTATTAAACAATGCAGGGTCCAGTTACTCTCTGTAGTGATACCTTTTAAAGCTTACACAGGGTAAGCAGACACAACAGGCAAACTTTCATGTGGGGGGCCACACGGGGGGGGGGTCATCTGTGTACCGCCAGTTGGAAAGATCTGGTCTAGAAGGTTGTAAAATTCAAGCTCCTGGTGCCTTCATTATCTATTCCTTGCCAAAAGTTTGTTTGGGGTTTAAACCATAATCACTGAAATAAACGTGCACCCATACTTCTTGTCTTTGATATATGAATGGTCTATTAACGTGCTACCTCAACCAAACATTACTACTGCAAACAACTCAGCCTTGCTATTTGGCTGCTCTTTTAGTTACTCACAGCCTCAGTTTCTTGTGGCAGTCAGCAAAGTATGTTAGGTTGTAGAACTCAATAACAAATAAACCATTACATATAAAAGAACCGTAACTAGAAATATAATTAATAATAGGTAAAATAGATTAATTAAACATTATCTAAAGTTTAGTGAATTTTTAGTAATAATAATTATAGTATCCATTTAACTAAAAGAAAGGTTAGCTGTATAATATGTGATTTAATAGTAAATTAGAAGGGTCAGAATTTGTATATATTCATTAAAATGTATCCATAGAAAATAATAAAAAGTTATTTAAGCTGGCAATTTAGAAAGTGTTTCTAAAATCTACAATTTACTTATTTGTTGCATGATCCAGCTGCTGGGCTAAAGGTTACAAAGAAAATTGTCATTGGTGTATACTATAAACCACCTTGTATAAGTGACGAGTATGAAGCCCAGCTATCTTTACAAATAGAAGCGGTTTCAGCACTTGGTGAAGTTATTATTATGGGTGACTTCAATTATCCGGACATCGCACGTTTTCGTCTCGTCGTTTTTGACGCGCGTTGCGTAGTTTTCGGCGTGTCGCATCAAAAATGAGGCACGACTCGTTTTTTCAGCGAATTTTCGCCAGGCGAATCGCGGGAATTCACAGCGAATTCGCCCCTGGGGAATAAATTCACCCATCAATAGTGATGGCTGATTCTGTTGATGCTTTTAAAAGGGGCTTGGATGATTTTTTGGACAGACATAATATCAAAGGCTATTTTGATACTAAACTCTACAGTTATTATAGCTATGGGCTTATATGGTTTGTGTGAAAGAGTGGAGGTGTGTGTGTGTGTGTATATGCTGGGTTTTTAATTTGGAGGGATTGGACTTTGTCTTTTTTCAACCCAATTTAACTATGTAACTATGCTAATCATTGAGCATATTCTCATTGCACACCCTGTGGCCCTAACAACTAAAACAAGTATGCACCATTCAATAGTACCTCTATCATGTATCTCAATACAGATATCTTAAATTCAAAACCTTGATTTCCCCAAGATGATAGGACTCATTTACGACCACAAATACAATTGTGGCACGAATGGACGCATTCCGTGATGGCCTCATGTAGGGGTAAGAGACTAAATAATAATTTGCAGCCTGAAATGGCACTTTACAAATGAAATATGGCTACCAGTTGTATTTTGTAACCCTTTCAGTAACATTAAAGTTTACATGCCATTTTTAAGCTGTAAATACTATTCTATAGATAATCATTTTGATATCCTTATGAGCCACAAAGTAATATTTATTTTTTATTACAATATCATAGGCATTAAAGGATGAACATAATAACTGTAATTTAGAGCTTGCAATATTCATTAACTACTGCTCTAATTGTAGTCTTCTAAGAGGTTAATTGCAAATCTATGCTGATATTGTAAAACCTCATAAAATGCAAATGTAATTAGCTTATTCTCTCCATAGTTTCCTACATTATATCCTGTACTTTTGCCTGGATTGTAAACCTGAGTATGATTTACAAAACATACCACTATTTATTTCCCATTTATCACAGTAGAACAGTAGAGCAGATAATGCACTTAGCAATAATAAGACAGGATTACATTTTTCATAAAGCCTGTTAGTTCTCAGATGTACACATTCTCTCCTCACCTTTTATGCTGTGTCCCCAGTAACTAACCTCATCACATAGTTCGTACGAACAGAATTCTGGGCCGGCAGCCAAACATTTTAATCAGTGCTAGTCGCTGGTGGTGTAGAGTTTCAGGCCACCTGTTGAGATAGTTTTAGCCTTGATTTTCAAATGCATGTCATGGAAACAGAACACAATTTTTTTATGTGTTTATTTTCATATCCACTGTTTTGTGTCCTTTTGGGTTACATTAGATAAAAGTGTCTGGCTCTAAAACCCTTTTTACAAACGAAAAGCTTGTGATAATCTAACAGACCACAGTCAATAAAGGGTCAATACCCAGTTGTCCTGCAGTAAGGGTTTCAGCTGAAAAAAAACAAGGAATACACATTGAGTTACTTCTTGGCCTGAAAGATTTTAGCTGTTTTAGTTCAGTCAGTTGCAGTATTGGCTGTTTGCTGCATATTTCCTGTCTAAGATCAACAGTTTAAATGTTTTAAGCCTATTTTAATCATCATTATTCAAGCCATTAACCCTCCTCTTTAAAGGAATACCATTATGAAAATAATAAGTACTGGTGCCTCAAATGAATGTGAGATGGTTTGCGAAGGAGTAGAACCTGAGAAATAGATTCAATTTAAGTTATAGCTATTTTGTATGGACAGTCAGTAAACCAGTCTATTGTGACTGGACTTTTATTTGTTGGTGCATATGTCTTGTGCTGTGGAAAACTTTATTAAAAAAAATGCAGAATTTCTGATTAATTGCAATGGGCAGAGTTGTACTGGGCCAGTGTGACACTGGGATCCAGACCTGGCTCCCTGGCGCGACCAGAAGAAAAATGAAGTGCGCATGGCCTGCATGTGCACATACTCGGCAGCGAGAGGCAGGGTGGTGCACATGCACTTGGTGGCAGGGCGCTGTGCACACACGCTCGGCACTGCATCGACACACCATGGGAGTCTGGAGGGGGGCCCTGGACAGAAGCCCCACTGAGCCCCAGGCCCCCCAGTGCAACCCTATCATTGGGTGTCACTATATTCACTTTGGGAAAAGACATTACATATATACACATATTAGATACCTTATCTATAAAACATTTTGAATTACAGGATGGCTATGTTCCATGGAGTTACAGGTTGCACAATCAATACACTTTCTGGAAGGAGGTTGTATATTTTTCCTATGTCTTCATGGATTTCCTCTACATGATCCAGTTTCCTACATTACACTCCAAACAGACTGGTGGGCCCGCTGGCCCAGACTCAATCCCTGCCTGCCCTCTGTTTTTGCTCCCTGTTGAACCCTGCCGTTGCTCCCTGCTGCCCTCCACCAATGGTGGTAAAGTTAAGTGTAAGTTGCACGGGGGCAGCTGGCAGAGGGTGAATGTGTAGGGGGTGGTGGGGTCCCAGAGAGGATGTGGATGCCCCTGGGTTAGCAGTTCCAAAACATACTAGATAGATGACAGACCACTTGTGTGTGTATTCCATTCATCAAGTTCAGCGTACAAATGCTCATGTAATTTTGTGATGTAATAATAAGCACCTATATTTAAATAAAAATTAAAGTCCTTATTCAATAATAACCAGATTCACTGATGGTCAGAGCCGCCAGGTAACATTAGAAAAAAGAAATTTGTTTACAAAATGAACTGTATCAAGCACATGAAAAGCTCTTTGTTTCCTCATTGCTTAGGGTAGCACAATAAAAAATGTTTAGTAAATGAACAATGCTATGCCATGGGATTGTCAGCCAAAATGAATTTAACTCTTTTATTATTGAAAAAAAAAAGTTCTGCTGCTGCTTCTGCAAATTTATAAACTGATATTTGGCCAATCTGTAATGCCTTCTACAATTCCTTGAAACGATTTCACATTGGAAAGGTCGCTGTGAAACGATGCTATAGCTCTTATGGATGTCCTGGCACCTAAACGGCATTTTACAGCTGTAGAGGACACATGCTGATGCTCGAACATTGCCAATTTAAGCTGCCCAGAATAGTTATACTGAGCAGTTTTATGTAGTAACATGTGGCTATTGTAATGACTTACGAAATACATACATAGATAAATCTAGTAAATATCCTAATGAAGATTGTTGTTGTTCTCCAGTGAGCTGCCATAGGAAATTACAGCATTTGTTCACACTAGGCATTTACCCAGTTTCTAAGTGGTCGAGTATTGTTTTCTAATGAAAACGAAATAAAAGAAAATTGGGTGATGTGAAATTTCGCATCCTGGTATATTATTTTACATTTTTATAAGTGTTGGACAATATACAGCTGCCAAATGAAAATCAATGACTGTTTGTTGTAATGTTCCTTGTTTTTTACCAAGAGTGCCCATAAAATTATTAATTGTGAAGAGCCACTGTGATGAGTTAGTTCAGTTGTGGAGAAACTACAATATAATTTGTCCTGAATATACTTGTGGCTTATGGCTTATGTCATTATATCCATCACTTAATAAAGCAAATAGTTAAGATTTTTCTGTTACATTTGTTTTTTATAATAAATAGTTCAGCACTATTTGCTATAGTTTTACATAGAAAATGTAAAAGCAGGTTAAAAACGCATCAGGGTATTTGGCATTGGTTGACATAGAACTGCTCAATCCATAACCTGTCTAGTCTGTTTTGGCCATGGACTGATTAATCAGACCTGATGGTCAAACAGCAAAAACAGTTGGCCTGTGATCTAATACTGATTAAATACCTGTTTCTTTCTAACGATATACAAAGCTTATTTTTCTTTTTTTTACTTTGTTGGAGAATGATGACCTGTCATAAAGCATTCAGCCTATTGCCTAATGCCTTTATACAATCATATCACTTCTCATGACTTCTAACATCCTTATATTTTACAACAATTACTACAAAACACAGTACAATTATTTGCTTTTGTGACTTGGCGATTGCAGCCTAATTTAATCGATGTCTCTTGTATTTCATTTACTACTTTACAACTAGTCTAATATTAATAATTTGCATTTATATAGGATATAAAGCACAGAATAAAAAATAGAATTTGCAGTGGTATAGATTATGAGAGTTCATTGTTTGGAATATTATGGCTAGAGATAAAGCAAGGTGCTAAAAAAGTTTTCATGGCCCTATAAAAGCTAAGTGAAATAAACTTATTTGAATAATTGAGTTGGCTAATGATATGGCAGTGTTTAATGAGGAGTGCTAAGTATATGATCATTGCTATTAGATGCGAGATCTTAAAGAAACTGTGATTTGAGCTATGTTGCTAACATTATATTGCTTTAGTGGGTCTTTTTTAAATGAGAAAGTTTTTCAAAACAAATATATACAGTAAAGTGATACTAAGGCCTCTTAGCAAAGACATCATTGCCTTATTTATACTGTACCTTGCAACATACATAATGGCTTTGAATGTCCTTTATTTACTTATTCAAATTATTATATTTTCATATGAATTGCAGAAAGTAGAAAGGATTGAAGGACATGTGAGTTTCGAGCTACCCCAAATGGTGAACTATTGCGCCTATCACTGAGGACCAATATGATTATTTTGGTAATTTAATCTATGGTGTTTACAATTATTTTTTGCAAATATTTGCAAATATGCTATTTTAGTGACCAATGTGTAGGCTCAACTTCATGATGAATATTAAATACTCCAAGTATGAATATTTGTGTGCCGATTTCTAGACAGTGGTTGAGCTTTTTGAATACTACATTTTGTATGTCAAGCTATAAAGTCTTTGGAAGAAATGATCACCCCAATACTGTGCCATTTGGTACAGCACAGCATGCACTGGCAAGGCTGTGAAAGAAGTAAGTAAAAAAAAAGTGCTGATCCGGCTGCTGGGCACATTTTAGAAGTTAAAATCTGTTTGCAACAGATTTTTCTCTTTCTTGTGCTTAAACAGACTCTGACTGCAGTGCCAGCGTATAGACACACGTGCTGAGCAGAAACATTTAGGCTCATGCAAATCCATTTTCATGTACAGAGGGGGCAAGGATGGTATTAAAATGCCTAGAGCCTAACCACTTCAACTCCCTGTTTATTTTTCTCCACACAGCAGTTAAAGGCTTGCTTAACCCTTCCAGACATATAGACAAAATAAGAGCTTTATAAAAGGCACAAATAAAATGTTCTCTAAAAAGTCTAATGGAGAGTATTGTGGGGTTCACATGGTAATTTGTTAGTGCTCTGCTAACACTCTCTTTTTGTCTTCTCAAGCCCATGTTTGTGACTTATCAAGATGAACACAATAACTAATTAATGCAGCTGCAAACATTTGAATATGGATGTGTCTGAATTAAAAATCTTAGAAATATATACAATTATATAAAGAACTGGTTTATTTTGTGAGGATAGTGACACTATTTGAGGAAGAAAGGAGAAGGCATACAGCAAGTTCCATTATTTTAAGAATGGCAAAAGAAACCTTTGGGGAAATCTTTATATTATTAAGAATTGTTTCCATGCATAAATAAGTATTAATTAAATAGGTGGTAAATAATCTTTAAGAAACCATGACCAAGGACAAAACTAATACTATATTGTTCAGAATCTACATTGGGGACACCTTTATATTATTAAGAAGTGCTTCCATGCATAAATAAGTATAAATCGCATTGGTGGTAAATTAACTTTAAGAAACTATTACCAAGGACATAGGAAACAATATAGAAGCTACCACCTTCATCATTCTTAGGAAATAATGAGATCTAACTTCCAAAACTAATAGAAACAAACCAATTAAAAGCATTCAAATAGGATAGAGCACAATGAAAGCTGATGAAAAGTTCATATGCAGTGTATCAGATTACATTTAGCAGATGGACAGCTCCAGATTACGGTATCAGATTACCTAGAAAGAGTATGTATGTATGTATTCATTTATATAACAAATGTGTGCAGTGCTTTAAAAGGTGTAAACACAAAAAAGGAGGTAGGGTATAATTGTATATGTCAAGTGTGTGTTGCAGTCAAGGAAGACTAGCAAAGTGCTTAATCTAGAAATTAATTTTTTTCTGATGCAAGATGTTAGTGCGGCGGTCCAGAGGTGAAGTGCAATCAGTGAGAAATCAGTGAGAAAGGTTTTGGTAAAGTGTATGATCAGTAGATTGTCCTGAGCTGACCGCAAGGCTGGGAGGGTGTGTATAGGGAATTTGAGAGCTCATATATTGAGGAGCAGAAGAATGTAGTGGGTGGAGATGTGCCAAAGAGGTTTTGAACCCACTGTTAGTACTTAGGAACTGAAAATGTGTATCCCTGATCCAGATGGAGTATAATTTATGTATGGGGCATGTGTGATGCTATAACTGATCAGCATATCTTGTATCATAATCTGATGTCAAAAGAAAATTAGACAGTCTATAGTCTGTAATCAAGCAGTGCTAGTGAGGGTAGAAGTACCAAAGGTAGAAATTAGTGATGGAAGCTAGGTTCAGTAGCTTGTTGTAGGCAGGAAACTGGATTAAACATGAAATAATCTGACATTCAGCAATTCCCAAAACAATTTTATGAAGGTTTATTAAGTAAAGCATTGGTTGGTGCCAGTAGACTTCTAAAATATGGAGAACAATATTGAAATTAGGTGTACAAACACATAGTAAGAGAGCTGTTGAACTGCTGTTGAACTACTATTCTTTGAGTAGATATTCTTCCTACAGCCATAGCATCCTTAGGGCTAGGTCACATCTGGCGATTCTGGGAGATTAGTTGCCTGGCGACTAATCAGTTCTTCTTTGGGGCGACTAATCTCCCCGAACAGCTTCCCCCTGTCTTGCGCCAGCTATAATGAAAAGTTGCCTGTGGCATGACTCACGGGGAGCTTCGTTTTCCTCAATTGCTCAAAGTTTTCTTGTGAGGCAACTTCGGGCTACTTCGGAAACCATTCAGAAATCTAGCCCTTAAAGGAAAAGTAGTGTTTTAAATTAATGTACTGTTGCTCTGCACTGGTAAAATTGGTGTGTTTGCTTTAGCACCAATACTATAGTTTATATAAACAAGCTGTGTTGCAGTGGAGGCAATTGTACCTGTAAATGGTACAGGTTAAATAGCAGATAATAGATAAGCTCTATAACACCATTATATTCTACGGAGTTTATATGTAATCAGCACCTTTTTTCCTTTGGATTGTATGCCTAAATACATGGCTACTTATTTACATACAACTTTGGTAGTGTTATTGAAGCAAACACACTAGTTTTGCCAGTGCAGGACAACAGTACATTATATTTTAATTACTTCATTTTTAAAAAAATTTTTGGCGTTACCATTCCTTTAACATAATGTAGAGGTAAGATTCCAAAACTCTTTGTATTTGACAAAGTTACATTTTAAAAGCAAACATAATCACCACTGAAGAAAAGGGGAATATTGTACTATAAAGTACTGAGTGGTAATACCTCTATGAATCAATGATATAAAAAAACCAAAGTGATTGTAATCATTTTATAAACTTGTACATTATTGTATCCACCTTCTTTCAAAACGCTAATCAAAATATATTCTGTAAATTGTACAAGGAGCCTGTCTTTTCAAACATATAATTAGTTCAAAATAGTTTGCTCCACTGAAAATCAGCTCTAGAAAAGGATTTGAAAAGAAGAGCCCTAAAGAAAGAATTCATTTGGACTCTATCTACTTTACTTGAAAAAAAAATATCCCCAGTGAATCTATTTATATTACTTTAATGACGCCAAAATATGGCAAAGCAATGGTGATGAGCATCTTCCATAACATATTCTGCAATCTTAAAAGAGTTCATAGCATCAGTCATCTCTTTTAGTAAGTTTTGATTTCTAATATAGTTGTGTCCTTTGGCAGATTTAACACGGTATGTGACAACACTATATCATAAGTGATACTCTTCCAGCTAGCTGTAACTCATATTGCCAGCACTACAGAATACTCATAGTCTGTGTGTATGAGTTATATCAGCTCTATATTTGTTAAAAGAATAATACTGTATATACTCTATATTTGTTAAAAGAATAATACTGTATATACTCTTATCAGAAGTTGGATTTTATCTTTTAAATAATGTAGTAGATTGGTGCCTATATATACATTTCATATCTACTTTATTTTTCTGTATACTGTATCTATTTATGCATAAACTGTTATGGTGGCAGAACAAGCTTGGCATAATATTAGCCCATTGTAAGGCCAACATGTTTTGGTATTGTATGGTCTACATCTCAGTTTATCCAAGAGGCTATGCCTTTCCATATGTCAATTAGAATTTGAATTGAATCAGATTTGATTTAATTTCTTTGCTAGTTGATGATAAATTCAGTGCCAAATACTCTTTAACCACTGATAATAGTTATTCCCAGCTGTTATTTTAAAGTAAAACTTACAATGCCCCAAAATTGGGAGATTATTTTATCATATACCAAATCTATATATCCAATGACAATGCTGTAAGAGTGGTGAATTTTTCACCGCTTCTGTGTTTGTCATCCTGGGTGGTGGCTGGGACCAGGTGCCATCAAATGGCTGTGATGGGGTCAGCTACGGTTTTCTGCCTGGCAACAAAGGTGATTTCATTATTAGAATGCATTACATGCATTTCCAGTTTGTTAAACAAGTGAAAAAAAGATACAGTATAAAAGTGCTCCTGCACTGAGATTATTTAGAACCAAATACATCTAGAGGCAGATTTACTAAGGGTCGAAGTGAAAATTCGAATTTTGAAGTCATTTTTGGGTACTTCAACCATTGAATAGGCCAAAAGTCGAATTGAAAAAAATTTGAATAGAGTTTTAGGGGAACATTTACTAAGGGTCAAAGTGAATTTTTAAATAAAATTCTAATTTTGAAGTAATTTTGGGCTACTTCAACTATCGAATACCCCAAAATTAATTTTGAACTGAAAAAAATGCAAAAATACGAAAAAAAATTCAAATTTGACTATTTGCCACCTTAAAGCTGCAGAATTGCTATTGTAGCCTGTAGGGGACCTCCTGGAAGCTTTCCTGTAAAATCAAATTTTTTAAAAATCATTTGAATTGTTCGATTCGAACAATACGGCTGTTCGATTTTAACGATTTCAATTAGATTGAAAACGCCCATTTTCTATCAAAAATGACCCCCACAAAAATCCAGAAATCTCTTAAAAAAATAAAAATTCGACACTTCACCACCTTAAACCTGCCGAATTGCTATTTTAGCCAATGGGGAACCTCCTAAAATTTTTATTTGATCGAAAAATAAATTCAATGGTAAAATTTCGAATTTTTTTCCATTTGAAATTCGACCCTTAGTAAATCTGCCCCCTAATGACATCCATAATTACATGATTACAGGGCCGCCATCAGGGGGGGACAGGGGGGTCAAGTGTCCCGGGGCTGAAGGGCCCTTACGAGCGCAGCAGCATGTCCGAAGTCCTGCGGCAGATAGCGGAAGTGGCGAACGTTTGCAAAGTCCTGTAGAGGCGGAAAGACCAGAAGTCCCGAAAGGAGCCAACACTGAAGCAGCGAAAATACCCGAAGTCACTAAAACAGCTATAATTGAAGTCCTGAAGCCA
>CM044443.1:75914926-75932143 GCA_024363595.1 Xenopus borealis | reverse complement strand
GAGAGAGAGAGAGAGAGAGAGAGAGAGAGAAATTGAGAAAAGTCCGAAGTAGGACCGAAACGTTATACTCAAATATGATGCAAATAAAGGAGTGAATTTTTATAAGGGTGTGCCAGTCCTATAATTTCATGGATATATAAATTTATTACTGAGCACCCCAGTTATAAATACAAAGACAAGGCTTTGGAGTGTGGTTCCCTACGGACTGAGTATTTTATGAAGACCACAGAAATTAATGCTAGAGAACAGATGGCACAAATCACCCCCTCAGTGCTTAACAAAAAAACACCAGCATCCAAGTTTTGTTTCACTCTGTACCTCTTAGCTGATAAGGGTGAGATTAAGCTCTGTACTAATGACCTGACCTTACCTTAAGACTTACAGAGCTCCCTAACACTCTTTTGAATGTTAGGGGGTGAGTCAAGGGAAGTCTTTCTCTTTGCACTCCATATGCTGACAGTGTGATAGTAAGCACCTGTTTTTTTGCACTATGCACCCTGCCCCACCATTTGTAAATGAGGCCAATTCATATTTGTCCATTTGTTAAGATTAGTTTTAATTGCAAGAAAACTACATTGGGGAAATAGTTAATCTATTTTGAAGTGCTGGTTTTGGTTATTATAATACCTAGATTAGTATGCAGTGCCTGTGATGTTTCTTCAATGAATGCATTTACACATCTTACAATGGACATTGTCTCACCTAAAATATTTGCAAACCAGTTGTGGTATGTGACCAAACTTTATTATTTGTTAGTTGAGCGTTCTAGAAACAATCAAGCATTTCATTATGACTTTCTGCTCATAAATTAACAGATTTAAAATAGGATTCCTGGATCATGTGAACATGAAATCTAGACCACAAAGAAACGACAGACTGTGTTCTTACGTTAATCTGGCCCATGTCCTATATAATTACAGAATAATATTATCTACTTGAAAATATATCTGCATACAAAATATTTGTTTGTGTTGTCCATGACATTCTGTGGGCTTGCTGGCTCATTAGCTGAGCTTACAGATTAGAGCAAAATAATTCTTCACATTTTAGAGCTTCTTCACCTGTGAAATAATTCATATATTTTCATTTGGAAACACATTTATGAGTACCAAACTTTGTTTTACATTAGTTGGAAGAGATTTCAGGGATATGTCACATGACATCAGATATTACTAGATACCATAGTCCCTATATCTTTTGTCACTACAGTCTCATGAGTGCTAGGAAAAATAGTGGATTGAGCATGAAGAGTTTATAACTGTAGAATGAAATGCAAGGCCCAAGTGAGACTTGGGAGCAAGGGGCAGAGACAAAGGAAAAGCATTAGAAGCTTTACTGTGTCTGATCTGTTTACACATCCTGCTCATAAGCAGTGGTTAGTAACACGAGGAAGGGTATCATTCATTCATCTATATTTATTTGAGGCAGGAATGCTACAATTTGTTCCTAAGATGGATCCATAACATAGCGTTCTAATGCCCAATGCAAAGGTACCCAAAAAGGGTTCAACATCATAAAAACATAAAGTAAGCAACGTATCCCTTTAATGCAACTATATTGTATCACAATATTAATAGTAAACACTGAATGACTGAAGGATGAATATTAGCACGTTTAAACTTCGAATTCACTAGTATTCACTTGGGGGCAGATTTACTAAGGGTCGAATTTCGAATTGAAAAAGAATTCAAAATTTGACCATGTTAATAGGCAGGTAAGTAAAATCCTTCGAATTCGAATATCGAATGCGAAGGATTTTACCGCAATTCGATCAAATAGGAAATATTCGATCGATCAATTTTATCAATCGAATATTTTTTATTCTATTCTTTATCTGGCAAACTAGGCAGTGAAATAAACATTTAAAGAGGAAGTACTTTGACAGTTGAATAGTCAAATATTTGAATGAAATTTTATATCAATCATTCGATTTGATCGAATTTTCAAAATTCACTGGTCGAAGTGGTCTTCAAAAGCAATCGAAAATTCGAATTCAAATCTTTTTGAATATTTGATCGAACTTCAAATCCATGTGAATTTAGTAAATCTGATCCTTAAAGGGGACACAACCATCAAAAATACCAGCCAGGCCAGTAAAATACCAGTCAGGTGGCAACCCTAATTATATTGCTGTAAATATAGAAGGAATAAAGAAGGAATGTCATGAGAAAATTTTATATAAAACCCCTACTAGTCCCACCTATCACTTTTTGCTGCCTCCTTTCCCAGGCTGTGCAAGGGAGCCAGTGGCACTCAGCACACTGCACAAGGTAGACCCAATAGAGAACTAAAACCTATTTTTGCCTTTGTAAATTCAGGGCTGCAATTGACTCTCCTCTTCTACTTTGCTTTTGGCAGGGACCTTTAAGACATACCCACCCCTCATTGAAACAGACAGGGACCATAGCATCTATTTATTACTAAACATTATTGCTTTCAATATTGGGTGATTCTTAGTTATGCTATATATCTCATTCAAAGCAAAATTATTTTGCCTACTGCCTACTTTTTCTATGTGCATATAACCATACAACATTTTAGTATAGATACTGCTATAAGGTAATTATTAATCAGGCATAAAGGAAAACAAAAATAGATGTAAATGTATGATCACTGGGAAGTGCCAGTGATTATAATTGCTTATGCTGGTGATCCTGTTCATTGGAAACTGCACTGGCATCTGTAGAAATGTACTTCCGCTTCCATATTGCTGTGGCTCTGGGATGGGTGTGTATGGCAGCATAGTGAAAACCAGAGTTTTTGCTTCTGAGGTTGACTTTGCATTGTAAATTCACACCCAGACCAAAACATAGAGAACACCTAGAAAGAGGAAGGTGGTGCTCCTATATACCAGGCCTGTGCAATTTTCAGCAAACACCAGCCCACGTCTCAGTGATTAGAATCACTGGGAGGGGGCTAACATTTTATCCACACTGGGCCGCTACTGCCATGCTACTGCATGGAGCTGCCAGTTACCAGGGGTAGCAAAAGATGCCTCTGGTAACGTTAAGAGAAAATTTAAATAAATTTTACATTGAAATTCAGCTCTGCTAGTGCAGAGTGCACAATAGAACTGACTACACTAGTGATGTGGCCCCTCCTGCACCTGCTCTGACTCAAAGTTGAAGTGCGGAGAGAGGGAGAGCAGCATCAGGATTGCTGCCTCAAGTGTCGGCAGCCCATGAAATGCCACTGCACTGCCTCAGCGGTTATAGCATTCCTTCGCCTTTAAAGTCTTCTTTACATCTGTAAGCATATTCAAAACACAAATCATCAGTCATCTATTAAATCCATAATATCTTCAAAAGATTTGCCACATGACATACTGTGCCACTTGTTGTTTGAAGTTAAAACCAAACTTATTGTAGCGCTGTTGAAAGTAAAATGTAATTCAGGCATAACCAGCTATCCCATCAGCTCTGCCCAAGTTAGTCCAATCTCCAAGCTTAGTGAGTAATAGTGTTAATTTCATATCATTGAACACCTCCTTTTTTCCCTTTCTGCAAGCTGCGCACTTGCTACCCTGCTGTCTGTTTTTCCTTGGTAAGGTTCAGTTCTAATTATGTTGATTTTCATCATCCCACCCCCTCATGGAAGCTTATTAGTTTGAATATTTTTTATTTATTATCATTTCACCAAACTCCTGCTAGCATTTCCAATTACTCTCACCGCTTCCTTGTAATTGTCTTTCCATAATGGCTCTGAAACAATTGCACTAAATGAGGTGGCTCCAGCAAGATGAGAGTTTCACTTCATTAAAGGCTAATGTATTCTCAGCTTCAGCTCTGTGGGGCCTGGCTTGAAAGTAAGACATTTAAACAGCTTCTTTTTTATTTTATGGGGAGCTACTTTCAGCCACAGACTTTATAATATTTTCTTTATTTTGGTGGCTTGATTTGAGGTTAAGGAATGTATTGTATGTAACAGCAGCATTTCATGCTATTAATTAGGGTTGCCCGCCTGTTACTCACTCCTTAATTTGTAGGCCTGTGGCAGATTTTAAAATCTTCTGCTGAGCAAGGTCCAAGTTATTAACCCTTCAGTTCTGGAAGTTAGCTCAGAATTAACAAACAACTCTCTGTCATTGGTTGCAGGACAAAATGTTTTGAATCCTTGTACATGTCCCAGACTTGAGGGTTGACCAGTAGCCAAATTATATTGTAATTTTTTTTTTTGTTAGTAGTTATAAGATAAACAAATGAGTGTATTCTGATCCCTGAGGCTGTAATACATGCAAACATCATGTGGATATTCAGATGCATTACAGATGTTCCATTCTTATGACTTTTATGTTCCAATCTGCACTTTTGTTAATGACTCGTTATTATCTTAAGTGACAATTGAAAAGGGCAGCCTAAATAGAGTGAATAGCTCGAATATTTTGAAAAAGGCACTGATTAACCGATCATGTCTGTACTGTGAAAAAAGGAATAACATGTACATTTCATAATAATAAAGTGCTGTAATAAAATTGTAAAAATACAAAAATTGTAAAATTGCAATTATAAAAACAAGCAACGTTTTCTGCTTGGTAACAAAACGTTACCTATACATACAAGCTACATACTGGTCATTGCAGGTCCCTCCTGCAATTTGCAAAGACTGTACTCATTTGGATGCATATAATTGTCCATTTTGATAAAACTCACACTTTTTATAGTGGGGGCAGTATCACTTATGGGGCATAAGTGTGTGGGGGGTTGATAATGTCATTATTGTCTCATTCACTTGGGGCAAGCCAGTTGCAACTCTAAACACTTTGTCTGCTTGTAATACCAATATACCCTTCTGTCTGTGGGTGCATTTGTGTGCTGTTTATAGCACTGGACACCATCCCGCCCCCAGGCCTCCTGTCCCAGCCCCCGGGCCTGTCACAGCCACCCCCCACGGGTCCCCAGATGCAATCCTGCTTCACCCCAATTCAATCAGGGTGGGGGATCTGGGAGTAGCTTGGGTGGCCGTGGGAGAGGGTATGGTTATGGAAGTATCGTGGTGTCCTGCCAGCCATGTTCGATCCTGACAGTTTATCAAAACAGACTGAATATTAACACTTCCATTTGCCACACTCCCTAGATGCTAGATGGCATGTCCATTTGATCACTTTGCAAACAGCACATGCTTTAGTAAATAAGCACTTTTTACTTTTAGTAATAAACAGACTAAAAAAGTAAGCAAGGAAGACATGCTATTGTATGTACGTTTAGAGGAGAAGGAAAGGCTGGAGACTCTTTTGGGTACCAAACATTAGACACCCCCAAGTGATTTTAGCAACTTACCAAAAACACAGGGCCGTTGCTCCTATCTGGGGAAATCTGCACCGGTCCTGGGTTATAGGAGTGAGCACCATGGAGAGATCTACTTCCATCTTCGCGCAGCTGCACATGTGCATTAGAACAAAAAGCTGAACTTTAAAGTCTGCTTTTTCATTCAAATGCGCATGTGTCAGTCCGGGGGAAAACGAAGACTGCATGAAAACGGATGTAGATCTCTCCATGGTGCTCACTCCTATAACCCAGCGCAGATTTCTCCTGATAGGAGCACCGGCACCTAATGTTTGGCACCCCCAAGTGCCTTCAGCCTTTCCTTCTCCTTTTCCTTTAAATATATTGTATGTAGGTAATACATAGCAATGCTCAATACTATAATCACAAACACAGATTATTCAAACTAAAAACAGTTTTGGGTCCAGCTCTACAAAGGCATATCATAGTCTAATATGTAGGTGGACCGTGCTTTTTTAATTTCCCAACAGCTTTGCTTTTTATTGGCTAATGAAATTCATGCATTGAAATTAGTCATCAAGGATTAATAACCTAGTTAAGCTCTTGGATCTGTAATTAAACAATTAATTTTCTCTATTAGCAAGAGCTATGTTCCAGTTCACATGCAATATTTTACCCCATTCATCTGTTGCTCCCTCCATCACTTTATTTCTTATTAAGAACCTTTGTTGTCTTGAGCAACTCAAAAAAAAAAATATATATAGAGCAATTTCTGAGGTGACTCACTAAAAATAAAACAACAGGCTATAAAGAAAATATAAACAAGCTTCTTGCAAGAGACAACAAATAGATTGTACTTAAAATCAATACTACAAAAACAGCAGCATTCTTTCACTATGGCTCAGATATATGGACTTCCTTGGGCTGATTTAATTAAGAGCTAACGATACTTTAATCCAGTTATTTGGTTTATTTATACTATATATTTAGAAAGCTAATGTAATGCAAGAATGAGATCAAATGGCTTTTTAAAAACATATGCTGTGAGAATAAGCCTTTGGTAGCTGACCTGGGACTGTCCATCAGTTGAGGAAAGTAAAGCCCAACATCCAGCCAAGACTATTGGAGAATTCTGTACCTCTCATTGCCTCTCAGTGTTCCTTACTAAAGGCACCAGTAATAATATTAAAATGTTATTTTAGGTTATTTTCTGGTGTCAGTATCTCTTTAAGAATAACATTGTAAGAGCATTAGTTGCTGTTGGTTCCAAATAATGAGGGGTAGGGGTGAAAACTTAGCTCACACAGTCAAATTCCATCATACACAATGATGACCAAATAGCATTGTACTGCCTATTCAGGTTTATGAGCTTAATGAAGAAATCTGAATGAAAGTTATTGTATGACAATATTCCAGAGATATCAAACAAAGAATGATCTGCCAGCATTACAGCATTGTATCCACCAAGATGAAAATCTGGGCATGTATTACCACCTTAAGATACTGGAATTAAAAAATAGTAGAATTTTCTCATATGAAATAAGATGGAATTGTCAAATATATACAAATTGCAAGAGGAATTTTGTTGTCAGGCATTTGAGATACCAGAGAAACAGAGTAAGACAATGTGCAGCTGAATGTTTATAATGGATTTAAAACCCAGTACAACATTCAGAGAGCAATGCTGGTGGGTGCAAGGCAGCCCTGTACTTAAGCCTTACAGGCCTCATTAGCACTCCTTACACTTGCAAACAACTCCTAGTTTATCGTGTATGTAGGGGGGCAGATCTGTCTCCACCAGCCTTCCTCTCATAAATGTGGCTGAACACTAACAGATGTAGGTTCTTTCAGTCATGGCAGACAAGGTGCAAAGTGTGCACTTTATACCCTACTTCATAATTTGTGGTGTACTGACAAATTTCAGCAACCTAAACCTTTTTAGCACTAGGGTTGTCACCTGTACAGTTTTGAACTACAACACGCTGACATCACAATTCCACCAACTAAACAATATGCCCCCATCTCCAAAACGTACTCACGTCCACACCCCCTGCCTGGACTTCCTTGTCAGAAAGGTGTCAACCCAATTCAGCATATATGGCCAGATTATCATCAGTTGTCTCATGCCTCTCAGTTTCCTCAAAACAGCTTATTCATAATATGTTATATCCAGAATCATGATATAAGCCATGCTATAACATTTAGTAATATATCTTTCTTTTACTAAATGTTCAATTACTTTGGTTTTATTTAGCAAGTATTGAGGAAGTTGATGAAAAGTCTTTGCTAAAATATTGTGGACATTGTAGATGGGATACAGTTTGGCAGAAGTACCTTATTTTTGCATTTGATAAAAAGAAATTAACAATGGAGAACATCGATGGTGCTTCCTTGAACTAAATATGATAACAGGGATTATATGGTTCTGCATCTAACATAACTATCATTAGAGCTGGGAGAAAGAATTTTGATCTAAATTCTTAGCTGGGTTTAGAAAGGGTAAATAATCCCAGGCTACTGAAATGAAAGTGCATATCTGATGTCAGAAAGCACAATGTACAATAACCTCTCTTTTTACTTCTCAGAGCTGCCTCGTGTGTGAGTTAAATTGAAGAAGCCTCTGGAAAAAGAAGTAATGTAAGAAGGAAAGGCAATATATTAAGCAGTAAAGGTAAATATGCCAATAAATAATACAAATTAATGTTTTTAAATTATTGAGTAACAGTTTTTCTTATATGAAATGAGTTACTTAAAAACCCAGCACATTGAAACAATGCAGCTTGATTAAGAATTTACTTTAGGTAAGCCTGTCCCTTTACTGCTGAGATGTAAAAATGGACTGAAGTAATTGGGAGGCCTAGGGAAGGGTGGCTTATCTTTAAGCAGGAATGTTTGACTGGAAAGAAACTTAGTCTCCCATGTAAACATGGACTGTGGCCAGGTTATGTGCTTTTCTCATAGACGGAGGATCTGTTTCAGGCCCAGACCACATGTCCAGGGGGAACAGTTACACGTTGGTTAATTGCAGACAATTCCATTCCTATCCTGGTTATCAGACCTACTGGTCTAGGCTGGATCATTTTCTAGCATACTATCTTCCTAATTGCCTAGAGAGGGAGTAAAATAAAAATATGAAAAGCAGAGCATGTTTGCTTTGAGACTTTAATAAAAATCCAGATTTCATTTAGACATGCAGGAATCAGATACAGAGTTTTCTTTTGGAATATTGCTTCACTCTTCGGCAGTGGCTGTGTTTCACAAATTCCTACTGTACATTCCAATACCAAATATGTAAACATTTATACTGCATTTTTAGGTGCATTTTCAAATGAATAAAGTAGGGCTCATTGATGAAGTGCAAAGTGCTAAAATGCAGAATTGATCATGACCTGATGCTATTCTTTAACGTAATTGCACTCATTCACCCATTCAGCCTGCACTGATGAACGGAGAGCAACTCTGTGCATGCATGAGAATTCCTGGTCATTCCACGATTCCCCTAGCAGGCTGCACCCATGAATGCAACTGATTTATACCATGTAATACCAGGTATCTTTAAATAATTTAATGCATTTGTGGTGTGGGATTGAAGATGCTGCCACTTCTGGTTCACCAGTGCATGAGGCGTTCATAAATGCCAGAAGTGATAGCATCCTCACTTTCAAATCACATCCCAAAAATGCAGTTAATTCTTGAAAGTGGGCACATATTGTGGCAGATGCCTGCTATTACCCTTTCATTCTGGGGCAGAATGAGAGCTGCATTGTGGGTAAAAAGGATGGTAATTTATGTCCACGTATTGCACTTTTCACACTGTGTTTTTAAATAATCCCTAACATTTTCTAAACTTAGCTGTTTTCAGCCATTTTTCTAATGAATATACACCTGAAACATTTTACATAAGATAACCAGTAAGTATAATTAATAACACTTTTGGCATTTCATACATTATTTGAAATTTGTAAGGTTTTTTTGAGTTATAGTATTTTAATGAAACTACCACAACATTTAGGGTGTTATTTACCAAAACTCCAATTTATCACATATTTTTATATTTTAATTTTAATTTTATTAAAACAAATCCAACTAAACTCCAATACACAATTTTATCTTATTTATCATTAAAATAACTCAAAAGAGTCGGGTCGGGAAAAGAAAACTGGAATTGTATGCATTTTTTGGAATTGACACCTGAAAAACAGAATTTTTTTATAAAACCCAGTGCATATTTTCATATTGTAAACAGGACATCTGCAAAGTCTTTCTAAATGATCTCGGCAGGTCTGAGATGTTTTTGAGATCATTTTGAAATCTTCAGTTTGGGCTTTGTACAACTTCAACATATATACTTAATAAGGGGTTATTTCCTAAACCACATTTATTCTGGTTGGACTTTTTGGGGTAGAAACTCAAAATGTTTTGTGTGAAAAAAACTAGAATTTTTCAAGATTTATTATACTGTATCACAATGCTGCAAAAAGCCCAAATCCAAACACCCAGCATCTCAAACCTGTCGAGTTCATGTAGAAGTTAATGGCAGATGACCCTATACCAATTCAAAGATATTGTGGTCTGCGCTGGGTTTAGCCAGATAATCCAAAAAATTTGGGGATTTAGAGGTGATAACCTGAATAAATCATGTGATGTGGGAGTAGAGTACGAAAAATTCATACAACTTTTTTGAGCTATTTTATTGATAAAATAAATGAGATAAATTCAGATTTTAGTAAATAGCCCCTATAAATCTTGAAAGATTCTATTTTTTTTTTTATGAAAGAGTTTTTGCCCAAAATACCTCGACCAGAAAAAAAATCGATGTTTAGTTAATAACACCCTTATTGTTGGAAAATAACAGTTACTTCTTTTTTTCACATTGAAAGTTATTTCTGTTTAACAAGTGACACACACTGCATTCTTGTTTATAGCAAGTCATGTACATTTGAGAATGCATGCTTTAAAATACACTGTGCCTCCATCTCTCCTACTAACAATACTGAAAGATGAAAAGGCACTTAATTCACTCAATTATGTGTTCTATGTTCAACTCTGTAGAGTTTAACATCAGCAAGTGAATTACCAGTGATGGGGCCATAGTGCAAAAGTTAATCTAATAGTTGTACTGTTCAGGCTACTATAAGTGGATATTAAAATCCATTATTCGTTTAAACATAGTGCAAGGTTAGATGTGTATATCTTTTTTCTGAATCAGCTTGTGTTAATCCTGTAATGGTTTGCATAGTACAAGCTCTTACCTCTCTTAAAATGCTGTTCAGTCAGTATACTATAGCAAGGGCTTTTATACCAGAACCTGAAAGCAGCTCAAGCACTTTTTGCTTCATCATATAACATCTGCTTCTACAAGCATGGCTATTAACTCTTTGTAAGATTTTGAATATTACCAGTCTTTTCCACAAAAGTGGTAATCATCCAATACTGCTAGAAAATGCATAGAATGAAATATGAATACAGAAACATTTAGGAGTTAGCTGAAGATTGTCCATGAAATTATATTAGTAATGGTATTTGGTATTATACCTGAACAGGTATTTGGTATTATACCTGAACAGCCCCACACCAAAAGGACCAAAAAGGTGCAGCGTGATAAAGAATACAGTAAGGGAGATTCAAAAAAAATATTTAAAAAAGAACCACAAGCTCCTCCTGTACTAACCACAGTATCAGTAATGTCAGGAGCCGTTATCAAAGCAGTAGCTGTGTTGCTTCTGATATGACACCAGTATAAAATGGAACACATAAGTTTGGGGTTTAAAATTAGTTATTTATTTTAGACTTAAGTCTTACATCACTTTTACTGTAGTGGATGTCACAACAGTCCTAACGTAGTGAAGCCCAAAAGAGAGCACTGGAAACTGAGGTCAGTCAGTCATCCTTTAGCACTTAAAAAAGGCTCAAAGGTATAAGTTACTGTAATTAGTGTTTGTACTATAGAACCAGGGGATAACAACATGACTTCCAAAATAGCAGTCTATTATATCATTTCACTTAAATAAAAATCCTTGATAAAGGCCCAATGAGGGCCGAAACGTTGGATATGCAAGTGATCTCTCAATAAATATTGTTTGGTTCACATCATTTTGGAGTGCTGGTCCATTTTGAAGATTATATTACATTTTGACCAAAGCATCCACTGTTGGCTATTGGAGGAAGAGTATGCGGGTACTTACAGAATAATTATATATATATATATATATTATTGCAACGTTTCGGCTTTCAAACTCGAGCCGTCATCAGAAAGTGAAACCCTTACACCCAGACTATCCCTTTAGCCCCGAACCCATCATGTGACGTCATGATTGACATATGTGGTAACCAATCACATAGATGTAAACAATACATAACAATATACTGTGTACAAGGTTAAAAACTATTATTTACCAATGCACTGAAATAGTGCCTGTGTCAGCACCAACATTATCGAAACCCAAGTGCACGTGCATAGTGAGGGAATTGTGTAAATAAGCAGCCGGCCATCGTAAGTATACATGGATATATATCGCTGCCCTGATATATCATACCAGGGCAGCGAGCTCACAGCAGTGGATTATTATATAACTCCCTATCGCCCCAACAGCACAAGACAGGACAGCTATAAGTTCAGCGGCTCCACTCTCCTACCGCAGCTGCAACCAATCATGTTAGACATCCGTACGCAACCAGTATTCAAGGAGGCTGTCCCTGTTGTGTAGCGGCACGCCCACTTACAATGTGCCCTCCAATCGGCCGTCACTCTCTGGACATACCCACTTTAGTCCCGCCTCCTTCAGGCCAATTGCTATCCTTGCCGTAACTGAGTATCCTAATGCACACGGCTAGACTATTCAAAGCCCTCTGCAACACATAAGCCCTGGTTCGAGTGCCGAAGTAGGGCGAGAGAGCCCACCCCGCACAACATCCATTCTGGGCATAGCAGAGTTACAAAGCAATATATAATGCAACCAATAACAACCAGCTAGCATATAACATTCATAGGTCTGCTGTTTGACTATAGGTCATAAATTGGCACTGTTTTAAACAATATGTTATCCCTTTCATACTTATACTACTATCTCGATACTATTGAAGCCTTTTGCTAAGAGGCCTCAGAAACTCTCCCCCTCTGTATGAGTATGTGCTTCCTCCAGGAAGCTGCCACTGGTGCACGGAGACAAGGATTGCATCAGCACCATTACATGCATACAGGCTTGATGTCAGCGCCAGTGTGAGATGTCATTATTTAAATTCCTGTTTTTTTTTTGTAATGTAAGGTGGCTCGGCCTCCCGTCCTCTTTTTATTTGTACTTTTAATTAAATGTGTTATTTTTTTTAAATGTATATTGCAAGCTACAAATAAATTATACAATTTTTCTGTTGGAACTTCTAATGGAACTTCTTTAACAACACTGGGCCAATTTGGATCCAGGCAGTAACCAAGGACAACCTATTCTAATTTGGGCGTTCTATCTGCAGTTTGTTTAAAAAAGTTAGATTGATTAATTGTTGTGGGTAAGTGTCCAGGATATTTGTCCAGTGCTGAGAAATGAGCCTACTCCTTTTATAACCATTTGCAGAAGCTGCCTGTTGTTGAGCAGAACTCTCTTTCTCATCTGAGCTCAATGCACCCGCTGTGGTTATAATAATGTTCTGATCTTGCTCCCTTACCACATCGAATAAAGCAAATCTATATCTACAAACCATTCTGAGGTTGAGAGGGGTTATTCTCCATTTTACTGTAAGAGCCTAGGGTAGAATGTGGAAGAACCTGCTAACCAACCCACAAAGTCCCTGGGTTTCTGTGAAAAGCCATTAGGTATGAGGTAACAAATTCAGATTAGTTTGGGTATTAGTGTGGAAAAATTCTTACCTGCACACATAGTTACACTGATTAATGATTTAGGGTGGTAGCCTCATTTGTCCACAACACAACATTAGCAGGTTTGTAGTTTTAGGGTGAATAGTGTGACATAAAATATGTAGCAGAAATGCAGTTACCAGTAGCTGCTAATCAGTAATTATTTTTCATATGTCTACTGCAAGTTAGAAAATAATTCAGGCTAAAACAGAGGTAAAATGCTGGCATATATTTTAGAACAATAATAGTTCATATGAACCATGGATGCAACTTGGTCTTTTCCTATGATCATTGCACCTTAGCACCTATATTGAGTCATCTCTATGGAAGTGTAAGTCATCACCTACATCATAGGTCCCCAACCTTTTTTACCCATTGAGTCACATTCAAATGTAAAAAGAGTTGGGGAGCAACACATGCATGAGAACATTACCTGGGGATGACAAATAAGAGTTGTTATTGGCTATTTGGTAGCCCCTATGTAGACTGTCAGCTTAGAGGAGGCTCTGTTTGGAAGTCCATTTGGTTTTATGCAACCGAAATTTGCCTCAAAGCCTGAAATTCAAAAATAAGCACCTGCTTTGAGGCCACTGAGAGCAACATTCAGTGGGTTGGTAAACAATATGTTGATCATGAGCCACTGGGTTGGGATCACTGATCTACAGTAGATCATCAGTGTGCCTGTTTATCCAATACATTGCAAGACAAGTATGCATGCTGTCTTTTTATGTTTACTGTTATTTTAAAACAGTAGTCAAATTAAATATTCAGACATTATACAGTTTATATTATACAGTTTATATAAAGAAATGTAAACTATTCTGTTAAACTGATTAAAATGCAACCTTGCTATTCCTTTTTATTAGTAAGCATTTTCATTAGAGTAGTTGGATAAAGTATGAGAAAATGTGTTCCTGTCTTTTATTTATGGATGTTGCCAACATGAGGGTAAATTTGTATTACATAAGTCTTAATAGCACCATTTTGTAATGTTGAAACCAGACTTTGGTGCTGCAATGTCTTGCAACAAACACTCTGCTTTGTAGTTGAAAATTAAAAAAAAAAAAGAAACTCAGTTTAAAGCTTTAGTATTATTATAACTACAAATAAAGTTAATACAATGGAAGTAACTACAAATGGTGGGAAAATATAACATATAAAATATAAAATAAAAAAGCTCTCCTTACGCTAACAGAGAGGTAGTCAGTCAGTTTGTAACTCCATGTAGTGAAAAATACAGACATCTGTTACTGCAGAGCTCAATTAACTTCCAGAAATGTGATTACCACAGATCAGGAGTTACTTATGTTTTTCCTCATCTGGTTGAGAATATTCTACAGTGATAAAGCTAATTGTCACACAAAATGTGACAAGTTATGTATCCCTCAGGCTCATTTAGGACAAACTATATGCCAATTCAAAAGTGGCAGGGTTTTTTTTTTTCATTTTTATATATAAAGTATTAACTGTGTGTAAAATATTAACTGTAATCTGTGTACAAATTAATTTTTTTAATTTCCTGCTAGAGATTAAAATGATGAAAAATGTTGAGACGATTAATTGCTTTGCCTTGGTCTAAGATCATAGTAGCAAACCACCGAGACCCAGATCATTAAAGAATGAATGTGATTTCTCTGATATGGTTTTTTTTAAAGTTTAACAGGTTTTAAACACATTGCATTTGGTTGGGTAGTGGTTAATATTAAACATGGGTTTACAAAAGATTTACACAAAATTGTATGCTGTCTACTTAAGTGACACATTCCTTTAACTAGGGAAAGAATTTCCTATTTGGATTCGCTATCCTTAAATCCTATGGTTCTGCTGTATTTTCTGGATGCCTTATTGTGTAATCCTGGCAGTTTGAAGCCAGGAGGCTTCCTGTTTTTCTTCATTGGACGCGCCGTAATTAATAATGTCCTCCCCAATGTGGTAACCAGAGTTGAGCAACTGAGCATGCTCCAAGCCAAAAGCATTTGTGGATAAGAAATAGGGATTTCAAAACAGTTATGCTAAACATAAGTGTCAAATTAAAGGGGTGGTTCACCTTTAAGTTAACTCTTAGTATATTGTAGAAGGGCCAATTCTAAGAAACTTTTCAATTGGTCTTCATTATTTATTTTTCATAGTTTTTTTTTATGATTTGCACTTTTCTTTTATTTCTTTGCAGCTTGCAAATGGGGGTCACTGACACCATCTAAAAACAAATGCTCTGTAAGGCTACAAATGTATTGTTATTGTCACTTTTTGTTACTTATTCTGTTCAGTCCATCTCATATTCCTATTCCAGTCTCTTATTCAAATCAATGCAGGGTTGCTAGGGTAATTTGTACCCTAGAAACCAAATTGCTGACACTGCAAACTAGAGAGTTGCTGAATAAAAAGCTAAATAACTCAAACCACAAACAATAAAAAATTAAAACCAATTGCATCATATTAAAAGTTAACTGAAAGGTGAACAACCCCTTTAAGTATTTATATAGCATTCAGGGAGCATTCTTAAAGATTACCTTTATTTCTTCATTAACAAGCTTGCAGAAATACATGTACCCTGGAGACCCTTTTCAGATTCTTTTGTATGGGCACTTTGTGCTGTAAATTGGTAATATTTTAAAGGACAAGGAGAGCTAATATCACTGGGGGTGCAAAATTGTGGGGCTTACCCAATACCTTGGGGAAAATTCTAATTCTTCCAGATTTATTATATCTCGAAACTGCTAAAAGTCCGAATTAAAAATACACTGGGTTTCATCTGATAATCTCAAAAGTTCGGGTTTTAAAAATCTAGCAATTCAGGTGTCAAATTTTTGTCTAGAACATTCTTTCAATAGTGTAGCATATAATGTATGCAGTATAAAATAATATGTTTATATACATTTACAACCACTAAGTTTGCAACAGAACACAAAGAATTACCATTGAACTTGTGGCAAAAGTTACTCCTTGAACTTGTGCATTGTTGCTCCTGCTACTGCTCTGTACATCCCTCACCTTCTTGTAAACCACCACCTGTTGATCTATTGATAGTGATGGGCGAATCTCACCCGTTTCGCCGAAAAATTTGCGAATTTCCAGCGAAATTTGCGAATTGGCGAAAAAATTTGCGAAGCGAGTCACGCGTCAATCGCATTGCATAGTTTTTGGCGCGCGTCGCGTCGTTTTCGACGTGTCGCCTCAAAAACGACACGCGACTCATTTTTTTTTGCCAAATTTTTGCTGTCGTTTCGAATTTATTCGCCAGCGGCGAATCGCGGGAATTCGCAGCGAATTCGCCCCTGGCGAATAAATTCACCCATCACTATCTATTGATACAGGAGTACCTTTGAGTTACCACAAGCTCAGAAATGTTGCAGTACATTTGATGTTACCAAAGTGTCTTACATTGATAGACACAGTATACTTGCACCTAAGGAATTAGGAGCGTCATTATTATTGACTGAAACAAATAACGCAAACACTGAAGATTTTCAGTGCAATTTCGTACAATGATCAGTAAAGTCAAGGGCAATTGCAAGCATTGTATTGCATCTGCCACCACTGTATCAGGTGCAACACCACCTGGAATTATACTGGCATTATGGGGAAAACACCAAATATGCTTTCCTGCATAGTCATTTTTGTTAGTACGAACAAGTACTTAGAACTTATGGCATATAAATGAGCCCAAATATGCTTTGTCTGTTTTCCTGTATAGTAATTTTTGTAAGTATGAACAAGTACAAAGAACTTGTATCAAAATGTTATCAGCTTCATTTATTGAAAACAGAGCTAAATGGTTGAAATTGCAAATAGTTTCCCTGCTGCCTTTTTCTTCGGACAATTACTGCATTTGGGGGCTTTGGGAGATGGTGAATATGTATATTGTTTACTGTTTTGTGTGTTAATTGCTATTCTGGGGATGCTAATTTACTTTTTCGTGCTGCATATTTCTTTCATGTTGCTTTTATGCTTCGGTATGCAAATTTCTTTTATCATTATTATTGCTCAATGTCCCTAGGTTTCAGTTATTAGTTGTACCATGGTGATAAGAAGCTGCTGGTTATGTAACTGCCTTTTGGTCCAAGCTGAGATGCTGTTTGTGTTCTGATCTCACTTTAATTGCAGCAGAAATATGCAAACTCAGTTAATGCTGTAGTACAATACCTC
>CM044443.1:75893144-75910536 GCA_024363595.1 Xenopus borealis | reverse complement strand
GTGAATCCCCCATAGGCTTTTTTTTCTATTACCTGTTCAAATAGCATTCGTATGATCGTCGATCGTTTGAATCATACGAATTTTTCGTACGATTGAACGAAATTTTTCGAGAATTGCCGTCCGATCATACGAGTTGATTGAGAAATCAAATAGCGCTCAAAAAGTGGCCTAAAACTATTCGATTTTATCAAATTCTAATCCGATAATCAAATGTCTGCCGAATTTGAGGGCTTTTAGCCCTTGAATTCTTGAATATTGATAAATTTGCCCTTATCTGTAAGGAGTCTGTTCTGCCTGTGCTTGTATGAGTTTCCTCCAGGTACACTAGTTAGCTCCTTCACTCCGAAAACATACAAAGAGGTTAACTGGCTCAGATAAAATTGACCGTAGTGGGTATGTGATAGGTACAGGTATGGGATCCGTTATCTGGAAACCTGTTATCCAGAAAGCTCTGAATTATGGAATGGCCAACTCCCATAGACTTTATTTTATACCAACAATCCATAGTTTTAAAAATGATTTCCTCTTTCTCAATATCTTATACTTGATCCTAACTTAGATATCATTAATCCTCATTGGAAACAGAACCAGCCAAATGGGTTTATTTGACATGAATTTTTAGTAGACTAAAGGTATAAAGATCCAAATTATGGATAGATCCATGATCTGGAAAACACCAGGTTCCAAACATTCTGGATAATGAGACAAATTCCTGTACCTTAAACTGTAAGCTTCACTGGGGCAAGGACTGATATAAATGTTATATAATCTCTGTAATGCACTGCAGAATATGTTGGCACTATATGAATAAAGAAGATGAAAAATAAATAGCAAGATTTGAAAATAGGCTAGCTAAATGCAACCTCTTGCCTAACAAAAAGCTTCACCTAATAAGTTTGACATATTAAGTGTCAAATGGTATTTAGAGATTCTTGGACACTATTTCAGTTATTTGTTTCTCTGTAAAATATGTAAGCAGTTAATACAAAATCTTGGAACAATAAAGAAAGCATGCTTGTTTGGATCTGTATTCAAAGGATGCTGGAATGTTTGAGGACACAAGTGATGTTTGTGAGCTGCGGATGTGAGTTGTTTTGCATGATATAGCTCCTCCCTTCACAGATCATTATATTCCCCTTAATAATGTTTCCCTGTGCTTTGCCTTTTTCTTCATGAGCTTAGCCTCCCCAGGGGGTCCCTGACAATAGCCTCAAACATCATTAAGGGCTTACTGGAGTGAAGAGGAAAGAATTTTACATATTTTAACAGTAATGGTTTAATACTGTGTATGAATTCACCTGATAGGCAGAGGGAGAGGGGGGAAAGCTGTGAGCCATATCTGAGATAAATCTTCCATTATGATGTAAATGAGTTTAGCAATGTAGCTGCTTTAATTGACCGTCACCGTTTTTCCTAATATACACCACAATACAAAACATTTTGTGTATTCGTTTATGCAAATTTTTCACCAGTTTCCCCCTTCCTTGTATTTTGCTTATTATATCATCATTGAGATTGCAGAAAAATGTTGCTGAATTATTACAAAAATCTGTAGTCCTGTGGAGACGCTTTGGGTAATATAATTTTGCATGAAATTTTAACAGAACTAGGCATTTTATAGCAATACGCCATTTTAGCATATTGTGTCATCAAGCTATGCTCTAAAACTATTTGAGGGTTGGGGCCACATGTGGTCCTCCAAGAGATTGTTTTATGCTTGCAAAGCTGTCTAAGTGCTTTACTGATTATTTTATAATAGGATTCCAAAATTAGAGAAATCAGTCAGGTCTAGTAATTGGCCAGAAAGACAAATACATTGTCGCTCTCATAGAATTAGCTTTTTTATTAAGACAAAATCTAAGAATTGTCTCCAAGTACAGTTGCCACAGACTTTATGTTATGGATATATGTCTTTTGAAATGTCACAGCTTAAGATCTCCAAATTACAGTGGCTTATTTTAAGCAATGGCTACTATAGATCTGCCATTTCAAAGAAGAACACCACTAAATTAAAAAAAAAAATATATATATATATATATATATATTTTACTTAAAATCCACCCCAAGCAATTGCCAAAAAAATCACCAAAAATGTTTTTATGTACTATAACCAGGCATACCTACGCTAGATCATGAGAAACTTGAGAATGTTTACTATTGACTGGTTATACCCTGTTTCTTATTTATTACACTGTACATTAACTTGCAGTTAAAAGCATGTAACAATAATATATTGTCATGAGGGTCATATCTATAGTATTTTAACATTCAGTTAGGCTTATGTCAGCATTATTCAGGGTCTCATCACATGGTCTCCATTATCAATAAACTCTCCTTTCCTTTTCCAGTGATATATGGTGACCAAAGAGAGGAAATGTGTTAATATGTTGATTGGCTTGCCTTATAATGGTAGTATTTATATACAGTATTGTATATTTTGTTTCCTGTAACATTTCCAATAGGGGACTAGTCCTAATAAGAAACTTGAATCCCCTGTTATGGTAGAATATCCTAATATCAACAGGGGCTTTACTTTATTTATATTTTATGTTTAATTCTGTTCTGTTAGATCAGATGTGTCAGAAATGTACTTGTTTATCTTGCATCTACAATAAAACCTGAGAACTTCATGCTGACAAAATGTCTGTCTGGTCACACTATGTGAGTGTGAAGGCTTGGTAACAGAGCTGAAACTGAATAAATTTGAAATATTGCATAAAAGCCTGCTGTGTGCTAATTTATACTATTTATATATATATATATATATACATCCCCTCACCGATATTTGCTTTGGAGTGCGGATATTCGCTTGAAAGTTTATATATATATATACACATACACAGTACATAAAATATATATTATATATCTCATTCTTGGCCCTGCAATGTTAAAATGCCTTACACTGAAATCCTTTTGTTTATATATAGATAGATGCCAGATAAACTGTAAAAGATAGCCAGCAGTTAATGTCTTTCACTATTAAAATCTACATAACACCAGAAAAAATTACTAATTTACTAAAAGAGTATGTGCAATGCTTTTCCCCAATATACAGTGTAAATGATAGGTGTAATTCTGAAACAGTGCATTGGCATAATGTACAGTACAAGGCAAAAAGAGTGGGTATATAGTAGGTGCAATTGGTGCTCTGAGTAAAACAAGTGCCTATGAATTTGTTTTTGGTCATAAATAAGCCCATGTCTTCCAGTTTTTGCAAAATCTGAGGAACACTAAAAGCAAAATAAACTATACAACCCATAAAAACATTTAAAAAAGGACTTTAAAGGTCTCAGAATTATATTTCATAGGGACAGGCTGACCGGGTGATCCATTCATTTTAGCTATTAATACTAGGACGTTATGTTCTATTTGTGTAGCCATACTAATATCCCTGGTTCATACTTGTATTTTTTGTTGTTTGGATGCTCTTCTATTCTGCAAGAATATTAAAATGTACAGAAGCAATAATATAAATGTTCTACCATTATATAGCTTGGTTCCAACAGAACAGAACCATACATTTTTCATGCAAAATGATCAGAGAATCAGTGCAATAAAATCTGACCTTTAAAATCACAGGGCTTTAATCACGCATTTTGTGCACATAGAAGAAAAATAATGAATGTAAATGTCCCTACAACCTGTACACTAATCTCTCTCTCTCTCATGCTTTGCAGTGATAGTGAAACCAAGATCCACTTGGAAATTTGAACACTAGCCAATGTTCCTGAATTACATGTAGGTTAACTATATGATTACAGATAATGAGTCAGTTAGTTCCTAGTCTATAAGGGTTTCATTTTTAGTGTAGTGTATGGGGCAGAGGTAAGCAAATGTATAAGGATTCAAAGAAACTGACACTGCTATTTAAAGCACAATGATCCCCTTTCCAGAATAGTTTTAGAGAAGTGAGAAAGGAGAAGGAGAAGGTGGTGAAAAATTTAATTTTCAAAAGAGAAAAATTAAGTGGAGTTAAAACCAAATAGACACAGAAGAGTATGCGTTATACATGATATATATATATATATATATATATATATATATATATATATATATATATATATATTTCAACAGAAGTAAGGGGAAATTAAATTATAATTTTAGAAATCAACATTTTTTTTTAATATTAGCTAGTTTCACACTTAATGCCTCCTCGGTAATAAGTTTCATCCTGTTGTTGTTAATGTTTCGGCTTTAAGAAATTTTGTCACTATCTTGGTCAATTCAAACACAGCACAAAATCAATAGAGGTTGTTAACTGGTAAATCCTGCTGTTTTCTCATAACTTGAAAGTTTGGCCATACCTTTAATGTGAGACACTGGATCACTGACCAACAGAGAGGCTTCAGAATCAAGTGGACTCAACCAAGTTGGAAACGTTGGGAATTTCAAAACTCTTTCTCTAAATTGACTAATTATTTTGACATTTGGCTTAAGTTGAAGGTAACATCTGAGCATTTATATTTCATCCTATCTCACAAGAACCATGACATGTATAGTTATAGCAGAGGTCTGTCATATATCCATTTATTGTTGGTTTTGTGCACAGGTAATGGCAATACAATACAAATAAATAGTATTGACATAATATTGCTATAAATACATTATTTTCTAATATAGTGCTTGATAGTAAATCATGCAAATACATATAGAAATGATGATTGTGTACCAAAACCTACTTCAGAAAAAAATAATTATAATATTCTAATTGCAGGCTACTATAATTAATATTAGATGTAATTACAATAAAGTTGATATTGTTTTACAAATGTAAACAGACCATTGACTGTTTAGCTGTTTCTGCCGAGGCAAGATTTTATACTTATGAAAGAGAAATGTTTCCAGACACCTCACTGTTGCAGATAAAATAAATTCTATTTTTTTTTTTTTATTATTCTTGTCGGCTGTGGGAGCCACAATTAGGAAGTCCAATATTTTACGTGGCAATTTATGGAGCATTGCCTTTGAATAAACCATCATCTTATTCATATATTATCTTCATGGCTTGGTCAATCAAAGTTATAATGCTCTATGCCTTGTCAAGGACAACAGTTCTTTTTTAAAAACGATCGTTTTCAAAAGACAAATACTGTATTATATATGTCACATTGAAATTTAAAGTTTTTCATCTCCAGAAGATACTATTTTGTCAGTTATTCTGTAATTCAGAAGCCATGGATCTTTATGAGGATGTCGAAGGTGAATCAACTTACTGTACAGCCTAGAGAACTTTGCCTTTCCCAATAAAACATGGTTTCTGTGCATATGGAATCTTGAGAGGCTAAAAGGACCTCTGGTGTTAAACCTAGGTGGGAACATTATTTGTCTTTTATTTGATTTTTGTCTTTTTGTTGGCTGTTGCAGGTTAATCCAACCCACTGTTAGATAGGGACCATGTAAAGTATAGCAAGTGGTAATCAGGCTTAAAGAGGATTTAAAACAAAAATGAAAAAAGTGTTCCTCTGAGCATTTTTGCAGTTCACATGAATTTTCTCTTTTTAGCTGTTTCTGAGATAATAGCCATATAATAGAGTAGATTTAATAGCAGGCTTACAGTTCAAAAGTATTTATTTATTGTGTCAATTACCATGTAAAATGGATTTTAGGATCTAATGCAATGTGTTTCTAGATGCCAATTATATTTACCTATTTAAGAGAAAATATACAGTGGGTTATAAAGTTACTGAATTGACTTCTGTTATCTTACTATTACGTTATACATCTTTAAGAAGTTTTCTTTCAACATAAAAAAGTCATACGTGTGTGACAAGAGTCCAGGGTAAGCTGTTTGGTAGCTTGTAAAAACATTTAAGTGGAGTACATGCCAATCTTAGGAAGCATTCTGGCATAAGCAACGCAACTCAAAATACCTGGTAAGACTGATATGTTGATCTCTTAAAAGTATCAGAGTCAACCACATGAGGTAGACACATCACCTTTTTATTTCTCCAGCTGCTAAAATTGGACTATAAACTCTGCGGGAATAGGTATTTGAGTACCTGTGTTAAAAAGACTTATAACAAAAGTCTAGTGAATACGAAACACAAGCTGCAATTGCTCAAACGTATGCCTGTTTGGCCAGAGGACTGCATTAAAAACATTTTCTTCTTTTCATTATCTGTTTCTTTTGCTATAATACTGATAGCTAAATATCAGTTACTAACCTGGCTGGGGCAAATCATTCTGAACAAGCTGAGATAATCTTCAGCATGTGAAGAATTTAATCTTGATAGGCCAGGTGCTTGGTTTTTATCCTTTGACAGCCCAAGTTTAGTTCTGACCTTACATGAGTTAAATGGAAAATATCACGTTTCACTAGATCAGCTGTTATAAAGCACTAAACTTATCATGGTCAGCTTTGTGTAGCCATTGGGTTCCCCTAAGAGATCAATGACCCGGCTCTTGGAAGTGACCCATCCCCGTGCACCAAGAAATAATTTCCTTTTTACTGGAGGAAATTAAGTAAACTCAAATTTTTCTTTATTACTACAAAGTCCACAGGAAAAAAATGTTTTATGCATTACCTTGAATGTAATTTTTTCATCAAATTACAAAAGACATATAAATAAGTATCAAAGATTATATATAAAATATTTTTTTGTCTTTATTTTGAAATGCACTACTTTACAAAAATGTTTGCTTTTACGCAGAAATTAAACCAAATAGGGTATTGTCTGCCACTGATGTCCGTAGAAAAGAGCAGCAGGCAAATTGTCCCTGTCCAACTGTCATCACTTCTGATGTTATGAAACGGAAAGTAGCCTGACTGACACACAATGAAGCCCTTTACTTTACTGAAGCCCTTTACTCAAGTGGTTTGGCAACATATCAGGCATTTTATCTGCTGATTTTTCCGCTGGAAGTTAATGGCAAATTGGATGCCACATAAGATATAAGCCTTAATAGTAAAGTGTCCTTTTAACTTTTTGTGCAAGCAAAGGCAGTGGGAAAAAGGGGCTGGAAATATTTGAAATATGTATAGTTAACTATTACCTGGTAGATAAAAATCAACTTTGGTAACTTCCATCTTGGGTGCTTATTGGTTTCTTCCACTCCTTTTTTCAGGCATATAAGTGACACTAGTATATATTTGCAAGTAAAATGTCTCTTTAATACCAAGGTTGATCTTGGAAAATTTGCCCAGCAAACTTTGCTCCCATCTTGAGGGTTGAAGGCTGTGGCTGCTGGCCAGTGAGACAGAACTATTTACAGTGACACATTACAATGCATTTTCTTGAAGGCAACTAGGAGGGATTGCTCCAGTTGTCATACAGAGATCTCTGAATACACAACCCATCTCATACAGGACACTGATTTGCAGATGTTGAATGATCTAAAGGCCTAGAATCATGTATTATGTAAGTATTAATACAAAGGGCAGCTGTACAAGGCTCCACTGCTCCTTAGCAATGCACATTGTGCCTTAGTGAAAGTAATAGTTGCAAAGTATATTTTGAAGCAAGGACCAAGAATAATATGCATAAGCACTTTATTAGGATCCTGGCAGTAAGCACAAGTTAGCAAGTGTTTTGCAACTAGCACTGAACATCTTTGTTGTAAATTAGTCTAAAGGGCACGTTATTAAAATTCGAGGTTGTGGAAAAAACTCAAACAAAACTTGTGCTACTCTATTTTTCTTATGCTAGCTGACGATGAGGCTGAATGTCTTGAATGTTTTAATAAACTGGGAAAATAAAAAAGAAATAAAGTTGTTAATATTCCCATTAACTTCTATACAACCTCATCAGCTTTTACGTACAAGGTTTATCCTTGCGATTTTTCTTTTTTTTCCCTTTAATAAATTCTGACTATTCAAGGCTTCAGAAAGTACTTGAACATTTGTTTTCTGTCCTTTTGTTTTGATAAGTCAACTCCTATGTATCGTAGTTAAAGGGAAACTGTCATGGGAAAACATGTTTTTTTCAAAACGCACCAGTTAATAGTGCTGCTCCAGTAGACTTCTACACTGAAATCCATTTCTCAAAAGAGCAAACAGATTTGTTTATATTCAGTTTTGAAATCTGACATGGGGCTAGCAATTTTGTCAATTTCCCAACTGCCCCGGTCATGTGACTTGTGCCAGCACTTTAGGAGGGAACTGCTTTCTGACAGGCTGTTGTTTTTCCTTCTCAATGTAACTGAATAGTATGCAGTGGGACATGGGTTTTACTATTGAGTGCTGTTCTTAGATCTACCAGGCAGCTGTTATCTTGTGTTAGGGAGCTGTTGTCTGGTTACCTTCCCATTGTTCTGTTGTTAGGCTGCTGGTTGGGGGAAAGGGAGGGGGAGATATCACTCCAACTTGCAGTACAGCAGTAAAGAGTGATTGAAGTTTATCAGAGCACAAGTCACATGACTTGGGGCAGCTGGGAAATTGACAATATGTCTAGCCCCATGTCAGATTTCAAAAAGAAATATAAAAAAAACCAGTTTGCTCTTTTGAGAAATGGATTTCAATGCAGCACTATTAACCGATGCATTTAAAAAAAAAAAAAAATGATAGGATCTCTTTAAGCAGAGATAGCAGTATTAAGAGCTTCTCCCTTGCACTGACAAATTTATATACAGTTTGTTTCTCTTCCACTTCCAGTACCTATGGGGGAAATTCACAAGAATTTGTGAATAAAACTTTGCATGTTGCAGTTTGATATTAATCATTATGCTTTTAGCGCATTGCTAATCCTAATTGCACATTTGAACCTTTAACACTTGCTTCAAGGTGGTGTTAACTTTTGGAGCAAACGTAACAACTTTTTCATTAAGAAGTTTTATTCTATACACTGCACACTATCGCAAACTATACAATTTGCAATCACTATCCTACTGTCCTATAAGGGGCAAAGTGTTTGCAAAGGCAAAATTGCTCACTTTCGAACATTTATTTGCACTGCAAATAAATTGCACATTATGTTTATGTTAGTGACCAATATTGCATTCCCCCCTAAAGGTGGCCATACACGCAGAGATCCGCTCATTTGGCGATGTCGCCAACAAGAGGATCTCTCCCCGATATGCCCACCTTGACGTGGGCGATGTCGGATCATAATTGAGGCCATACGGGCAGTCGGATCGCAGGACCGCATCAACGAACAGATGCGGCCACAATCCGACGGGATTTTTAGTCCAGATATCGATCGGTGAAGCCCGTCGGAGGGCCCCATACACGGGCCAATAAGCTGCCGACTTGGTCTGTTGGCAGCTTTTATCGGGTATATGGCCACCTTAAGTGTTCCAGTTATTTGCATAATAGTTAATAGAATTAGAAAAATGAATAGAATTAGAATTAGTTCAAAGCCCCACATTTTAATGATAATCGATATCCTGAAAAGGTGTGCTCTAAATAGATTTTGTAAAAACTATATTCCTCCTCTTCAAAATTGTATTTAGATAGACTAGTGAATGTGCATCATTTAGTTCCAATTCACACCATAACACACTGCTTTGTGTGAAGCATACATTTACTATAATCAAGAATTCATGTAATTCTTTAAATTAATATAACACTCATTTTCTTGAAACGGAGAGAAACATAACAATAGATGTGTTTTGTCTGTAATGTTCTTTATTTAGCTTGAAGGCATGTATACTGCATGTGGGCATAAAAAATTACATTTCTGGTTTAAATCATGTTAACCATTTAGCCTAGAGCAGTAAGGGAAGATCAGAATCCTGTATTCTAATATTCAAGTCCAGTCCTGATGTTCTCAGGAACTATTGGGTAATGTAATAAATGGTCTTAATTGGCTACATGTTTAGTAACTTACAGTATAGCAACCAATCAAAAGGCAGACTTTTTCTGCAATGGTGTTTTGTGCAACTGCCTAGTCCCCTTAATCACCATCTACTCTAGAGTAGAGTATCAACTCTTCCATGTCAATTATCCAAAACCTATACTATTTGTCAAAGCCTGTCAGATTGTTGTTGCATGATATAATTTAAAATTGAATTTATTTTTGTGGGATCAGTGTAGTGCATTGAACTACTACTATCTCCTCTTGGTGTTCGACCACGGCTTGCACAATTCAGTAGCTAGATTTTGATGTGACACTCACCGGTCTTGCTACTGGTATAGATATCACTACCAAATATTTCTGGAGAATTTATCATTACTTTTAAGCACTGCAGTAAAATTTTCCATCTGCTTACCAAATGGTAAGGCAAGCTCTTGAGATCTGCACTGCAGAAAATCCTTTATTAGAGTTGACAGACAACTTTGAAGAATTATGCATTTCATTCATGTAATAGAATAAATCCTAGTTTTAGGTTAATACTGACTTGTGTGTGATAATCACTAAGACTCACCTCTCCTGCCTCCGGCTGTGGAAGAGTTCAGCTAACTGTTTTCAGTCCTGTTCAGCACAGCCTATAATATTCTTCTGATCTCCTAAAATGTATTTACTTTTATTCTCTCAGTTTATGTACTAAAACCTCAGGGGTAGAAACAGAAATGTTTAAATAAAGAAGAAATGTACCCCCTTATGCCCCCTTGATGGCTACTGACTATTCTAATTTAGAGGAAACCTCTGTAGGGTAATAAGCATGAATGGATAAATGTACTGCTCAAGCTTCAGATACAGAGCTGGTGGGACAAATATCTTCTGGAGAATTAAACATTAGTGATGGGCGAATTTATTCGCCAGGGTCGAATTCGCGGCGAATTCCCGCGATTCGCCGCTGGCGAATAAATTTGCGAATCACCAGCGAATCATGCAGATGATCCCAGGGGGCAGCCCTTGGTACTTAAAATTACAACTTTCTATTTAGGATTACACAATGGCACATACTGCTAAAAATGTATATTTTTATTAATGAAGATGAAGCAGGGTTTTACATATGAGCTGTTTTAAGCAATACATTTTTATAGAGGCCCATGTTTTTGGGAGTATAGTTTTCCTGTAAAGGAATTGTTCTGTCTAAAAGTAAAAAGTAAAATAGATATAAAACATGTTTTCATTATAGTTAGTTAGGCAAAAATGTAAGGTATAAAGGCTGGAGTGCCTGTAAGTCTAACATAACAGAGCAGAACACTACTTCTTGCTTTTCAGCTTTCTTTTGTTTACACTGACTGGTTACCCTGGTTACCAGGCAGTAACCAATCAGTGAATTGAGGGAGGGCCACATGGGTCATAACTGCTGCTTTTGAATCTGAGCTGAATGCTGAGGATCTGAAGAGCTGAGAAGCAGGATGTTGTGTTGTATTCTGTTATGTTAGAGATCCAGTCACTGCAGCCTTTATACATTACATTTTTGGCTAACTAACTATATTAGAAACATTTTTTTATTTTGCACAGCCTATCTATTTACCCAGTTTTTATTTTTACCCTGAACTGTTCCTTTAAGTTAAATTGGTGATATCACAGGAGGTAGACTCATGCTGTCACACAAGTGGGGCTGTTATGTGAAGATCTGTGATTGCCCAATCGCTGTCGATCTCAGCAAGTCCTGCTTGGTTTTCCTAATTAGACAAATCAGGCAGGCAGTTTTTACCCAAACAGCCTTTCCAAAAACCTGGCTGTCCGGGTCAAAACTAGGCAGATGGCAGTCAGACTGGTAATTTTTTAGCCAAATTTGACTACTTTTAAAACTTAGTGGTGGGTTTTCAAACCACGATCATTTTTTAAAAATGTACCTGAGGGGGAAAGGAGATTTGGGGTTAGGTCAGAGTTCTCCTGACAGCTGTTTAGAGAGAATGTAGCAGTGCTGCGGCCAGTGTAAGGGGCACAGCTGGTCCCTCCAGGGCACTGCAGTACATGGGTGTGGTGTGTGTAGCTGGGCACTTGAACAGGGTCCAGTGGGCACTGCAAAGTGCATGTAGGATTTAGAGTGGCTATCATTGGTGGTTATGGGGCAGCTGGGTGCTTGATTGAGCTGCTGTGTGTCCTGCAGTAAATAATATCTCTTGTTAGAAAGCAGTATTATAATACAATACAAGCAAATACAGAGTAGTTGTCTTTTATTCTTTTATATGTATAGTTCCCATCTTCTGTAAATATCGGCAAAATAGCTTGCACAGGATAATCCTTGAAGTGTTTTTGCAGAGAAAAGTATATCTTGCACTTGGTATTTTTAATATCTATTAATTTGTCTGTTTTCCTTTGCTTTCTGGTTAATCTGCTTTCTCCTGCCTGTGTATTTTACTCTGTAAGTGGCAGGGATTTGTGCTTTAGTTGCCGTCCTCACTAACAGCTGCAGTCCAGCTGCTGGCATCCCTGCTGAGGGAGAGTGTTAAAACCTCTCAGGGGTCAGAGCTGTGGTATGTCGGTTTCTATAGCAACCAGCCAAAGGGCTACTTTCTATGAACAATTCCCCTACTCAGCCCTGTCCTCCAGTTAGCTCAGACGAAGAGTATGCAGTTCTGGGGGAAGGTTTGGGAGAAGGAAAAAGCTTGTTGAGGTCTCTTTAATAAAAGGTAGAGGGAGAATATGAGACACTGTGACATATAATTACTTATCAAAATAGAACAGATTGATTTATATCTAATTGATATACTGAACTGCATCATGTGGTGTTTCAGGCACACAAGGTGAGGCAACGGCTTCACCTTTCATTAGATTACAAGTACTATATGGAAATTGCATTTATTTTACGGACACTAAAATTGCTAATGTTTTGCCCAGGACAGTTTTAAAAATCCCTATATTTCTATCAGTAATATTTATCATTAATGCTTATTTCTAAAATGCAACATATTCCACAGATTTCAAGCAAAAATACAAACAATAACCAATATGACCTTGGTCAAAAGAGCTTACATTGGCTGCAGCATGACTTGACCCAAGTCACTAAAAGGTACAGGAAGTTGTATTGCTCCCCACTATTCTCTATGGGAACACACAGCAGCCATCAGTGAGTCGGTCTATTTATTCCTGGCTGCTCTATTGCCAGACAACTTATAGTATATACTAACCCCAGGATGTTTCATCCAAAGGATGACATAGCAAGAATTAACGCCCCCATACTCGGGCCGATAAAAGCTGCCGACAGAGTTAGCAGCTTATTGGCCTGTGTGTGTGGTCATCCGACGGGCTTCCCCGATTGATATCTGGCCAAAAGTCAGCCAGATCTCGATCGGGCATTTTTAAAAATCCAGTTGGATTGCAGCCACATCTGTGAGTGTATGCGGTGCTGCAATCCGACCACCCGTTTCAGAGGCATTATGATCCAATTGTGGGCGACATCACCAAACGAGCAGATCTCTACGTCTGTAGCCACCTTTAGGATCCCTGTAATGCACAAGCATAATAAACAGTTTTAGCTTTCAGTCAAGAAATAGAAAAACACATTTTCACCTTTTCCACCAATCAGAAGATAGTATTAATTATACATAAGTTGTTTTTATCTAAAGACAAAAAACACTGACAAATAGACTTTAATTGAGAATGAAAACGCACTCATTACATATAAGATTCAGTGAGATAATCAAGAAAAAAAATGTGGTAACTCTCCTCTGAGGCAAAAATGATGCATGTATAAAAATAGTGCAACATATAGGGGCAGATTAATTGTTTTCATACATCACTTTTTAAGAACATGCAAGATTATAATCTTTCTTGTGTTTTCTTGCATCAAATGTTTCCCCAGGATCAGTTTTTTTTTCAAAAAAGTAAACTTTCCATCATATTTAAGGTGGGGAGCTTTTTAATTCTGAAAAGATCTGATCTACAAAAGTAAACAAATTTAAGTGAGTTTAAGATCTCTCTCACATTTTATGCCCGAACCCCAGGTACTAATTGTAATACATCTGCCTCTAAATGTTAGAATTAAAAATCATACACCAATATCTTAATGACTTGCCCTGATCCATGCAAAGCTGTGGAATAAGGTTTCAGACAGACGATCAAGCAGGTTTTTAATTACAACTGAACACCACACTTAAACCTGATATGATTCTGAGTACCATTACATTGTCCAATGCTAAACCAGCTGCTGTATTAGATATTGCCAAAACAAAGTGTATCTGAAATGAATTTACAGCTACTCAGTGTTACCCCGTAGGGTTAAATAGTTCTTAGAGATTGCACATGCCACACTTTGATCAGTTTATTCCTAATTCTTAACCGAATATATTTTCTAGCATTCACAGTTTTTCATTCTAGAACATTTATACCACAAAAACTTTGGCATATAACACATCCCAAATTCTGCCATACACTGCCAAAAAACCTGTAACCTGCTGCAACATCTTAGGGTGAAAGGAATAACAAGAATTAAAAAGAACCAAAATTTTTATTTTTATTATTATTTTACAGTTTATACGTCTTACTGTAATTGTTTTTCTTTTTATTTCCCAGTCGATATGTTTTTTAATGTATGTGTTGAATGGAATGGGACAGGAGAAAGGGACATTAAATTGCAGTTTCAAGCAGTTTTCTCTCAGCACTTTATTCACAGCAGTTCAGCTTTCACACAGCTTGTAACAAAAACTTTTCACTTTTCCCAAAGTCTCTGGGTAAACAGATGAATAACCCTCACTGCTTGGGATCTATTTATGGGTTTTCTTCTCCCAAACACAAAAAAGGTGTACAATACCTTTACATTCACTGCACTTTGCTTCAGCTCTCCAGAGAGTCACCTTCGCTCTCACCAGTCAGTACACAGACATTCACAGCACCTGCTTCCCCGCAGGTTCATTTTTTCACAGACCCCGCTTAGGCCCCTTGATGCTTTCTCAGGATCCAGTAGCCTCTCAGTCAGCGGTAACAGCCTGACCCAGGCACACAAGAGAGCCCATAGGTGTGGGAGCACAGCCTTTTTACAGGTAATAACAGCTCTAACCTCAGCTGGCACTTAATTAACTGGCTACAATGGAAGATTAACCCTACCATAACCAGGCAAAACTTTGCATTTTGTTTTTTTTGTATTGTACAAAAAATTCCAGATGAAAAGCCATTCTGCGCAGTCATAAATGTATGTGTGTGTATATATATAAATATATATAAATATACACACACATTTATATAACTGGACGACAGAGTTGCTTTCCATCTGGAACTATTTGTTATTATGAAATCCAATTTCATTCTTCCCAGGTGAGAAGAATCAATTAATTGGGCATGACAGGAAACCAATGTGATGAGTAAAGAAATGTACAGTGGGCTAAAATCATCTGTGACTGCAGAATTATGAGAATCATTTTTATTCCTTCTTGTCTAACTAGTTGTTGTAGGTAGTCCACAGCCTTATATCTCCAAGTTGGATCAAAGTTAACCAAAATTTATTTTTTTGTATACAGTTGTACAAATTGGATCCTACCCTACCAGACTGAAGCAAGACTGAAGCAGTAACTCACTTTCAAAAATTCCTATATTTATTTAACCTTTTGTTGTAAGGGTTCTTTTCTTTGAAAGAAGAAACACAAACCAACCTTTTAACAAATATTCGTGCTAGGTGCAATGTATGCATGTTGTCTTCTGACTGTACCACAGAAATTGAATTGAATAAATTCAGTTTGATTTCATTATCCCTGGTCCTAGTTCGTGTCTAGAATATGTTTCTACCCATGCATTAGCATTTTTAAATGTCCTTATTTAATGAGCAGTTACTGTGCTTTAAGTCTGTTCAGATAACTGCCAAAGTAATGCCTCATATTACCCCTCAACATTTCCCCCACTAGCCTGTCAGCATAAGATCTTTGTTTAGAATTCCTCTTTCCCTCTTCCTTATATTAAATCCATTAATGCATTTCAACAATTTAAGCTCCCCCTCTCCATTCTGTTTCATGCTATGTCTTCTAGTAGTGTCTCTTTCAGGACCACACATGCAGAATTGTATAACTGGAGTAATTAAAATTCAGTGCTGTCTGATTTTGTCCCTCAGCACCTAATCCAGCTGGCTCTGTACAGACAAACTCGCTTAGAAGCTAAAAATATTTAGGCCAGCAATCTGTATCTGAACATATACCACATACACATTTGCTCTAAGTCTTACAAACAATGAATAAAGGAATAAATAGTTAAGTATCTATAGTATGTAGGAAAAAGCCTTTTCAGAATTCCATTGATGCATGAATGGGAAAGAGTTTCACACTACCAGGCAGAAAACTATAAACAGCTGATCACTGTAAAATAAGAAGGAAAATCTGACACTGGCTTTTTGCCTTTCAAATCAACTTACTTGCGACATTTATATAGATAATGCTTAATAAGGATATTGGATACATCAGAGAAATTCCATATTAATACTGTGCAAAACATAGTGGATTCTCTACTTAGAATTAGACACTCTGTCCTTCCTCACCATTACACATTACTTTCTTTCAGTCTTTACCTCTGCAGCTTTGCAATTAATGTAATTTATATCATACTGCTGAATACCTCTGGAACAGCACTTTTCCTCAAAGGATGCCAAAGAATCTAGCTTTCCATCTAAAAATAAGAATTTTAAAATAACATAGATGCTACCAGCAGTGAAGTTTCACTTGTTACAAAACCTTTAGACTTACAAATATGATTGCTTGGTTGTATAATTTAAAAATAATAAAACTGTAGCAATATGCGGATTACTAGCTAATCAAATTGTAATACAGGTATAGGATCTATTATCTGAAATGTTTATGACCTGGTGTTTTCCAGCTAATGGAACTTTCTGTAATTTGGATCGCCATAGTCTGCTAACCATTAACTATCCACTAATATGGATTCATGCAACTTTATAAGCATTAATTATAAGGTTTCTGTTTTATTATAACAGCGAAAAAGGAAATATAGAATTATTTACATTAAGGGGCTGATTTACTACAGGTCAAAGTAAATATTCGAATGCAAGAAGTTTGAATTTCGAAGTAATTTTTTTAAAAAAAAAATTCGACCATCGAATAGGCTACTTTTACCATTCGACCATTCGATTCAAATGGTCAAATAGTAAAATCCTTCAACTTTGAAAATCGAAGTACTGTACTTCGCCAAATAAAAGCTGCCAAAGTGCTATGTTAGCCTATGGGGACCTTCTAGACCATTTTTCTAAGTTATTTTTTATCGAAGTAAAAACATTTGATCAAACAATTTTACTTTGATCGCTGGAATGCTTAATTCGGTGAAAAACACTTTGATTTCGATATTTGAAGTCAAAATATTTCAATTCAGTGGTCAAATTTCTAAGTATTTTCTACTTCTAATTTTGACCTTTAGTAAATCAGCCCCTATATTATTTAAGGAAAACTTTGCCCCCAAAATGAATAATTAAGCAACAGATTATATCATATTAAGTAGAATATTAAAAAAAATCTTACCAAACTAGTATATATTGCCTTTTTACATCTCTTGCCTCGAACCACCATTTTGTGATGGTCTGTGTGCTGATTCAGAGATCACCTGACCAGAAATAATGCAACTCTAAGGGGCACATTTACTAAGGGTCAAAGTGAATATTCAAATAAAATTTGAATTTAAAAAAT
>CM044443.1:75868811-75883055 GCA_024363595.1 Xenopus borealis | reverse complement strand
AATGAAACTATTCCCTGCTCTGATGTGGAATAAAACATTATTATCCTTGCAGCAGTCAGTAAAGATCATGATATGAAAACTCAACAGAGCTTTAGTAAACTTTATTTATACATTATTTAAAAATCATTATTATTATTTCATATTTATGAGGCACCAACATATTCCCTAATGCTTTAAAGTTTTGTATTACTCATGTTTGTGAGTAATATAGTTCATGAGTGTAATAAAGCTATGTTGCAATTGGTAGAGTTCTTAAAAGAAGCTTGAGTAGCTTAAGCAACATTAATAACTATTCACGTTTGGTATCCCTTTTGCTTTTCATTTTCTTAAACAAACTATTGAAATTTTGGAAAAACCTTTGGCATAACATGTTACAGTGAAATGCAGGTACACTTTTGGTTACATTAATTCTTAAATACGGTCACCTGACCTTATACAAAAGGGATTTAATCCATACCAGAATTCAGCATTAAATACAAAATACAGTTTTATCCATATACAATTACTTTTAAACTGATTTTTGCAATTTTTATATAAAATTACCTTTTTATCACTCTTTTTATAAATATGAACTTAAGAAAATACTGCATTCATTCTCGAAAATTTGCTAACTGAAAATGCACAAGTCTATGAAGGCTAGTTAGAGTATGTAAATGTATTACCCAAGGCTTACTGACATAGTTGTGTGTCATGCAAAACATGGAGTCAAAATCCCACAAATGGTTTCAACACACACACAATCTGAAGTCAATAGGAGTTCAAGAACCCTGATACAGGTTCTTTTATTTGAAAATAAATAAACTGAGAGTTTTGCCACACATACTATACTGTATATATCAATCAGCACTGTTCTTTTATGGGGTTATTTATTAAAATATGAATGTTAAAATATTGAACAATTCCAGATTTATTATACCCCAATGCTGCAAAAAGCCAGAATCAAACAATTTGCCATCTCTGACTTTTTCAGGGGTTTTCATGCAAGAACTCGAAAAATATTTTATCAATAACTAAGCTAAAATCAGGCATGGGAATCTGGCTGTGATTCTTTAAAAATAAAATACGTGATAAATTTGGATTTTAGTAAATAACCCCCTTAATGTTATTCTTTTTTTAAATTGTGAGTTGATCAGTGGTTTAGGTTTTTGCACAAGTTTATAAATTTCAATATCAATATTCGTTTATCAATTTAAGATTTTTTAACATTGGCACATTCAATACTATATATCATATTTTATTCTGGGATTTCTTCTGGTAGTGTGGTCCTTGCTGAATTTCCATGATATATTCATGTGAAAAGGGTATTCGTGGAATGTATTATTTTCTTTAGTCCTTTCCATTTTCTTTACTATTAGTTTGGCTTGATGACATTCCTAAATTTAATCAGGGAATTTAGTTTTGAGTAGAAGATATCAGTATTTACTAACAAGAAACATATTTATAGATTATCTTGAATAATTTTAATAACATGGCATGGCTTTGTATATTTATAAACTTGTATAGTAAGCATTTGTAAACAAATTCCTTACTTTTTCTGTACAGATGAAACATTACTCATTGATTGCTCCCAACTCAACTCATTTCCCTGTGAAAAAAGCCCACTACTAACCCCTCACTAGAAGACGTACACACATTCTTATATGCAAAGGGGTTGGCATGACAAGCTTTTATAGTAATAATAAAAAAACTGTGAGATTGTATATTTAAAAAATATAAAATGTGCTAAGGTGATGGATTTGTTTAAGCATGATTTTCCCTTGTTACTTTCAATGTAGTTTAGAGTAGAAACCACCCATTTGTGACTGGTCTGAGACTTAGATATTCTCGTATAGTATATTGGTTTTATTCACTAGTTTGAGTAATACATTGCAGAATACTGTGACAAGATTAGAGCTCTCATAATAGTCTCTATCTATACTCTGAATGTTTTCGTCTACTTAAAAGAATTAAAGCATAGTCAGATTGCTTGAAAAAAAAATATCCATGGTCCATTATCCATTATCCATGGTATTTATTTTCCCATATTTCTGTCTAGTTATTCATTTTCTCCCTGAAGCAGACATATATAAGTACTTGTATCTATGTGTGTTGATTTCATCCATTGTACACTTGCTTTGAATTGTATTCAAGTGTACTAGTCTCCTATCCTCTGCAGCTTTCATATCAGTTTATGGTGGTGTGATGAAATTCATATTAGAAGATTAAGGCAGTCCATTAAGGACATTCCCAGCTGTAAGGACATCCCATGTCAACATTTTTATTTTTGGCTCAGAACATGCTGGTCATTGAAGAAACGAGCTGCCAGCTCAGAAAACAGACGCCACACACTTGATGCCTGAGAACTTGCAGTCAGTTGGCGACAAACTAGAATATAAAAAGTGTAGAATTCTGGGGTTAAAAGCTCTATGAGAAATCTTACATGCATGATTATCTTAAGTGGTGCCATGCAGAGGTAGCCAATCATTTGTCTGTCATGGACACACTATTTAAATGAGAGTTCAACAGAAACCTTTCAATCATTAAAAAGGAATTTATTATGAAATGAAATGCTGTCCTTTTTTTGCAACATAGCAGTGTATATTATAGACGCAGTTCATATGGAAAACCCTTCTTGATTGTATAGTGAATAAAGTACCCTTTCTTGTAAAATATAACGATATTATAAATTACAAAGGAGTTCCATGACCATATAAAAACATAAGGCTGAAGGCCAGGTCATGGAACTCTGAGGTGATTTCTATATCCTCATATTTACAACAGGGGTACTTTATTTATCATAATACAAGTAATAAGTTTCAGTGAGTCATGTGACAGAAATGACATCACTATGCTCTGATTATAACCAGTGACATCACTAACACCACTTATAAAGATATAAAATACAGGATAATCATGGCTCTTGTGTATGTTAAGAATATTGCATTTAATTGAGAATTTTTTTCTAGATTAGACTGTTGGACTTATGTGTTTGACTTGTTCAACATGAAGTAAAATATACATGGACATCACAGTTGGCACACAGACACTTGAGAATATGTGAACTTCTTTGCTTATTGTAGTGTAATGGGTAATTGATATCTTTAGTTCACTGCAGACTTAGTCAGAAGCAATTTTGAAATGTCATTTATATCCTCAGTTGTCGATAGCATTCACCTCAGTTGCTCCCATAGGCAATGATAAGATCATTTGAGCATAAATCTCACTATTATATAAATCAATAAACTGAGAGTATTGAAAAAAATTATTGCTCTGCTTTTGAAACATTCAGGAAATAAACAAGAAAACAGCTAAGGAATGAATGTAATGATAGACAAATTGTATGCTCTTCATCTGTAGAATGGTTAACATTTGTTTCAAGCAGAAGACTTGTGTGCATACAGTGTCCATATAGTCAGTGCCCAATAGATTATTGACCTTGTAATAATATAAACGGAATAGATTTGCATGGCTTGGATTTTGGGATAAGATTACAGAATTGCCTATAAGTTTCTTTAGATGTTTATAGAAGTGTGGCCAAACAGGGCAGAATGGACAATAGGAACTGAACTATTATAGCAGTAGAACTAGAGAATCAAAATCACACAGCATAAACAGCTTCAGTAGTGTGTAACACCTTGAAGCACATTTGTTATTGGTTGAATTTCGAAATTAATGTGAGTTTTTAAAACTCCCATTAACTCAATTTGACCAATTGAAATCTATTGTAAAAATCTAATTTTTTAAACTTGAGTGCATAGGATTGACCCAAAAGCTCGAAACAAATTTGAATCGAATTCGATTCGAATTTTTAAAAACTCTATTCGAGTTTTTTCTCTGAAAAAAACTTGAATGGCAGGAAGGCTGCAAACAACTCCAAATTGACTTAAACTGCAATTCGGCAGGTTTTATATGGGGAAAAGTCAAAGTTGAAAAGGGCCAGTTTATAATAGATTTCAATGAAATCGAATTTGAATATCTCCCTAGTTAAATTTGACAGTTTTGACCTCAAAAAAACAAAACAAAATCAAAAAACCTCAAATTTTTAATTTTCAATTTGACCCGTGATAAATCTGCCCCATTGTGTCCCACAAGTCTTGCAATTAGAGGTGAAAATTTTAATGTATGCTTATTTATTTAAAACATTTGAAATGCTAACACATCCTTGCTTAAAATGTGATAAAATAACTTCAAAACAGCAATATTGCAGTGTACTCTTCATTTTGATATTAATATATTGATTCTGCCAAATTTCAAATTAATTTAGAAAACTCACATAGAATTTTTTTTTTATTTTGAGAATGCAACTCCCATTGAGCATACATGAACTTGCCAGCTTTCAGATGCCAAGTTTTTTTTTATTGTTTTTTTTAGTTTTTTTTATAAGTTTTCATGAAAATTTGAGTTTTGGAGACTTGAATTTAAATTCAAAATTGTGGTTGAAAAAAAAATTTGAAACATAGTAAAAAGTCAAAAAGTCAAATTCAAATTCAAGTCAGGTGAACTGCAATACATCAATCCACAAATAACAAATCTGCATGTTTGATCCTTATTTTTATACCAAATGGTTAGCGTCTAAGGTGTTAAAACTCTTATCTTTTACAGCAGTGGTTGTTGAAATGCATCAGTTCAAGACTCCACTTGAGGTCCAACCTTAGTTTGTAGAAAGGTTAAAGATGGAGCAATACATTTAGCAGTCATTCAGCCATAATTAAAAGAATATCTAGGACAGTCATATATTTTTACCTCAAATATAATTATAAACATAATTGATGTTCTCTCTGGGCTTCAATGTAATAGAAACCAGCTGATTAATAGAGGAGGGTAACTGACTTCTGTGTTGTTTCAAGAATCAGGGAACATATAAAAATACTACTCTCAACTTTAATTACAAATACATCTGAACCTGAATTAGACTCACATTACACTATGCAAGAAAAAACCACTTTAAAGCTCTGCTGAACAAATTATTGTTGGAATTTTTATTATATTGTTAGAGCAAGGAGAAGGAGCTAGACAATGCAGGGGTATCAGAGCCCTCAACTTGCAGCCCCAATCTAATTTGGAACTATAGTTCCATGTATTTATAGTATGTATTTGTACCAGGTTAAGTAATTAATGGAAACAAATTATAGATGACATTGTTCTAATGGCCGCTGGCTGAAAAAAATGAATTATTGATTGCTATGGGTTACCATGTATAGATTTACCCAGTGTTTATTAATAAACACAAGTGTATAGCAACCTTATTTAACTGGCTTTTCTGTCTGGGGATTTAATTTTTTTAAAATGCTTATACCCGGTTATTTAAGGCACATTTCCTGCTGCTTCTTAAGGATCTCATAATTGAAACATTTAGGAACAACATTTGGGAAAGAAGTTTCATATCAGAAATTAGACTTTCATTCTTCTGCTGCTGTCCATGATATATGGCTTAGCAAATGTGTTCTTTTGAGGCCTGACACAGAACAGTCTGGGAGTGAAGACCAATGATTAGGAACCAATTTTCTAAGAGGTAGACTAATTACAAGCATCATTCAGTCTTGCCTTTTACTAACATATGGCATTCCCACATTGCTGGCAGTGGAGATATCTCAATACACACAGAAAACTAAATGAGGCATAGCATCACTCTAAGTTGAACCTAATATAAAGCCACAGTTTTATATAGCAAAATTTGTGTTTGAAAAGCATCCCAGTAACATCAATATGTGGGTTAAATAAGCACTAGTATGTGGTTAGCTCCCACTTGTGGAGTCACATCTGGCAATGTGTCTGCATTGATCTCCATCTGCACCTACTTTACAGCTATTTTCCCCCTTCTCTTTGAGGACTTGTAACTAACAAACCATAGAACCGACTGAGGTGTTGGTATGGAAAGGCTGCCAGTTTTCCTGTTGAAGAGGTGTTGGCAGAGACCTAGAGTCATATAATACCTGTTTTCAGCTGCTATCTACAGACACATACTTTAGATCAGTTTAGAGAGAGGCAGAAAGCATTCTTTAATCCGGGATGTGACAAGAGAGGAGTTAGGATAAAAGTATATAAAACTCCACCTGCGTCACTCACAGTATCTTGTTTCTTCTTTCCCTGCCAAAAAACTGGTATGCCCATTGGACTCTTTTTTTTATTTCAAATGATGTTGTCCCTTGTTTCTATACAGACACTAGGAAGCCTTAATACATTTCATATCAGAATTTTTGAGATGCCATAGAAAGCAATAGGTTGGTTCTATGTGCACATAAATGAAAGTAAAGCTTTTAGACAGAAAGATCTTTTGTGCTGTGATATTACAAGACATTTAATCAATGCACAGCAGGAATATGTTCCTTAGATGGAATGGCACAGTGTATCAAGCCTGAGACACTGTAATAATTGGCATACACAATTGCAGTTAGAGGCAAATAAGCCAAATACAACCTACAAAATTACAGATACATTCATTTAAGTAGTCCTTCGCCTTCATTATATCTTCTTCTTCCTTGGCACCAGATCTGTGTGTGGTCAATTTGCAGTCACAATTCTCTACATAAAGGCATTCTTCATGGATATCCAGTTAATAAAGTATCTTAAAGAAACACATTTGGTAAGGTTTTGTTTAAGGGAGCAGCCAATACTTGATAAGAGAGGATACTGATATAATGAAAATCACTGATCCAGCAGCCATGGAAGTGCAGAGCTATTTTATTCTAAAGGAAGACCCTGCTCTACTTCCTTAAACTGGGCCCCTGTAATGAAAACTGTAGTGCCAAGTAACAAAAATTGCAGCAAATAATTTCCTTTTGAATGAAATGTAATTCTCCCTTTTTACGGCACACATGTACAATTCTCATTGGAAGGGCAGATAATGACATAATGATTCCTGTGTGCTGTAAGATGTCTTATATTTGGAAGAGATTTTCAGCAATGTGTTTCATCCGGTACAGCATTTATCCCTAGAAAACCACACTGATAAAAGAGTCTCCATCTTCTTAGTATGTTCTTTGTGCACTGGTTAGGTTATAGTAGGACAAGAACTTTGTAGGAAAAACATAGTAAGCCAAAAGATAGGATGTATTATAGAGTGTTGCATTATGATCTGTGTCTCATACTTGTCTCTAGAATACAAAGTGGAAGGGACATCTCCTGGTGGACTAAAGCCTCACTTGCAGAAAATGAGTTCAGTTAATTTTACATAAACTGATGAGCTGTATTATTATATAGCTAAAAAATTATGCCATATATTCATTGGCTGAATTGTATTAAAGCACTATCATTTGTCATGTAGTATTGTATTATAATACTGTTTTGTATGTAGATAAACTTAATAGGTGATAAGTTGAATTGCATTGCCAGAAAAAAACAAGTGGTTTCCCCTTCTGTCTACCAATTAAGTAGTAAATTAGCTAAATCCTCACATGGCTGCAAAGTCAGTGTTGGAGCTGTAAAAAGAGACAAGACAGTATAGGGTATAAGAGTTTAAGGATGGTTTCAGTCGGTGACAGGTTTGATACAGTATAAGGGGAAGAAAGAGAATGCAAAACAGAGTGGTACAACTAGCCCTCATAGCAGCCTTGGGAGCAGCCACTTTAATACAGGAGGAAGGGATGAGTCATAGGAAAGAAAGGCAGGTCTAGTAATAGGGGATTCAATTATTACAAAGGTAGACAGTGTACTCTGTTGCAAGGACCCCACTTCCAAGCTGTCTGTTGCTTTCATGGTGTTAAGGTGGCCATAGAAACAGATAATAATGTACAAAACTAATTTTCATATGATATTCTGTGCATTTATGGTGGGAAAGGAGCCAACAGAAATAGGCAGAAGACTTGGATATTGGTCAGCTGGTCAATCAGGCTGGATGGAAAATTTTGATCAGGTGCCTTTGAAGGCACCCGAACATTGCCCACTGTTTAGTGCTGAATTGTCAGAGCAGGTAGAATTCTATTATTTGAAACTTTCCTAATGGGTGCTTGAGCTGCGGAGAAAAAAGTGGCTGCATACATGAGAGACAGTTCCTTACGGCAGCAGCCATTCCACTCCGGTCACGTGGTATCGGGCAATACACATCTCGTAAGGCACTTGTCGGCTTGCCGAGGAAAACTGTTCAATTCGAGTGTCAGTTTAAAATTCAAAAAACTTTATTATCAAAAAAAGTTTAAAATAATATCACCATAAATCCATGTGATAAGAATGGGCGAGGGAGAGCACGGCTTAACGCGTTTCGTGACTAGTCTTGTCACTTCAGAATTCTATTATTTCTACCTGTATATCTGACAGTACAGATCTAAACGTGTGTATTTAAACGAACAATCTTTCTTGGAAAAAAAGATCTTTTCCAAGAAAGATCATAAATGTACTGTACTGTATATGGCCACCTTTAGAGTTCAGCACATTGTGGAGGAAGGGTGGGACTGGAGAAGACACAGTGGACATTGTAAATACTGATACCAATTACAAAGTTTGGAGGAGGGAAGTACTTAATTTTTTTCTTTTTAAATAAAACTAGATTTAAATTTGAAGACATGGACTTTGGGGGTGCTTAATAAATGAGGCAATGTTTTAGTTTTTTGTGTACTTGGATGTTTTTTTCCAACAGCTCCAGGCTCTTTATCTGGGGTGGACTGTACCTCAGTTCACCATCAGTAATGATGTTGCAGCTGTGTTGTGGGAGAGGAGGGCTAGAAGGTTAGATGATAAAGTATAGTAAGGGAAAATGGGGGGTGGAGCGATGACAACAAAATTTATGTGCTTAGTTACTATAAAATATAAGTTACTGTTTTATTGTTACAGAGAAAAAGGACATTTCACTGCTTTATTAAAATGAACTTTCTGGAATATGAATTCCTAGATCATAGATCACATACCTCTACTTACATACTTTACTTACTTATTAATCATAAGATTTTGCTCACAGTGACTTCTTAATTTGTTTGTTTTATTTGATTTTAATGAAGCCCTCTTGGACAGAAGCATTCTGATTGAAATTAGTTGAATCTAAAATTTATTTTGAACAAATGTGATTTGTAATATTCTCAAAGGCATCACACTGCTCTTAGCATAAATGTCCTTGTATGAAATGCCCTGTTCCAGAAAGTGGCCTAGTACCAGTTGTTGGTCAATAAGGCATCTATATAGCTGTCCATTTAGAAGTGTGGCATGGACATATGCTTGTATTAGACATAGAAGGGCTATTATTGAAGCTTTACATATTAAGGTCAAACTATTGAGTAAGTAGGAGTTAAAGGAGAAGGAAAGGCTAAAATGAATGAAGCTTTATCAGAAAGGTCTATACATGTTATGAGGAGTAACTGAATACATCAGATAATAGAGATAAATTAATTAGCATTATTACAGAATGCATTTTAATAGTATAGAAAACATTTGTAACCTTCATTTAGCTATCCCAATATTTCTGCTTGTGGCAAATTGATCTAACATTTAAGAAACACAAAAATAAACTACTTAGTTCTTTACACTGACAACAAATCTCTATTTTTGAAACACTGGGTATCAATAAGTTCCCTGGCTCGTTCAAAGCAAGTTAAAACAGATAAGTGTAAATGCACCTTTAAACCTGTGAACATGTTAACAAAATTAAACACATTTCTATAAAGTGCAGTATTTTCCTACCATTTATTGGCTGATTCCAACAATACAGTTGTCATAGAAACAGTCTCTTCTGAAAAAAAAAGGTCACCGAAAAGCAACCATGTTGTAAGAACAACTGGTTGAGATTAGATTAGCTAATAATTCTGTCTCCTTTATGTAGTGAAAGGGAAATAATATCAGTCTGAACTTTTAAGCCCCTCCTGCAAATCAAGAACGAGAGAAAAATCAGCAATCAAGGCTTTTTTTTCTTTTTTATTCCTCTGCCGGTATGTGGTGAGCTTATGTGTGAAACAGCACCCCTTCCCTCTGAGCTTTTAGATGACTTTAATTAAACCACAGTTAGGGCTGAGAAATGTGCTGAGAACAGATAATTGAATAATTTTCCAGTGTTCTCGTCAAACTTAGATGTTGATTTAAGTTTTAGCTGAAAGATGGTCTTTTTATTCTTCAGCTGCTCCAAAGCTATAACATTTAGGTGTTTATTTTCTTTACTGAATGTAATATTTTCAGGCATCACTGATATGGGACAGTGCACAGTTCTGCATGGAGCCAAGAAAGGACAATATTTGTAGCATCTCCTTTCTCATACACCCCATCCCACCCCTGTCTTCTTAATTGCAGTGCTCATCCTGCCTTCAAATGAGAGCAGGCTTCATGAGACAGAGTCAAGCCAATTTGTTTATTCTAGGGCCAAACAGATCATCTGAAGTTAAGCTGTAAATGTAGTTTGTCCCCAAGCAGTTAACTATCTGACAATGTTTGGGTATTGTTTTGCTGTTTACCTTTATAGGAGAATAGGGCTTGTCAAATATATGAGTGCTTAATATTTTCTGAAGTTATCACATTTTATTATTATTATTATTATTATTATAAAACTGTTAATAAACTTTTCCAGAAAAGGTGCTCACATTTTTACCACAATTAAAGTTAAATTAAAATTCTGCTAATTTATTAAAATGTTTTCTCACTTCCCATACTGGGTTTTCAAACGCATTCATCAGGTCAAGGCAGTCAAATTCTACTACAGGAGTGAGATCCATTATCCAAAAACACGTTATCCAGAACGTTCCAAATTACAGGTCATCTTTCATAGACTCCATTATAATCAAATAACTCAAATCTCCTTTTTCCCTGTAAAAATTAAACAGTTCCTTGCACTTGATCGATCCTAAGATACGTTTCATCCTATTGTATTGGTTTTTAAAATGTTTAAATTAGACTTAAGTTATGGAGATCCAAATTACAAAAAAAGATCTTTTATCTGGAAAATCCAGGTCCTGATAACAGGTCCCATACCTGTATTTCCAAAACACTTGCAAGTCTGTGTGACCAGTAAAATGTTTCCCCAATAACACTGGAAAATATTTATAGATCAGAAACTGGTCATTCTTTTTTTTATTTATCAAGTGGTAACAAATAAATAATAATACTTTGTAGTCATGGGGGCTGTGAGGTAGCTTTTGGCATTTTACTAACAAGGAATAAACTCTTGAGGTTCCCATGAAACAAAGCCTTCATTATTTCTATGATTTTCTCCTTGCATTTCTCCTTGCATTACTGACAATTATATATTACAAATGATTAATTTTGCTTGATAAAATGACTGGTGTGCAACACATTACTTAATTTGTGACATGAAACAATGCTTTGTACAATATTTATAAACAAAAAAATCATAATCTGCCACAATAAAATGAATATTATATCACAAAAGCATTGTTCTTTATGACAACTCTCTGTTTGTTTTATGGTGATTTAAAACTTATTTTACTAATTATCTATTATATTTAAGAGATAAATATGGAATGATTCTCAGTCAAACTACCTCTTGGAGGGCTGGGGCAGATTTGTGTATATGTAATGGACTTTGAAAGATCTTTTAAAAAAAGTCTTGTATGCATTTAAGTAACGTAAAAATCTTTGCTTTCCTTTAGTTATATTAGAATCAGCCTGGCAGCCTGCCATTCAAGCAAGCAATTTGCCACCCTGGTAAAGCATACATTAATAAGTCTTTTACTTCCCTGATGCAAGCAGAAACAAACATCTTACACTGAACTAAGCCTCTGAGCAAGAGTAGTTTTGTTTGAATTGTTTTCTGCATTAAGTTGTTCATTCAGGAGAAGAATCATTTACACAATACATTTAATAATATATTTGTAGGAAGCTATTTATTCCACAAAAGACTAGCCCTAAAATTATTTCATTCCCATTGGGCCAGAAACAAACCTGACTCCAGATTCAGATCCATATTTCCCCATAGACAGCTATGGAGATTTCCTGAGATAAACTATGGCATATTGAATCTGACCAATTATTTTTGTGTAAGCCTTACTTATCGGGGGTTGCTCAGATTGCATTGACTCTTTAAGGTTAAGCCAAATATTTTTTTCTTAATTTTAGATATTAAATGCTTTGTCCATTCAGCTGCTCTAAAATTATACAAACCTCAGATGAACATATTACCTTGTGTTTAAAATCCCTTAAATGTCCATATGCAAAACTGGAATATTTCATGGAATTTTTTTTTTTATTATACCCCAATAATGCAAAAAGCATCCATCCTCTCTGACCTGTCGAGGTCCTGTGTAAGTCAATGAGAGAGGCACCAATCTCAATTTGAAGATATTGTGGTTTGCGCTGAATATATTCCAAAAGTTCCAAAAATGTGGGGGGTTTGGACAAAACCCCCAAAAAATCTAGAAATTCAGGGGGAAAGGTAAGAAAAAATGGAAGATTTAGGTTTTCACTCGATTTTATTGGTTTTTTTTGGAGGGTTCATTGGAGGGTTTTTTTTTTAATAAATGATCGATTCCAGTATAAACTAAATCTAACAAAATAACTGCATTTTGCACAAATTCTGCATTTAGAGAGACAGGATTTCTGGTGATTTTAATAGAGTGAGTTCTAATACATCTTCTAGGCAAAAGGACCCCCCCCCCCTGTAAGAGATACTGGATCATTCACCTAACACCCAACTCCTGAATGAAGAGAGGAATAGTGAATAATAGTGATAAACTTGATTATTTCAGAAACGGTACAGAATTTTTAATTGTTTGTATTTAGAAAGTTTTTTATTTCAGTATGCTGAAGCTAAAATTTTCATTTTTAATGCCCCTTTTATAAATAAGGTTAATCAGGCATGGGCGTTTCTTTGTTCGGAGTTTAGTAAATAACCCCCTTTCTGTTTTAAGGAAGAATTATTTTCCAGTTGTGTGGTGTTCTAAAATCTCTGCACATTTAGGGGAAGATTTATCAAGGGTCAAATTTGCACTCACGGTGCTTCACTTTCCGAAGTCGCCTGAAGTTGCCTCATGAGGAAACTTCAGCGACTTCAGAAATTGAAGCACCGCGAGTGCATTATCGCAGGCGATTCTTCATTACAGCAGACAGAAGGCAGGGGAAAAGCAGTTAGGGAAGATTGTCACCCAGCAGAAGAGGCGATTAGTCACCAGGTGACTAAATCTCCCCAAATCTGCCCATCTGCCCCTACCCTAATGCCCTACACATGAGCCCACTGTAAAATAATGTACCATATAGTAGAAAATGTATGGGGGAAACCAGGTTCCCAAAGAAAATTGTTATGCCTTTTGCGGCCTAACAACCTGAAAAATTAAGACACCATTGTTTTTCAGACTTACTGTAAAAGATATTCCACTCAAAAATGATGATGTAAGTAACTGAAGATTGAGGATGTTCTATGCACTCCAAAGCACTTCTCGAGGTCAGAGCTGGTGAAGGCAACTCTGGCCAAAGAGGTAACGTTCAGTAAAATCCGCACCTTAGGAGTTACGTCCATTCACCAGAGTGAAAATTCACCTGGCGTTAGAGCGTGAAGCGCCCGTAAATTGGAGAAGTAATGAAATGTAATGAAGTAATGAACTATGTCTCGCTGGTGAATTTTTTCGCTAGCGTTAGTCACTTCAACCTTTAGTGAATCTGCCCCTATGGGGTATATTTATGAAAAAGTGAAGTTAGAGATCGCCACAGTCTGCTAGAGTGACGTTCCACCACTCTCCATTAATTTCTTTTGAAAGGATTTTGAAAGGCATACTTGAATTTTCACTTTCACCTAGGGATAAATGTTCTTTAAAAAATCCCACTGAAATGAATGGAGAGTAGTGATGGGCGAATTTATTTTATAAATTCGCGAATCGGCAGTAAAATTTTGCTTGGCGAAAATTCGTCAAAAACGACGTGCTGCGCGCCGAAAACGACGCGACACGTCGGAATCGACGTGCGTTAGAAACGACGCAACGCGTTAAAGTCTTTTGGCATCTTTTGGCAGCTATATAAGATGTTGTAGATACATATAGGCTGAGTTTTTATAACCCCATAGGTATTTTGTAAGAAAGTTCTGTGTTTCTGGCATTTACAAATAGCTATTTGCCTTTTGCACAGAGAAATATTGTCAAATCATAAAATAATGTAAAGTGCATTTTAAATTAACCCAAGAAGAGGGACATGTATACTATACTGTATATGTTTATTTATGGCAAACATGATTTATTTTAGTAATTGTGCAGATGCATTCTGTTCAGTTCATAGAGACTTAAAGAAAAATTATGCCCCCAAAATGAATATATAAGCAAGATATAATTTATATCAAATTAAGTGACATATTAAAGCATCTATATTTAACTAAATCTTGCACTTTTACATCTCTTGCCTTTAACCACTATT
>CM044443.1:75785482-75855573 GCA_024363595.1 Xenopus borealis | reverse complement strand
ATCCTTCTTGTGAATTTAGTAAATCTTCCCCGGTGTGTGATGCTAATGTAAATTACTGGTGTTGCTTTTACCATCTTATAACCTGGGGGGATAAGAAAAGTTAAATTGGTTCTATCTGTATGTATCTCATATAACTTGTTCACAATTAAATGTGTAGGTTGTTGCTACTCATTTGACCCAAATTTCATAAAGAAAAAAAAAAATAAATAAATTGAGTTTTTGTTTTTCTGACCTAGGGGCAGATTTACTAATGGTCGAATTTTGAGGTAATTTTCGTTTGAAAATGGGCCTAATTCGATTGAATAGGTCCATTTTTGATCTAATTGAAATAGTTTGAATGCATCAAATGATTCGAACAATTTCAGCAAAAATCCTTCGAATTTTCAGGACTGGCTCAAAGAAGTCCCCCATAGGCTAAAATGACAATGCGGCAACTTTAAGGTGGCAAATAGTCGAATTCAAAGGATTTTAAAGGTGCCAGTACTTAGAAAATTCAACTTGTCAAATTTTCAACTTTTTTGTATTGGAAACGAATTTTGTGCTATTTGATAGTCGAAGTATCCCAAAATTACTGCTAAATTTTTAAATTGGAATTTTATTGAAATATTCATTTCGTCTCCTTAGTTACCTAACTCCATTTGTTTTATGTAAACAAATCGTCAGACAATATAAGGGTGCAGGTCTTGAAGGACATAGCAAAAAGGCCCCTGTTTACCATATTAATACAGCACTATCTTCAACTCTGTATTCATGATGGGTGGGTAGATCTAGGAACAAAGGTGTCTTCTCTCCCACCGCCATGAGTGCTACCTTATTGCTCTAGAACTTGAGTCCAGTGCATACTTGAACATGGACTCTAGTTTCAGTGAGATTAAAACAGAATTACATATCTAAAAGTATGCTTTTCCCATATTTTCGTGAAAATATACAGATAGAAATACAATAAAATAAAAATTTCCCTTGCTATTGTCATTCACTGAACAGTGAAATCATTTTCAATGAAAAACAAACACTTTCTATTTTGAGAATAGTGCACCTTTAATATGCATGCCTGCTAGTACATTCTCAGGTTTTTGAACATGCTCAACACAGAAGCAAGGACATAACCATGCCTTTGATTTACTTGCTATCTCATAATAAGAACCACAAGAATGATGTTGCAAGAGCACTGTTAGTTTGTAAAGTGGGGAATCGGCTTACAAAAAGCGAACACTTGCTTAGATTACTGAACTATTAAAATCAAGTTAATTAATCAGATAACTGGAACTGGAAAGAAAATTAATAAGTTTTTGAATAAAACAAGTGATAAGATGCAATATAAAATAAACATGTTATAGGAGTGTACTCTTTTGTTGCTTTGTGAAACACAATGAGAAAAGTCTTTAACTCTCTCCATCATTATGGGCTGGCATATATTCTTCATAATGGAAATTCTTGGGGGGAGATTTATTAGGGTTCAAATGGTAAATTCAAATTTTTGAGTTGAATTGAGTTGAATTTTTGGTGAAAACGCACAAATTTGAATTTGAAATTTATGATACCCCTACCCTAGAAGTAACTGGAATTTGATAGGTTGCCCCCTAAAACCTGCCAAGTTCATGAAGAAATCAGTGGCAGAGGTCAGTCGACCCATTTAAAGATGTTAATAGCTTTCCTGACAATCAAGTTTTTTTCTGAGAATCAAGTTCCGTTGGGTCAGTAATTTTAGACCAAGTTTTTCCTTAAATAAGATACAATTCTCGTTTTGAGTTCACTCCATCATTTTAATAAGCCCCTTGATCTCTGAAAATAGGTTTGGGTATTGGACTTATCTAGAATGCTTGGGTGTTTCTGTAATCTGGATCTCCATGCCAATTCTAATAAAACATTAAATAAACCCAATAGGACTGGTTAGCCCAAATAAGGAATACTGATATCATAGTTAGGACCAAGAACAATGTACTGCTGTATTTATTGTTAAAAAAAAAAATCAAATCATTTTTATAAATGTTAATTATTTGATAAAAATGGAGTCTACCAGTGATGGCCTTCCCGTAATTTTGAGCTTTCCGGATAAAGGGTTTCTGCATAAAAGATCCCATACCTTTAAACAATAATGAATATGGTTAAAGTCAAAATCATACCAAAGGTTTTTTAGATGAGATATGCCAGTGCAACAAATGATTTATACTTTTGAATCTATATTTCAAGCAAGTTTAATATTGTATTGATTAAATAGAAGTTTTATGGCCAAGGTTGCCTTAGTAGTTTCTACTTTACAAGCCAAGTAAATTGCAGCTTATTTTCTGCTCTCAGTCTTGAAGGTAGTGGAGGCAGGAGCTTCAAAAGTAAAAATTGCCAGGATATTTACATGCAAGATACAACATTAATATTGATGTGCTGTCATGTTATTAGGCACTGCATTTTTTCATAATGCCAGCAGCATATAAATGCCATTACAGCGTAATTAGTGAGCACCAAGCTGGGTTCTGATTAAGGCAATGTTTGTGAAGTATTACCTACTTTTTTATTATTCCTCAAGTCAATCAACAAAATAATAGTAAAGGGTGATTTCATTTTCACATGTAATGATTCTCTGAGACTTTTAATAAGCACAAGGATATGTTTTCTTGCTGTTTTTCTGGCTGGTCTCTGGTAGGAAAAAAATTGATTGTTAATTGTTTTTTGAATCATGGGAGATAATTAGCCACGATAAATAAAAATTAACATATTTTATATGGCATTAGGTAAAATATATAAAAATATAAATTATTTCAGCATTATTTTGATTTTGCAGTTTGCAGTCCTAAAATTACATTTTAGTTCATCACTCAAAGCCAAGTTCTTGGGTGTTAGTGAAAAAACTGCTTTCAGACTACAAGTTGCGAAGTGCCTTACATTTGTATAATGGTTAGTCTTGCTTCAGTGCTACAAGGCTATCGTTAGATTTCATTTAATTAGTTATACAGCAAATTGAATTGAATTGAATTCAATATCTACTTCTCACATTCCTCCATAATTGTTTTAAGATGTGCAATGGGTGAGGAGGAGAAACATATGTTTGGGAATGCTACCAATAGAAGACTTTCCTGGAGAACTTGAATAAGCCTCGATAAATCTTTTTTTTTTGTGCAATAGGACGAATTATAACTAAACAACTATTCAGTCAGTTGCAGAAGATGACAAATTACTATTAGAGCTATAGCTCATGCAATTAATGATTTGACTATATAAAAAATACTGTAGGTCTGGAGCACAATCATGTTGCTCATTCTTTTTCCAATTCATTTGATGTTTGGGGTCATGGAATATTGCATTTGGTGGTACAACCCTGAGATCTTAACATACTTCCTGATCTTAGGAATTCCTTTATCAATAGTAGAAGAAGCACAGCTTCCCCACCACTATTTTGTGACAGCTTCATTTCTAAACTTAATATCATCAGACAACATGGATCTTAATATATTACTATTAGTTGAGAAGCAATCAGTCCTTATTCTGAGGGCTATCAAAGTACATTTGGACATTTTACTCATTTAGGCATATGACTGTAGTAACTGTATTAAGATCATTCCTAGCATTTTCAAATTCCTTTTGCCTGCTATGCAGATACATATGATATCTTGGTTAATATTGAACACTATCTGAATTTATACCACAGTGCATTACTATGTACTGCAAATCTATCTAAGGAAATACAATATTTTAATCACATGTCAAAAGGTGGCACATTCTATAATGAATCAGTAATAACATAACGCATTAAAATATGCTAAAAAGGTATTGTACAAAATACAGTAATATTGCTCAAGTGATACTATCAAAGTTTTACATATGAATTGTGTCTTTTTATGGTATAATATTAATAACAATAAAATTAATAATTTTGTATGCAAAAGGACATAAAGAAGTATTGAAATGAAAGAAGTATAATGTGCCATGTTGGTAGAATACTGGGAATTTCTGCAGTATTTAAAAAGAAACCTGCTTCCAAACAATTTTTAGCTCAATATATTTTAGCATAAAGCAAGGGAAATCTTTTATCAGTTTTTGTTGCCTTTAAAAAACAACAGATTTTATGTCAAGCCTATCCCATATTTTAATTTCACAGATAATTATTCTGCATAACAAAAATGAACTGAGAGACAGATTTATCAAATACTGAGTTGGTATTCCTGGCCTTTCAGTCTGTTTAGGATATTTTCCTAAATCAGTTTAGCTTGTCTATTGATTTAATAGGCCAATGCAATTCAATAAATATTGATATTTTTTATTGTCTGAGTCTCCAGACCTCATAATTAATGCTAGGCCTTAATATATAGTTGACATGTTCAGTTTTTTGTCATTGGTAACAATAATTTTATTTTGTATTTCATTAATCTGTTAATTATGTAACCTTAGTTCATTCCCTATGGGACCATATGGCAAATCAATTGTTTAAAACACAAAATTGCAGTTAAATTACTAATGTCAAAGCAAATGCCTATTTTGCAAATATAATTTTAATATAGACCCACAGCTCAAACTTTAGGTTTATGACTAATTTCCTTTTGGTGAAACAAATGAATCTTTTGCAGAAAACCTCCATTGCAGCTGTCAAAAGTGTTTCTTTTCTCGTAGTCGTTTACTATTTGTGATAGGGTTGTTAACGGCTTAATTTAGGGATCAGCCTTGCATAAATCGTTTCATATTTTAGGCTTTCTATTTTGCTTAACATTTCTTTTCAGATCTCACCCTTGAGGCTTAGAACATTGTTTGGGATATGTCAATACTGTGTCCCTAACCTGTTCGTCATGTCAGTGCTTTGCCTCTGTAGAAAAAGGCTAATCCTTCGCCCACCCAGGACCTGTTGCTACCACTATACATTCAAGTACCTGTTTGTGATATGAAACATGCTACAAGCAAATAATTCATTCCAGATGTTCTGGCTGATTTTTAGGCTGCTTATTTGTTCATGACTCCTCTGGAAGGGGTAGAATGCATTTGTGTTTTTCTACAACATAGTTAAAGATGGTTTGCTTTACTAAAATAATATTTTTTGTTTGGTATTTTAATATCCATCAGTTGTGTGTGTGTGTGTATATATATATATGTGTATATATATATATATATATATATATATATGTGTATATATATATATATATATGTGTATATATATATATATATACACACACAAATACAAAGGTCCTCTGCACTCAACCCATTATCAATTATTATTATAAATTTAAGACATTGAGACATTTTGTGCATACAGCTACTAAAAAATGCATATTAAACAAATATATGCAATATATTTAAGCTGGCCAACTATGTTAAAGTCATCCCATATCTGGCCAATCCTACTCTCAAATTTAATCTGATTCATTAAGAATTCCATTACTTCATTATACATTTTACAAAAGGGACTACGTTTCACCTGCAACTTACTTGCTGCTTTCAAAGTAAAACTCCCAAACTTGGTTGCCCTTTAATTAGACACCAGTAGGATCACCTAACTATAGTTGCTCCTATATGAACTATAATAAACAAGGGAAAGTCGTGCTCACCACTAATTTAAAATCATTAGGCTGGGGTGCAATATATATATATACATGTATGGTAGCAGGATTTCGGTAATTATTCATTGAAAGATCGACGTTTCAGTCTGTTTACAAACCTATTTTGCGATTGAATAAAAATCGTTCGACTCTTTTGAATGCATTGTTCGATTAGAATGATTTTGGGAAAAATAGCAATTCGACTGGTTTAAGGTGTCGAAGTGTTGAATTCACATTTTTTTTTAATGAGACAGTACTTCGAAATTTGAATTTTTTCAATTGGAATTGAATTTTGGGCTATTCAATAGTCGAAGTAGCCAAAAATTACTTTGAAATTCGAATTTATTCATTTGAATTTTCACTTTCTCTGAACCTTAGTAAATGTGCCCCCAAAATTTGTAAATTGTCCATGATATATACTAATATACTGTATGACATGGAATACTTTCTTTAGGCCATACATTTCTGGCATGGAAATTGTTCTCTGCTTTGAAAAGGCAAAGTAGAAGTGACACAAAATATCCATATGCTTTTGGCTGAATTTGAAATACTTTATATGGTTTCTTATTAAGTATTATAGATATAGGATCTATTATCTGGAATGCATGGGAATGCAAGTTGTGCTTTATTTTAGAGGCATAATTCTATATTGTATGCACACATTTCTGCCTACAAATTTGCCCACAATTTCTTATCTCACACACAATATATTTGTATTCTTATTTTGTCCCAGTTTTTTTATACAGATGTAGAAGAATTTAGGCACATTTCACAAATTCTAGTGCATATAATAGATGTTGGAAGGAGATGCAATTATTCATGCGCTATAATAAAATATGATCCATAAAACATTTTTCTTCATCCTGCTCACAGTTTGTGATGATTTTTGATTAGCTGTAAAGTATTTTTATTTCTACATCTTTGAAGCAGTAGAATAACATACCCAATAATATGAATCACTTTTGAAAAGTTCTGAATGATCATGACACATGGGGCATTTTTATGACCATAAGTTTACAAATGGAATATTGCAGCAATGAAAATGCCTGGAAGTATTACACACAGGAGTGATTGCAAACTTAAAACAGATAGGGACAGATTTGGGAGCAGTAATCACCCCTGTGTGCAATATGGTGTATGCTTCCAAATGAGAAACAGGGGATGTTGCTGGATGTATTTTATTATTTTTATAACACTTTAATTTCAGTAAAAAAAGATGCCCCATGTGCCACTACCTAAAGGGTGCCAAAGTGTTTTTTGTAACTTTAAAACATCGGAGGTCAGTAGATCAAGAGATGTCGATGTACATCTCTCCAGAAACTTTATTGCAATCAATACTTTATTCCCTTTAACAGAAGAAACAATAAAATCTTTTTGAAGGGGGCATGATGAAGAAGTGAGGAGGTCTTCCATTATAGCATGAAACAGGGTAACTGCCTTTTTTATTTTGCAGTTTCAACAAAGTTTGCATGAAAATATTTCTCTTTTTGTTATGAGACTAAAGTTTTTCATTGAGCAAATGCATCTATAATGATTTCCTAATGTAATAACTTGCATGAAATATATATTATGAATACAATATACATATTTTTCTCTTGCTGCCATTAAGATGCATAGATGTGTAGAAAGCTTGCTCACTGCAGAAAAGAACAATTCTTTTCACTAAGCAGATGTTCCACAGCAGGAAAACTGTATCTACTTTAAGGGCAACAAGCTCACGCCTCGCTTGCATTTCCTGCAATGCCAAAACATCCACTGTTTATATAGCAATATATTTTCTAAAAGTCCTGAAGGAAACAAATGCAGGCGTGATATTTGTTTCATGGTGGTTTGAACATTATTGTTTCAAAGACACCAAAAAACAGTTCTTTACACCTAATCATAATATATGTTTTTATTGTTTTAAGCTCACACTGATCTTTTTATTGTTTTTGAAGGGAAAAAGAAAATGCACTGGTAAATGAAAAGCTAGGGCATATGGAAATCTAATATGCAAAGTAGTGTGATCAGATGGATATTCCTACTTTTTGTGTTCTGTGATTTTATGGCACTTCTCAAAAGATAAGGTCTCAAATGCCTGTTATTATTATTTTACAAGTTTTATCAGTTTATAATCATGTTCAGCCCAACCTCCTATAAAGTATCAACCAACAGCCCCAAAAGGTCTTCTTCATCTTGTAACAAAAAACAACTTAAGTGCTTATATGTCTAAGGTATAAAAGTGTAAGAATGGAAAGGAGAACAAATTCTATAATTATATCTATATATATATATATATATATATATATATGTATAATATATATATATTATATATATATGTATATATATATATGTATAATATATATATATATATATATAGATATATAGATATATATATATATAAAGTTCGAAAAGTACCTGCACTCTTCCACTGTTGAAGATTGGGTGCTTGGTCAAATTTTCAATATACAGCTCACAAAGTGGACCAGCACTCCAATTATTTCCAATCAAGGTGATTTTATTTCAATATCACTCACGTGTCCAACGTTTCGGATGTTGGACACGTGAGTGATATTGAAATAAAATCACCTTGATTGGAAATAATTGGAGTGCTGATCCACTTTGTGAGCTATATATATATATAAATATATACTGTATAATTAGCAGATTTATTAAAACTCATATTATTAAAACATTTTTATGAAAACAAATCTGACTAAAACTCCCTTCCATGATTTTAACTCATGTATGAAGATTTTTTTCTCAAAAACATGACAAAACATCACAACAAAATTGAGCGTCAATTCGTATTGTATGGTTGTTGTTCCAAAAACTTGAATTCATTAGGTTTTGGCTGCGAAAATCCAGAATTTTTCAGATTATCCAGTAAAAATCATGATATCAAGAAACAACTTCCAGGTGAATTTCCACCAGAAAAAGATTGAGGTTTAATAAATGGGCCCCTTAGAGTACTTGATTGTTGATGTCAGTGAGGAAATCCCCAAAACGGACGAAATCACATGTGCAAATGAATGGGTGAGGGGACAGAAGCACCATCCTAGGGGAACTTGGCCTTGCTGCATCTGGATGGTAAATCCAGGCATGATTAATTGACTTCAAAGATGAAATATTCTCTAAATGTAATAAAAAGTACAATGTTTTTCCAGGTGCTGTAACTCATAGAAACCAACAATATACTTCATTTTAAACAGGAGGCCAGTAAATACTACCTGTTGATTTTTGGCTATAGGTGACTACATGTTCTAAAAGCAAACTTGTACAATTATAATTACATTTTTTATTTATTAAAGCAGCAATAAATCAAATACAAAATCAAAGAATCACATTGGTATTAATGAGTTTTAATTAACATTTCCTTTATATTTTAAGCAACATATTGTGTGCTGAACAGAATGCCTGATAGCAATGAACAAAAAAAAGTGGGTTGTAACTGTTCTAACAGGATAATGTGTGCTAATGTAACCTAGCATGCCCATGGTTTTTCCTTACAGTGTAAACATATACATATATATAAATATATTTATTGTATAATACTGACATGGACTAAAGAATCTCTGTTTTGCATATGGCTGAAAACATCTCACCTAAGGTGTCAGCTCATATTGCTGTTGCTCATTGGGTTTTGTGCGTCCGTTGTTCCAAATAAAAATGTGTAAATTAAGTGAGAGCAATAACATTGACTTAAGGCAAATGTTGCAGTAAGCCAGACATTTATTTTGGACACAAAGAAATGTGTATCATGCTTTCATCTTAAGTAAGAGAATACACTTGCAGTTTCATTATACATTTCAACATTTCTCCACATCACCCTTGAAATGTTGAAATGATTGCATTAACTTCTTTTGAAGCGAACAACAAAATGACTGCATTGCCTTCTTTTGAAGCAAAAAAACTTTTTGATATAAGGCTTTGTTTTTCTTAACTTCAGAAATTTAGGCAGTGGCACAAGAGACCAACTGTCCTGTCAGTCTTTTTAGCTTGACCAATCCTAAAGGAAACTCTGTATTAATTAAGGAACTCATATGTGGTTTTTGGGAGAAAAACCTTGTTCATTGAGGCATTTTGTCCCAAGTGCACTTCCTTAAATAAGAAAAATTTGGCAACTTTTGCCAAACTTTTTCTTATTTTAAGAAAGCCCACTTGGGAAAAAGCTAACCTCAGTTAACAAGGAAACATGATTTAAGAGTTATGATTGATTGTGCAATAATAAATCTGCCCCATAGCTGCCTAGGTACTGTAGCACTGTAGAATTTATTGTGATTGTGCATCTTTTCCTTTTTTGCAAAAACGCTAATATGCTGCTTTTATCCATTATGCTCTGGACATGGGTTTTTTCTGATAAGGGGTCCCTCTTTAAATTGGATCGCCAAGTGTTACTAAAAATCATTTAAATATTACATGAGTCCAATAGGATTGTTTTGCTTCCAGTAAGGATCATTCATATCTTAGTTGGGACCATGCACAACTATTATTACAGAGAATTTTCAAAATTACATTTTTTTTATTTAAATGGATTTTATGGGAAATAGTCTTCCCATAATCAGAGCTTTCTGGATAAAGAGTTTCCAGATGGAAACAGATCTCATTCATAATGATCTTTTCTACGTTTTTAGCCATAAACATACAAAATAATTGCTTTAAGGCCAGTAGGATGCGCTCATCTACATAGCTCTATGTTATTTTCAGTGTTTTTAGTTTTGCTAGCATTTGTAAGCAGATTATTTTAAATGTGTAACCCCAAATATCTTTCCTTTACTTTGTCCACTAGACAATATTGATTTGGAAGAAACAACTGATCATTGACTTATTTTGACTTTTTTAAGTGCTTAAACTTTAAACATGTGTCCCCAGTTAACAAATGTACTACTTAGTCACCTAACCACACACAATCTCACATTTCTAAATAGCATATTGGGCGTTAGGCATAATAATTGGATGCGCAATATCTCTCTCGCTCTATGTTTTTTTGTATTTTTACTTTTGCTAGCCTTTGTAAACAGATTATTATTAAATGTAACCAAAAATATCTCTCCTTTCCAGTGTCCACTAGACAATATTGATTTGGAGGAAACAATAAACTGATCAATGACTTTGTTAAGTGCTTAAACTTTAAACATGTTTGTCCCCAGTTAGTCACCTAACCACTTGCCATTTCTAGATAGCATATTGGGAGTTAGGCATAAAAAAGGCATTTCAAGGCAAGTAACACGGACATTCTTGCTCTGCCATTTATTTTCTACTAGTTAAGTGCTGCTTTCAGAGATTTGTTTGAAAGCAGGAAAAAAAAGTGTTGCTGAGGTTTATTTCGACAGCCTGTTGAAAAATCAGCAGCCTTTTGACTTCCAGCACTTGAAAGTGAGACTGAGCAGACTGAAGAACTATAATAAAGCAAAGTAGTTTATCCAGAGATTTGTGAGCCTTGTGTCATGTATGAACCAGAAAATGTGTTGATATGCAACTTGGTTTATTGAGGCTACTGCAAGACTTACAGAAATACAGATGCAGAACTGTGAGTCAGCTAAACTGCATTATGTCAATGAGCTATATTAAGAGCAGAGCCAAAACACTCACACACAACTTATTTGGATTTCACAAATAAGATGGCTCTTCAGATTTTTTACTTTTACGATCCAGATCTGATGGATGCTGAAATAATTCGTGATTGGTCAATATCCTGCAAGAGTACAGAACACACAGAAAACAGTGGCCATTAGATCTCATTTGTATCTCCAATAAATGGGGCTCTTTAGTATTGGCCCTAATTTAAAGTTTACTCTTCACATTTAGGGCCTAAATTTGCAGGTGATATTGAATGTTTTAACTTTTTCATTTACAAACCGTCATTGTATCATTTTTATGGGTATCTGGCTGCAAGGCACCCTTACTCTACAAATCAGGCAGCAGTTTAAAGGGATCCTGTCATGATTTTTATGATGCCATTTTTATTTCTTACATTTTTAAAATTACACTGCAAATAATTATGTTTACAATATAAAATGCCATACCTGAACCAGCAAGTGTATTATGTATAGTTGTAATATTGGTATGTAGGCAGCCATCTCAAGTCATTTTACTTGGTCATGTGCTTTCAGAAAGAGCCAGCACAGGATGGAACTGCTTTCTGGCAGGCTATTGTTACCGAATGTGTCCCAGTGGGACCTAGCTTTTACTATTGAGTGCTTAGATCTACCAGGTAGCTGTTATCTTGTGTTAGGGAGCTGCTGTCTGGTTAACTTCCCATTGTTCTGTTGTTAAGCTGCTGGTATGTAAAGGGAAGTGGGTGATATCATTCCAACTTGCAGTATAACAGTAAAGAGTGAATAAAGTTTATCAGAGCACAAGTCACATGACTTGGGACAGTTGGGAAATCTGTTCGCTCTTTTGAGAAAAGAATTTCAGTGCAGAATTCTGCTGGAGCAGCACTTTTAACAGATGCATTTTTTCCCATGACAGTATCCTTTTATTAGAATGGAAGCTGTTTAGGAGCCACCCTGGAAACAAAAATGAATAAAATATATAATATGTTAGTGTAATGTACCTACTATCATTGCGTATATAAACCCACTATGTATGTATTAAGAATTAGTATAAAAAGTATGCTATGTATAATGTCAAATGTCAGTAATGTATTTAGTCATCTTTCTATCCTGACAAAAGCCCAGAAAAAGGTGGGGTTTTTATCGAGATTTTATGTATGAATGGATATATACCGGTATAGATGTGTTAATTTATAAAAAGTCTGGCAAATGTTTGATGACAAAATAAAATGTAAATACATAGGGAAAAATATCCTCCTGCTCTAATTAATTCTAAACATATTCCGGTAAATAGAATTTTTTTTTAGCACAATAGCCATGGATCTCCAGTTTCACGTTGGCCTCTTGTTTGCTGCAATAACATTTGGCATAATGCACTGTATGCTTGTAAAGGATTCTTTCACAATGCACAAAGGCTTTGACATTTATGAAAAACAAACATACTGGTAAATCAAAACAAATGGAAAGACTCAAAGTGAAACAGTATAATACAAATTCCTTTTTAAGACCTAGATGTAGAATACATGTTATTTATACACAGACAGCCCATTAAATATTGTAGGCAGAAAATGGCCAATGTCACATACAGACTGGCATGCCTAGTGTAGAAGTATTGCTCTGAACTGGTATACATATTCACATATCATATCAAGGCAATACTGTAAATCAATATCTGGATAATACACTTATTAATGTCTGATGTGTGGACTTAAATTCCTGTTTAAAATGTATCGTAGAAATTAAAAAAGACCAAACAATCCAGTAATATGCCATTTAAAATTATATAAACATGAGCAAAGAAAACATGCTTAATGAATAAAATCAAAGTCATAATGACAATTTTATCATCAAAGTATTTCTGCAAACACCCCTACTTTCTGAGAAGAAAAAATAGTCCTATGTTTACTGCTTGTTTGAGTAAACCCTGTTATTGTTGGCAGTATGGACATCCTAATGTAAACAAAGACAAAAGGTCCTCTGCACTCAACCAATTATCAATATGTGAAGGACATTGTATGAAACAATTCCTGCTTTGTTTAAAAGAGAAGACATTTTTAGTAGTTTAAGGCAAAACATGTCTCAATGTCCTAAATATATTCATAGTGGTTTGAGTGCAGATGACCTCTTGTATTTTTCAATATGAATGTTTTGGTAATAGCCTCATTGCACCCCCAGCTTAATTGTTTAAAACTTAGTCGTGAGCAAAATTTTCCCTTGTTTGTTATAGTTTATACTGGAGTAGTGGCCAGCTCCATGTTGTAGCTTCCACCCTTTCCAGTTGTAGTCAGGTGATCTCAGTGGTCCCCAATAAAAGGCCAACCAAGTTTGGGAGTTTTAACCTTGAAAGCAAGCAATTTCAAGGTAAAACTTAGTCCCTTTATAAAACCCACAGTGAAGCAGTAGAATTCTTAATGAATCAGATAAAATTTGAATTTAGTACTGGCCAGACCAGGGATGACTTTGACATAGTTCATCAGCTTAAATATTTTGCAATATGGGGATAAACAATCCCTGTTTTTTTTAAAGGAGTGGGCATTTTAGTTGCTTAATGCACAAAATGTATCTGTAATATATTCTGTAATATATTGATAATAGGTTTTAGGCATTGGACCTTTTGATTTTGTCGTTTCTTTAACTTTGAATTTTGTGGTTATAGCCTCATTGCATCCCTGCTTAATGGTTAAAAAATTAGTGGGGAGCACATCTTTTCCTTTTTTGTTAAAGACATCCTAATGTAGATTCATGCCAAATAAATTAAGAATCAAAATAAGGATGGGAAAACTTAAACTGCTAATAGAAAATAAACCACTCTTTTCTGACTCCAGGTGCAACTGCATACATTCAAACATAAACTGGCAAAGGCATGTCTTGGTTGGCCAATGACAGAAGGGCCTGTTTGTAATAAAAATCAATAAGCTTTATTAGATTAAACATTGTTGAAAAAAAAAAACCAGTTAAACGGTGGGACAGGCACTTGGCTGGCTGATCTTGCCACTTCCTCAAAAACCTGAACGCCTGAAGAAGGCTTCTGAGGATATGGTGAGGTCAGCCAAGCTTCAAGTTCATAAATGAACACATACAGGGCACGATTTGATGGTGGGGTGCTACTAGCCCCACTTTAAACTTTCTCTCACCACCATCACGCTTGCACTTTGCACCCCCTGCACTACACACCACTTGGAAAATTGAAAAGTTTAAAAGTCATTTGTAAACGATTTATACAACGTATAGTGTGTGTATTTGTGTTCTGTCTGTATATAAAGGAGTTAAATGTGCTTTCTGGTCTAACAATTTAAATCCTTTCACTCTGTTAGGTTAAAAGTACAACAATTAAATGCTGGATTTGCATGCACCACATGATTTTGTTAACTTGTCTAGGCTGGGCTCTTCAGACTATTCAAATTTATCATTTGTAGTTGAAATGCAACTTACAGGAAATAATTAGGACCCAGCTGATTAATTAACTTCAATCAGCGGATACGAAAGTATCTTTGTGAGCTTCCTTGAAATCTTACCTCATTCAACCTCAAGGTTTTTCAACTATATTATCTATATTTTTGTATCTATTTTTAGTGTATAATTTAGGATTCTTACACATGTGTTCAATTTTGCATGGTAGCTCTTGTACTGTATGTACTCTACCACTCACACTTGTATAAAAGTGTCCTAGTCATTTTCAGTCTATGCATCACGTATCATAAAAAAGCCACCTGAAAATAGTCATTACCCATAGACTTTACTATTCATGGGCATTTTATTTTAGTACAATAATAATTTCAAGTCAACAGTCACAAAGGTGGGATTTTTCATAAAAATTGCTTACCAAAAGTATGAGCCATAGTTTTGAATATCTTTCACGTTGCTCTTGTAAGACAACACCAGACATCATGCTATTTGAATGTCACATGAACTAACAAAACCAGAAGACCAGAAGGCTAATGAAGCCTTACCAACTCACATGTTTGTTTTACAGGACCATCAAAATACATTGCAAATTTGTTTTACGCAAAGGAAGTCTTCTAAGGCTCTTGAAGATTTATCATTCAGTAATTAAATTAATCCAAATAAATATATATTCATGTCATTATAAATTATGTTCCCTTAAATTCTCTCTTTAATAAACAGTTATTTGTTTTTGACAGATTTATTTTTTTAATAAGCAATACAGCTCATTTGCTACTGGAAGGCACTGTGCAAAAAATCGGTGCAATTTGTCATTTGCACACTGCCTTCCTCTCTCCTTTAATTGCTGCAGGTCTTTGTTCTCCAAGACCATCACTTTTCCATCTTCAATATAGTACTGTCTGCTTCTTATTCATGATGGGCTGAAGAAAGGCATGTTGTCAGCCCCTTGCATGTAATTTAGTTGGGGACAGGTGGAGGGCAATGCAATGCACTCACAGGATCTTTTGCTATACATTTGCTTCTTAGCACTCTTGTATTCCTGCACATAGATATTAATGGCCCCTAATATCTTGTACTTAATGATAACTACACTAGAATATATTTGTGTTGATGCCAATACTTATTTAATGTTTATCTGTTTTTAGTATGCCATGGTGTTCCACATTATAGAAAGGCCCCATATTTGAAAAACTCCAAAGGTGCAATTTACGGTATCTCTGGATGCAAGAGCACTAAGGGGTTACCATCAGTAAATGAGACCCCAGGCTCAGAGAATAATATAATAATACAATTAGGAATGACCAAACTTGAGGTATTTTCCACAGAATTCCACAGAAATGCATTGGATTCAATTAGAAGGAAAAATTACATTATATTCTAACACATTTTAGCTCAGCAATAGCATACACATTTCCCTACCTTGTTAGAGAAGCTTGTTTTCATTATGCTACAAATGTTCTTCATAACAAGGCTCCAATATTGCTGATAGCTTTCAAAAATGGACAGCTTTGTAGATAAATGGGGGGAAAGGGAAGGCATCTGATCTCTAAAGGACGTGAAAGATGGCATCTGCATTTTTTTTCTGGTACAACAGCCACATGGCAAATTCTAGCCTGAATCTACATGTGGTGAAAAATGCTAATTTCTCAGTGGAACTATTCTGGGTGATCAAGTTATCTCAACCCTAGTCACAATTACACAATATATTTTAGCTGAAAAGTAAGCTTTCTACACTTCCCTTGACAAAACAGAATTATGTGTGCCTTATACTTCAGGAAGATATTTTAAGAAATGATATAACTTTAAATAATATCTAATTAGAATCCAATTGTCAATGCCTGTAATTTCCAATCAGTTCGCATTAGATAAATAATTAAAATCACATAGTTTACAAAGAAATAATTTGAGAACTAATAATAGTATAAAATAATCCAAAACTATCTGCAAATTAGTATAGGGCTCTACTATTTTCTACTTGAAAGGAAGGAAAAATATTTCTTGTTGTTAAGTGTAAGGTGAAGCAAAAACTCAGGATGTCATTTTAACTATGGTTACTTTATAGAGTGCTTAGAGCAGTGATCCCCAACCAGTAGCTGGAGAAACATATTGCTCTCCAACCCCTTGGATGTTGCTCCCAGTGGCCTCAAAGCAGGTGCTTATTTTTGAATTACTGGCTTAGAGGCAAGTTTTGGTTGCATAAAAAAACAGATGTCCTTCCAAACATTCTCTCCTGTAGGCTGCCAGTCCATATAGGGGTTACCAAAAAGCCAATCAGAGCTCTTATTTGACATCCACATGGACTTTTTCATGCTTGTGTTGCTCTCCAACTCTTTTTTAAATTTAAATGTGGCTCACGAGAAAAAAGGTTGTGGACCCCTGGCCTAGAGTTTTCCAAAACGTTGTAGATGATTATGACTGGTGAATACATTAAAGAGATACAGACACCTGAAATTAAACTCTTTTTTACATCTATTATAATATTAGCTTTGAAAGCAACTTTTAACTTTGCCATAAAGTATTTGCATGATGCTTTTACATTACCTGTCTGTTGCCCCATGTTCCTGTATGAGGGGGCATTAGAAACTGTAACTAACAGGCTGAGATGGGACAACCAGCTTGGCAAAGTCAGAGTGTCAGAGAATCACGCTTTGGAACTTCAACTAACAATTGTATACAAAAACAAACCTCTCAGCAAAAGATTATCTACATGACCTACAGTATAGGTAACATTTAATGTAAATTCATAAGTTAAAATTCATTTTTTAGTGGCAGTATCCCTTTAAGTACATTATTCAGTTCCAAAATAGTTTAGGTTGACCTAACTCTAGATCTGATTCTGGAAATTGATTTAACAGATCATCTTTATAGAGTTAGACTAAAGAGAAATAATATTAATTTCACCATAATAGTAGGTTGTTGACTTGGTAAACTTCTAGTTGAAAGCACCAATATTTCCAGATCTTTTATAAACTTTTTAGAAGATTTTTTGACTTTGACTAAACACAGGCTATGCTATAATAGGTCCTTTTAGCATGCACACACCCAAGTGAAGCCAGTTTAGAACTTGATATTCTGTGTTAAAAGAACTGGGTACTGAGAAAGAGTTCATAGAGTTCTTCTTGGCTGTTTGGAAAGGGAGAGAAAATCAACTCTGTGTGGGCTGGAAAGGTACTACTGTTGATAGTAGAAACATGTTTGTTTTGTATTCTTTAACAATTAGGGGTATTGGAGCAAAATTTTGCATTAGCTGAAATGTCAACTCCAGAAAATATTGGCTGCATGTCCTGTAGATTAACCAAAATGGTCTTCAGATTTTTATTGCAAACACATTGACTGATAGAGCTAGCCCCATAATTCTATTATCTTCATAAATATAACATACCCTATATAACTATACTATACTATATAAAAATTGTCTTTCTGGTTCAGTATCATGCTGAAAGGACAAGGAGATTGTATACAAGGAGCATTGAAACAAGGAAATTACACTTAAAGGAAAGGTATACCCCGAAAATTAATACTTGGGCAACAGATAGTTTATATCATATTAAAGAATCTTACCTACCTGGTATATATATTTAAGTAAATATTGCCCTTTTACATCTCTTGCCTTGAACCACCATTGGTCTGTGTGCTGCCTCAGAGATCACCTGAACATAATTTTTTAAACTCTAACTGTAACAGGAAGAAATGTTGAAGCAAAAGACAGAACTCTGTCTGTTAATTGGTTCATATGACCTAACTTTATAGTTTGTCTGGCATGTTTGTGTGCACCGTTGGATACTAGGATCCCAGGAGGCTTATTATTATTTTTTAAAATGGCTATTTTCTATTTATGATTACCTAGTGACACATGCTACTAAAAAGTGTATTATTATGAAAATGGTTTATTTACGGGAAGCAGGGTTTTACATATGAGTTGTTTTATGCAATATCTGTTTATAGAGACCTACATTGTTCCGGTGGTATAGTTTTCCTGCAGGAAACTTTTCAAAATCATTGTTTTGTTATACTAGAGCAGTGATCCCCAACCAGTAACTCGTGAGCAACATGTTGCTCTCCAACCCCTTGGATGTTGCTCCCAGTGGCCTCAAAGCAGGTGCATATTTTGCAATTCCAGGCTTGGAGGCAAGTTTTAGTTGCATAAAACCCAAGTGTACTGCCAAACAGAGCTTCCTGTACACTGCCAGTCTACATAAGGGATACCAAATGCCCAATCACAGCACTAATTTTGCACCCCAAGAACATTTTTCATGCTAGTGTTGCTCCCCAACTCCTTTTACTTCTGAATGTTGCTCACGGGTTCAAAAGGTTGGGGATCCCTGTACTAGAGGTATACATTGCTAAAAAAAATGCAAACATTGGAATGAAAAAAAAAATTGTTCTGCTACTCACAGATGTAATAAATGCTCTAATTTAGAGCTAGCCCCAATTTGCTTGCCAACTTAATGAGCAAGCTTATAAAAGAATTTACTTATCTTGTGAAGACCTCCTTGGAGACAAAAGCATAGATCCCACTCATATATTTATATATAGTTTTGTCAAAGTGCCTTTTTGTTCAGTAATTCAGCATGAAAAAAATTATGTGTTTCCTCCTACACAAAACACCTTTTATTTATTATAGAAAAATTCAGAAAATTGCATTAAAATATTAGTACACATACACCTATCTTAATGAATGCTGTTGCATTCTACCCTATTCATATTCCAGTCTCTTGTTCAAATATCTGCATAGTTATTAGGGCAATTTGGACCCCTTTAAATGTATTTCTATCCCATGGTTTCTGTGGCTGTTTGTCATTCTGCAGTAAGGATTGGTGAATAAATCTGGCAGATATGAATTTGCAGCAAATTTCCTCTTTTCGCTGCAAGTGAATCAATTCACGAAACTGCAATGACAATTCAGCATAAAAAAATTGGCGTGCATCAGAATTGTTACTCGCATCAAAATTGGCGTGCATCAAAATTATTAAGATGCCTATTGACTTTAATGCCTTTGAACCAAATAGTTGTGCATATGTGCATGCATTTTGCAAAGTTTTTGGCGTTTCGAGAATTTTGCTGTAAGTTTACGAATTTTTCAGCAAAGCGAAACTGCGCTACGCAACAAGTTGGCGCTATAGAAATACATGTTAATGTTAATAATAATAATTTGCCCGTTACTATTCAGTGGTTTATTTGTAGGTAAATTGTATGAAAAAACTTTAAATTGAACACTAAGTCTAGACCACGCATTAGGATAAAAATACTGTATGCAACTAAATAAATGGGCCAATGGGATTTTCAGACCTGAGAATATATTTCAATAATTTGCCAAATGTTTCAAATATTGATCCTTTATTAATTAAATGCCTATGACTTATGAGTTATAAGTGTGTCCCTTTGTAATTCTATTCTGACTAGTCTGATTTTCAAGAGATATCAATTAATATTATACTTAACATAATCATTTATTTACTAAGCACTGAGGGTGCTTCATAAGATTTCATAAAGTGCCATCTGCTTCAGCTTCACAGATGGAGTGATAGATTCTAGTCAGGATTTCAGCTTTATTGTTAGACCTGAAATGGGGAAAATCTCACTCCTGCTTCTGTACAGATGATGGAAGACAAAAAAAATGTTCTAACATATGGGTTCCTGTAAAATGCAATATTATATATTTATATCCTTGAATCTGATAAAGCAGCAAGCTATCCATTTGGTGCTCCCACTTCCCAAAATGTATATGTAGATTATAATAATACCCAACTGAAAATTGCCAATCACCTGCTTAGAGTAAAATTGGGCATGTACAGTACATTCATTTATTCTCATTAGATCCTGATTTTTAGAACATGTATCTCCATGGGATGACTGCACCATGTTTATTAGCCAGTCAGGCTTGTTTATGTCTGTTTTGCTTATAAATAGGGGTTATTTACAAAGTGCAGTGCTGGGTGCAAAGTGCGAAAAATTGGTGCAAACTACCATTTTTTGTATGTTTGCACTCTGCTCTGCACTTTGAACCATGGGCGCAGATTAAGTTATCATCAAGTATATATTATAATTGTTGAAAAATGTAATCAAATTAAATATGAAGAACAAGCATCAATATCTGTTTTGTTTGACAAATTAATCAAATCTATCAATATCAAATGTCTGTCATCTGTCTATTGATATATAATCATGATCATTGTCCATCGCATCTATTATCTATCTATCTTTCTTATCTAGCTATAGCTATCAATCATCTATCTATCAACCATCTATCTCTTTCTCTCTCAGTCAATCAATGTATGCATCTCTGTCTCAACCTATGTATGTAATTATTATCTACCTGTCTATTATCTATCTATCTAGAGGGAAATATGATTCCTCAAGAATTGCTCTAATGCTTGATTCACCCACTCCGCTGCCCCATTTGTTTGGGGATGGTAGGCAGAAGAGAACTGAAGATTAATACCCAAGTCTTTACAAAAGGAATGCCAGAAAATTGAATGCCAGTGAATTGAGATCCTCTGTCACACACTATCTCAGTCGAAAAATTAATTTAATAAAGAGCTGGGATAGTTCTACTGCTGAGGGAAGTTTTTGCAGAGGAATAAAGTGCCATCTTGCTGAAGTGGTTAGTAACCACCCAGATCGCAGTGTTCCCTTTTGAGGGTTGTAGCTCTACAATAAAGTCCATCGCTAGGTGAGTCCATGGACAAAAGGGAATGGGTAGAGGCTGTATCAGACCACTAGGATGGGAATGGCTAGCCTTGGAAGTGGCACAAATAGTACAAGCAGCGACAAAGTCTTTGACATCGTTGCGGATTGTCGGCCACCAGACTAAGCATTGCAGAAGCTCTAGAGTATTTTCTTGATAAAGGGCCGGTTTGGCCCAAAACATTGCCACTTTGTATGATGTGGGCACAATAAATCCTTTTTATGCACTTTTGCAACTAAATACAGTGTGCTGCTGGTTTTCTTTTGTCTAGAGTCTTTTCTGGACCAGGATTTTCAGCCTGCTTAGAGCAATGGGTCTGTTGCAAGATGGGCAGGCAACGTTCAGAAGAAATGAATGCCATCTCAATGGGTGTATCAGAAGGAGCGGAGGACTGACTAGACAGGATTTGCTCTGCAAACTTAGGGAAAAGGGAAGCAATAATCCCGGCGGGTGGAATAATAGGATCTTGCTTTTCACGGAGATGGTCCACTGGAGTAAAACTGCGGGATAGTGCATCCACTTTTCAATTTTTGGAGCCAGGACATTGGTCGAAACGAAGTTGAAGTGGGAGAAGAAGAGGGCCCATCTTGCCTGTCTGGGATTCAGTCTTTTAAGAGTTTGAATAAATTCTAGAGTTTTAGGGTCAGTATAGACAGTGATGGGACTGAAGAGCCTTCTAGGAGGTGACACCACTCTTTGAGGGCTAGCTTTGCTGCCAAGAGTTCACAATTCCCAACATCATAATTCTGCTGGAGAGAATTTTTTGGAAAACGATGCACAAGGATGTAGTTTCCCATCAGTAGAATAAGGAGCAAGGATGGGGGCAATGCAGGAGGAGAACCCCTTGATGAACTGTCAACAGTAGTTCGCAAACCCAATGAATCTTTGTATAACCTTGGTGCTCAAAGGAAGGGGCCATTGGTGGATCACGGAGACTTTGGCTGGATCCATCTCAAATCCTTCTGAGGAGATGATAAAGCTAAGGAAGGGTTTCTTAGGCACTTCAAAGACACATTTCTCTATTTTGGCAAAGAGAGAGTTCTTCCTCAGATGAGAGAGTACCTCTTTTACCTGGGAGTGATGACTTTCCAAGTCCTTGGAGAAGATACAAGGTACACAACAATGAAATTTCCCAAGAGGTCCCGGAAGATGTTATTCACAAACTCCTGGGTTATTGCAGAGGCCAAAGAGCATCACAAGGTATTCATAGTGCCCATGCCAGTGTTGAATGCTGTCTTCCATTCGTCCCCTTCACAGATGGGGATGAGGTTGTATGCCCCTTGTAGATCCAACTCAGTGAATATTTTAGCCCTATATCCCCATTAACCATAGTTTTATTAAGTCCATGGTAGTCAATTCAAGGACGCAGATCGCCATCCTTCTTCTCAACGAAGAAGAACCCAGCCCCTGCCGGAGAGGTAGAAGGACGAATAAATCCCAGTTGAAGATTCTCTTGGAAATAGTTCTTCATACCACAGGTTTCTGCAGGAGAAAGGGGATAGGTGCCAACTCTTGGGGGTATGGTTCCAGGAAGAAGGTCAATGGGAAAATCATAGTGATGATGAGGGGGAAGGCGTTCCGCAGACTTTTTACATAAGACATCGGAGAATTCTTGGTAAATTGTCACCAGAGATTGCAAATCCGTCGAGGAGATGGTCACCCGGTAAAGAGGTGTAGCAGGTAGACAGTGTTCTTGACAGAACACTGAACGAGAGATCTGATGGGAGGACCAATCTATGCAGGGATTGTGCAGACGTAACCACAGTAATCCCAACACCACAGGAGAGGAGGGACACAAAATTATTAGGAAACCCAATTCGTCAGAATGCAAAATTCCAATCTGTAGGTGCCATTCCCCCGTAGTCTTGGAAATAATGTCAGACAATAAGAGTCTGTTGTCAATAGCAAAGACCCGCAGGGGAGTAGAAATGGCATCCATAAAGTTCCCAGCTGAACTGGAGTCAAGGAATGCAGATATGGAGAGGAAATAGAAACTGATAAGAGTTCACTTAAGCCCTTGGAGTAATGCCATACCCCAGGATTACCTTGGGGAAGAGGAGCTTTAGGCTTCACAGGGCAGGGAATGGCAAAGTAGAGCGTCTCTGAAGTTTCTCTTGTTCCAAAAGATGTGCCTTCCTGATCTGCATTGGTTCCTCCAGGGAGGTGACTGGAAGCTGCTGGGAAGAGACAGGCAGGAGAGGATTCTGGAAGCGTGGAGCTAATGGAGCCAGGAATTTCTTGCTGCGCACCTTAGTAGCAAGATGCTCTCTGATTAAGAAGTGAATTGTGAGGGTTGAAATTCAAATTGAATAAGACACTGAATAACAAACCCTCTGCAGGATTGCGGGTCCCCATTGTAGTGAGGAGGAGGAGGGGTGCATGGCCGGCGTGGCCGGAGAGACCACTAGCAGAAGACATCAGCATGGGATTCCCCCGTAGGTGGAGGAGTGGTTGGCGTACAAGAAAGAAGCCGTATACGCTTCAATGCAGGATGCCAGCCCCCAGAAAGCTCTGCCGACATCCGGCATAGTTTCTTCAGAGGGGTCGCTGGCCTGATTATAATGTCAGGGGGGCCTATCAGCTCCCAGCGGGAGGTGTTAGGACCAAGGATGAAGCTTCAGGGTTAAAGTCCAAAATCACAGTATAAAAGGGTTCAGGCAAAATCATAATCAAAGTGTGACATCATTGCTGGTGATTAGAGCAGGGCTTACACATGACTCTAACACTCAGGTAGAGCCTTCACTAAGTGGAAGATGTTAAGATGTGGTGCAGTGGTGCAGTGTAACTACAACTCCAACGGGCTACTGTGCAATAAAATAGGAAAGAATGGACGCCAGGAGGTTCTTGTGGTGAAACAAAAGAGTAACACTTTATTTGTACAAGACAAATGAGCCCAGAGTTCCTTATAAAGCAAATGAGGCACAGGCGGAATATAATCAGCAGCCTAATACAGATGAATGAGGCAGCTGAGGATGTAGTCAAGTAGTAAGGCAGATCCTCTAGGCAGATGTCCCTTGAAGTGGTCCCTTTAGGGCAATGGCTTTACTGGGCCTTGGTGTACCAGGGCCATAATTAAAACCATAGGGGCATATAAACCCTATGGGTCCCTTCATGTAATTGCTAGTAGGCAGAATTTGGGATTAAGGGAGGAGTTTTGTGACACATGACCATGTGGCATCTCCCGCAACTTAATATTATCTTTATTATTTTTCTTCTATCTATCTATCTATCTATCTATCTATCTATCTATCTGTCTATCGATTTATCAATGTATCTCTCTCTATCTATATAATTATTAACTACTAATTATTAACTAACTAATTATTAACTACCTATATGTCTGCCTATCTATCTATCTATCTTTATAACAGCTGTATTCAATTTCATCACAGTTTTGTATGAGTTCCGTTTCATCCCCCACACCAGGATAGAACATTACTATCTGGAAAAAAATCTGAATAACTAATCAGACTCCTCATTAGCCCCCTGCTGAGATCCTCAAACATTCACTTTGCTGTTTGTGAAGCAGAAAAAAAGGCCGCAGCATTAAAATTGATGCGTTATTAATCCCACAGTTCCAGACCTAGCGGGCAGCATATTTCCTTTCTCCCTCTATATCTCATTCGCCTGAGGCCAAACAGTGTGGTGCCGACTACTTCAGGGTACTTTAACTTTCTATTATTTATCGGCCTTGTGCAGTGAGACAGCTTTTTCTGAAGAGAGAGGAAGCGTGTGGTTGTCATGCAGATTTGTATCATTTGTAATTTGTCATATTTCTTCCTTTAGACTATTAACATTTTTAAGGCCAAAACTCCACAGTCAATTTTTGAAAGAAGGGTAGTAAGGTCATTCTATTAAAGCAACCTTTGCAAATGATTCTTTATAGCATTGGAAATATAATGTTTATTTGTAACAAAGGAATTCTCAGATATAGTAATGGGAATAAATGGCTCAAAAACTGAAACAGAATTGAAATTGGATTGCAATACGGTTAAAAACACATATTTAGTATTAGTGACAAATATTATTCTGTATGAAACTGATATCACAACTGATGCTTCATTATTAAGAGTTTTGGGAAAGGGAATGTCTGACACTAAAGGGTTCATAAACAAATGTCCTAGAGCACCATGGGGCACAAAATTGCAGTCCTTAAAGTAATTATTCGCTGTAAAAATTAAAACTAGGTAAATAGATAAGCTGTCCAAAATAAAAATGTTTCCTATATAGTTAGTTAGCCAAAAATATAACCTATAAAGGCTGGAGTGACTGGATGTGTAACATAATAGCCAAAACAATAGCAGCTCTCTTGGTTTCCACTGATTACTGGTTACCAGGCAGTAACCAATCTGTGATTTGAGGGGGGTACCAGGGTCATAACTGTTTGCTTTTTAATTGCAAACTCACTGAACAGTTATGTGCAATGTGACACCCCTTAAAGTTGCTGAATAACTCAGAGTTAGAGAGCTGCAAAGCAGGAAGTTGTGTTATTATATTAGACATCCAGTTACTTTATAGGTTACATTTTTTGGCTAACTAACTATACAACAATGTAGAGCCTATAAATTTACACAGTTTCTATTTTTACATTGCATTGTACTTTAAGACACGCATACGTCAGTTGTACTTGGGGCAAACTATTGTGCAGGGTGTTCTATGCACCTTGCCCTTTGCAGCTCTTTTGCCTGTGTGTCTGAATTTCACACAAGCTGCCTTAAGGGTTACACAGGACTGGATTTACCTAGCGGGCACCCCTAGGCCCGTTGTCGTTTGTCACCCCTGTCCCCTCCCTTTTATCTGCTCAAATTTTCATCATCAGGACGGAGCAATGGGAATTGGCACACAGGAAATTTACATTTCTGAACCAATGGGGGTGTGGTTGGGCAGCATGCCGCCCCCTAAAATCCTGCCACCCTAGGCCCAGGCCTAGTTGGCCTCTCAACAAATCCGGGCCTGGGGTTATACCAGGGGTTGTCCAACACCCACCCTCTCTGAATGCATAATTGCTGAGGCAAAGGCAATTGCTTTCCATTATAGGAACACAAACTGGTTTTTGTCAGAGCTCTGTACCATACATGGTAAATACACCCTTAAAGAGAAGGAAAGATTAGCTACAATAGTGCAAGCTATAACACTATGTTTACTCTACAAAATGCTTTACCATGCCTGAGTAAGCAGCTCTAGAATCTCTCTCTCTGCTTGTGTAGAATAGCAGCTGCCATATTAGCTTGGTGTGACATAACCTGAGTCTCTTCTTGCTCACTCATAGATCTGGGCTCAGATTACAGCTGGGAGGGGAGGGGGGAAGAGGGGGAGAGGGAGAGAGGAACAAACCGAGCATGCTTAAGCCCAAGCCCTGGAGGTTTATGCTGAAAACAGGAAGTCAGAGACTGAAACCCATTTATACACAATAGAAGGAAAGAAATGCAGAGCAGACTCAGAGCAGCATTACTTTAAGGGTTTATTGATGTATATACCTATGTAGACCTTTCTTAATTTTCTCTTTTGCCATTTGCTTTTTGCCACTTTTTGAGTACATTAGAAATGGCACTAAATTACATCAAAATAGTAATTTTCTTTTAAAATGAAAAGTTTTCCAGTGTACCTGCTTTGCTTTTTTGTTTTGAAAGTAGCTATAGGGAATGAAAGTGCAATAGGTAAGGGCTGGAGGCCCGAGGGCCGTATGTGGGCTCAATAGGTTCCAGTGTATTAACATATATTTTATTTTTATATAAAAAAAGTTGGACAGCCATACCCTATAATCAATTATATTTTAACCTAAGGGAACATTTACCAAAGGTTAATTTGGTTAATCATATTTGTCTGCACCCATTAAAACATCTAGTAAGGATTCTAAACCATTTATTTGGTGATGATTTGCTAGATAAAAAGTGTATTTTTATACAGAACCTTAAATTAACATTTCAGTGTAAAAGTTAAACTGGGTATTTAGGTAGGCTGTACTACATAAAAAAACAATTCCAAAATGTAATCTATAAAGTCAAACCTGTTACCAATCAGTAGCCAATCAGTAATGTGAAGGGGAGGGCATATAGAACATAACTGGTTATAACTGGCTTTTGAATCTGAGCTGCATGCTAAGGATCAGTTGTAACCTAACTAAACAGTTATGTCCATGTGTCCCCTCCTTAAAGTTGCTGGCAAAAATGGTTAGAGAGCTGCAAAGTAGGAAGTAGTGTTCTGGCCATTACATTAGATATCCAGTAACTCCAGCCTTTAGAAATTACATTATCATTACATTATCAGATTTTAGTGAAGATGTGTGCTTTTTGATATATTTTGCAATTACATTGGCCAATATATGACCATTATGTGCAACTCTCAGAAGGATAACAGAAAAGGTGCAGAGATAATTATGAACCACTGCTCGTAACCTTGCAATTGTTTTCCTTAAGGCAACTGACACAATGGAACCCCACCACATTCCTAATTGTTGAGAGCTGTTCTAATGTTTTGTGCATCCAAGATCTCCATCCTCCAGGAGACTCAGCATTCCCCTTCCCTCACTGTAAAATCTCATAAAAAGTGTACTATGAATTTTGTTTTACTTTGTGTGTCTATTTCCTGAGGGATGGGTAAGCAGTTTGAGAGTTCCTTGTAGTTGTGCAAATGTGTGCTCTAATAAATCCTTTCTCCTTCAGTGTAACAGAACACAGGGGAATAAGAAAAGGCATTGATTTTGTTGCCGTGATTCTGGCTCTCTTTCTTTTACTCATTTCTAAGCCATAGCACTGGCCTCCCATGGTGATGCAGCACCATCATCCTCGCTGATAATTAGGCGTTAGGGGAAATGCAGGGTGATAGCTGTTTCAGCGGACGTTCTGTAGCCTGCGGGGCAGTTAGCTGTAAGGAAACTATAGGCAATCTCTTCCTTTGGCATTGCATTAATAAAGTGTAACTCTCAACCCAAACACATGCTTGTTTTGTTTGTTTTTTTAACAACCCTACTTATTTTTTTAATTAGTTCATCAATTATTTGTCATGCATAAATGCTCTATCTATTCATGACACGGTTGTTTGAATAATAACAAAGGGAAAATGCTGCTAAGGCAGTCGTATTAATACAATAAAAATAATATCGCAAGTTGAAACTTGGCTGTGCAGCCCCTCAGTGACATTCAAGTCACTTATCTGTACTACACCTTTAGAAGAGACTTCTTAACCTGGTGAGATCACATTGGATAGTTCTGTAAAATTTTGATAAAAGGAAATAGACTGTAGAATTTTACGTTTTTAAGGGGACCAAAATTAATGTAAAGATGTCAAATTTGGGAAAATGTAAAATCATGGAAATTCAGTATGCATTATAATTGGAAGAACCACAAACATGGTCTAAAAATCAGGTAAAACTTAGGGGCAGATTTACTAAATTCACATGTATTCACATGAAGGATTTGAATATTCGATCAAATTTTCAAAAAGATTCGAATTCGAATTTCGAATATGCAAATTAGGTAAATTCGACCAAATTCGACCATCGATTATTCGAATTCGAATGATTCGTATATTCAAATTTTATTTTATTCGAAAATTCAATGGTCGAATACTTCCCCTTTAAATTTAAATTCGATCACTTACTTCGCCAGATGAAACCTACCAAAATAGGATTATTCCCTAAAATCGAATTAGGAAAATTAGTTTAAAAATCGTTCGAAAATTTCCCTATTCGATCATTCGATCATTCGATCAAATTGCGCTAAAGAAATTCGAATTCGAAATTCGAATTCGAATTTTTTTAATTCTCCACTATTTTTTTTCATTCAAAATTCGACCCTTAGTAAATCCGCCCCTTAAAATCATGTTTCACTGTAAAGTATAGTATGCAAAATAAGACACATTTCTTGTATGGACACAAAACACCATTCGCTAGAAGGAAAAATAGGTTCTAAAGAGCCACTAGCACCAACAGCAGATAAGTGTTGTGCTGACTTATCTATGAGAAGTATACTAATAGAAACTGCAACTTACACAGCTTGCATATTATTGAGATCTCCCCCTATTTCTAACCCCTGCTGCATACAGCCTGGTTTCTTTGTAATCCTGTGCCAGCGTACAGTAGGTAAACTTATCCCGGTACAGGTATAGGACCTGTTATCCAGAATGCTTGGGACCTGGGGTTTTCCACATAATGGATCTTTCCGTAATTTGGATCTTCATACCTTCAATCTAGAAACTCATGTAAACATTAAATAAACCAAATAGGCTGGTTTTGCTTCCAATAAAGATTAATTATATTTTAGTTTGGATTAAGTACATGGTACTGGTTTATTATTACAGAGAAAAAGAAAATAATTTTAAAAAATTTGAATTATTTAGATTAAATAGAGTCTGTGGGAGATGGGCATTAAGTAATTCGGAGTTTTCTGGATAACAGGTTTCAGGATAACAGATCCCACATCTTTATCATTTATGTATGTGCGATCAACATTTAGATTTAAAGCTGCTTCTATGTTTACACCAATGTATACACCCATTTATTTATTGTACAGTGCTACAAAATACAGTAGTATGTTTACTTTATAAATCACTATACAGTATATAGTTATACAGTTAAATCAGGTTGAACAAATACAAAGTCCATCAAGTTGAACCCCTACAAATGAAACTCAGCATCCTTACACACATCCCTCTATACCTTCACATTAATTATTTATGACTTTATAAATGTGTTAATATTAGTAACAATAAAATATATGGTGTTGGTTTGACAGTACTTTCATATTCCATGACAGGTGACACTTAAAGAATTAAAGGCGATACACTGTCAACAGTCCTTTTCCTAAAGGGGAACTATACCCTCTTGTTCAATCACATTTCAATCAATAGGGCTTGTATTGAACATTCTTCCTGTGATCTTTCCAAGCATTTATGGGAGGAAGAATAACCAGGCCCGGATTTACCCCCATGCCTCCTGCTCTCTGTCTGTGCCCCCCTTCCTTTTCTTGTCCCCCTCCCCTTCTCCATCAGCGTCTCTCTTCCCTTGCCGTCACCCTCCCTTTTCGCATCACCCTCCACTTCCAGTCCCGCCCCGTCCTGTCTGCATCATCCTCTCCGTCTGCAGGTATATGAGCACATCTTGAATATGCGCATATGTGCGTGCGCAACCTACTTGGTTTAGGCTGGGTGGCACGCCACCCCTGAATTTCTGCTGCCCTAGGCCCGGGCCTTTGTGGCCTTGCCACAAATCCGGCCCTGGAAATAACCTATACAGATAAAAGCCATAACAAACTCCTCCCATATACTGTACATATTAGGAAATCTTCTGCAATTATATAGTCACTTGTGTGCAGGTCTGAGCTATCAATACAAGACAGGAACTGGACCTTAGGCATGCATTGCCATTTATTCTGCTCCCTCTCTGTAATTTGGACCAGCTGACAGTTTTCAGGAGTTCTACGTTCATATTCATAACATTATCAACTGTTAGCCCATAGGCATTCATACACAGTCCTTCTCCCTCCTAAACTTAATGCTCTTCCTAACCCTAAAAGTGTTAAGATAAATCATGTATGAAGGAGGATTAATGATGGAGGTAGTTCTCCTGAGCCCTGACAACTAATCCAAATAACAGGGAGGAAGGAGAATGGATTGCAATATGTGTAAAAGGTTCTTGTACAGATGTTTAAATACTCAAACCTGACACAGCAAAAGCTGTATCGATGTTCATGTAATTGCCAGAGGACACCCTACTATATACACGGTAAACTCATCTTTATGTAAAAGCCCAACACTGTGAGAAGAAATGGATTTGCTTATACAAATCCCATGAGGGTTAATTCACCATGCATTGGACAACATGCAAAGTGCAAGAAGGGCTCAAATAACTATGTTTTTTTTGCAGTTGTCTCAAAGGTTGCACTCTGATGCACAGCACTTTGTATTCATCAAATGGAGAATTTTAATCGAGCACCATGTATAGTATACAGTCTGCACTGACCATTGCCCCCGCCAGTACATGTGCATTGTATGTCTGTACTGCATGCGGCAAGCATCATATCACTGATTGCTTAACATTGCTGCTTTTGCTTTATAACCACACACACGCTTGCACATTTGATCATATATACTGATGTTTATGTGCTTGACTTGATTTCATATTTTAATAAAATGTTACTCTTTACTCTTAGAAAGGCTGTAGAAGTTTTAAAGATTCTGTTTAAAAAGCCAGCATTCGAGATTTGGAGCATTTATGGAAATAATTGCCACTGTATATATTTTTTTGATAACAAGAACAGTTCAAATGCCGGTAAAACAGTATACTAATTTTGAATCTGTGTCAACTAGACACTGCCTAGTAATAATGTTAGCTTCGCAAACTATACTTACACTTGGTAGCAATCAAACAAAGCCAGCGTCTGCATTATGAATCTCTTTTTAACTCCTAAACTCTTCTGAGATTACAAGCATTGTGCAGTATAGCAAAATTCGGAGGCTACACTGGATGCAGTGACCTCATTCTGCTGTTGGCAGCCATAGACATTTCTGTGGCCTTAGCTTTCAAATCATCACCTTAAGGAGTCTGGGTAGATTCCTTTCCAATGCATAAAAATAAGCTAACAATGAGCTCCACCGGGACTTTGCCAGGAACTTCATTACTCAAAATGGGGATCTCATTGAAAAGATTGCCAATGTTTTATGTTTTGAACCATGGCTGTGACTGGCAGGCATGTGTTTGTGGAAACTTTTGATGTGGTCATAATAAGCACTAATGGCTTTGGAAACGTTCTTTATTTTTATTGAAGTAATAACTTTTGGTGTTTTTGAAGAGCAGTTAGGGATTTGGATGTTAAAGACCATACCCATTCCATAAAAAACATTCGGCTTGTGTTAGGGCTGCGTTCCTTCGGCCCAGTGGCAGATGATAGAGAACCATAACTGTAAATCCGTAACATCAGTTGCAATATAAACAATTGTAAATAATTGTAATGCCAAAGAACACAGCCAACAGCGCATATCATCTTGGCTGGACTACAGAGCAATAGAATAGACCCCATCCCCACACTCACACCATCACTTATACAAACCCTTTAACTTTTGCGAGAAACAGCAAAGACGCATTCAGGAACTGCTCACAGTATTAATGAAATGGGAGAACACTGTTAGTATGCTTTGTAGTACTTATAATAATATGTAAACCGGGGCATAACTATAGGAGGTACAGGAAACCTTCTCATAGAGGAGAAGATCTTCATTCTTTCATTTTTTGGAAACATAAAAATAATATTTGTTACATTTGGCATCCCCAAACCCAGAACAGATGCCAAGGTTCTGGTCACAGCTCACGCTTCTGGCTATAACAGTAGCCTTTCATGCCGAGAGGAGTCCTTCTGGGATGCTACTAGGGAGGGAACCAAGGTGAGAATTCTGGGCAGGAAAGGGAAATGGAATGTGTGACAGGAGTAATGGGGTTAGAGCAAAGTGTAGTCGAGGAAATAGGCCAGGGTCAATAACCAGTCATACAGCACCGTACAGATTTAGCAATGGTCGCTTCAGGCAGCAGACAGGAATGGGTCAAGGATGGACAAGGGTCTAGGAACAGTAAATGAAGAACCAGAATTGCACCCAGGAACTATCCAACAATAAACCTACGATGTGCGAGGAAAAATGGACAAGGCATCTTTAAATAGTTGCATTTTAAATGATGATGATGTCAGAAGTGGTAAACACACATGTGGCAGAGGGCCAAAACCAACAAGACCTGTGTGCACATAGATGCATGCGCCAAGGCTGAGGGAAGTTGCTGTGGGTGTCCCCATGAGGAGAGTGGGGGCATCCCCACCTCCCCACTAGACTCCCAGGTACAGTTACATTTTTATGTAATACTGCACTTTATTAAAAGCAAAAAATATGAAAATAGAGGTTAAACACACAAACTGAGGTGCACCGGAATCTACATTTTCACAGTAGTCTCTATACCAGGGCTTTTAAGTGTATCTTACAGATATAGAATCCATTATCAGGGTATCTATTATCCAGAAAGCTCTGAATTAAAGGAAGACCATCTTCTATATGCTCCATTATAATCAAATAATTCACATTTTTAAAAAGCTGTACATTGTCCTTTATCCCCGACAAGTTTCCAAGCCAATTATTAGAGGCAAAACAATCCTATTGGGTTTATTTAATATTTAAACATTTTTAGCAGACTTAAGGAATGGAGATTTAAATTACAGAAATATCCCTTATCCAGCAAACCCCCAGGTCCTGAGCATTCTGGATAACAGTTCTCATACTTTTACATTGTGCTACACAGTAGTCCCCACCAGCTACAGAGGGCTCCTGAAACCAACTAACATTTTATGGATTTCAGACAAGATTAAGGGTTGTTATTGGAAAATGCTGAGACTAGTCCAAAAGTTGATTAGTTGATCATTCTTTGAATATACATTACACTTTGTATTGTATGTAATAAGGACTTTTCATAAACCCTTCAGCCACATCACAACCCATTCTAGGATTGTTTGAATGTTCCAGAATGTTCAAAATAGAACTGGTCGGGCCAGGTAATACAATCCTGTAGACCTCAGGCATTAACACTGCATGTTGTACATTCCCTGATCTAATTCAGTTTACTGGCTGAGTAGATGATAAAACAGGCCAGTAAAATCCTGATCCTGAACTTCCACCAAAATCTTCTTATTTTCAATGCTTCGCTGCCTGACAATTAGGGTAAGGCCAGACGGGAAGATTCGAGGATATTTGTCGCCTGGCGACTAATCGCCTCTTCTTTGGGAAGACAAATCTCCCCGAACCGCTTCCCCCTGCCTTCCAGTGTCTTTAATGAATAATCACTTGCGCCTATTCACACGCGGCGCTGGCTCAAAGTTGCCTCCTTAGGCAATTTCGAGAGATTTCGGGAAATCGCAGCGTGCGAATAGGCGCAGGCGATTATTCATAAAAGACGCTGGAAGGCAGGGGAAGCAGTTTGGGGTGATTTGTCGCCTGGCGATTAGTCTCCAGGCGATGAATCTCCCTGAATCTTCCCGTCTCGCCTGAGCCTTAGGGACTAGCCTTCAAAAATAAGGACAGTTGGGAGGAATAGAATGCCTACCTCTCTTCCCACTCTTTTAACAGACACAGATCGGTGTCATCTGATCTGCCAATTAAACCACCTTGTAACTTATACATACATGTGTATACATTGATGCAAGTGCAGACTCTAAGCATGTTTTGCACCTTGTATCTTTCACTTGGGTTGAAAAGTATCCTTATTATAGGGACAAAGGTCCCATCTGAGAAATAAACACATCCTATCACTAACTCTAACAAACTGCACATTTAATAATGTAAATTCCTCCCATATACCTGCTGCCTATTTTTCTACAGCAAATTGCAGCATTAAATTGAGTCAGCGTAAACTTGATTCCGGATTTATTCCTGTTGCCCAGAATTTCCCTGCTGAGGCGTTTTTCTTTTTATTAAGTCCTTTTTTTTATATAAAACTTAAAACATTATTGGAAACTACTGGGAGGATAAAGTAACAAGAGATTTCTATCCTTGGAAAGTATGCATCTGTGTGACGTGATCACTTATATTCATTTTAAGGCCCAGCAGGAATTAGAGTGCTCTGCCTTTCAGCTTTAGCTTGGAATTTATTTTACTAGATTTGCTTTTTCATGTGGATAATTTGTTTTTATAGTTATTAAAGTTTCGAGCAGAACTATTTTTAGCAAGATATACCATATGTCAATTGTTGACTGTTTCTCTTTATTTACCTGGTTTATTTGTGCCCTATTTTATTTTTTTTCTGGTTGCTTATAGTGTGACACATGGGGATGCTAATGTGCTTCAATTAAATCTGTTTATTTTCACTTGTCATTCCTAGGAACATTGGATTTTTACAGTCAGAAAACCAGCTAAATATATTGGTTTACCGTTCAGAGCAAATACTGTCAAGAATCTGTTGCTTTTAGCACAATTGCACGGTAAGGCATGTCTGCATGGTATACTGGCAGTGTGGAATAGATCAAAACAGCAGGGTGTCTTTGGTTAAAAGGGAATTCATTTTAAGCTAATGAAAGCATTTTGAAGAGATCTTAATAATCGTGTGTCATTTAGCTTTTTTAAGTTGTCCTGTTCACTTTTTTTAATTGCTACAAACCAGATCAAGGTTTCCTAGTTTGTTTTTCTTGTCTCTGCCGCTCAGCTTTTTTTATAGGTATTGTAAAAGATATGCAGTAAAGGGGATAGTATAGACACCTAAAAAATTAGCACAGATGACGTGTTGAAATGACATTCTGCCTATTGTTTTAATTTTTTTTAAACACCTATTTGTTTTGCCATTATTAAGCACTAATTTGAAAGTTTGAGTATGTTCATTGAACTCACCTCCCACTTCCTTATAAATAGGGCATTTTGTTCAGTATTAGTACTAGTATTATCAGGTCCTGACATTCTTTGCGACAGGAAGAATGGACTAAATTGAAATCAGCTTCATAATTTTGTTTAGTGTCAGAAATAACAAAACACATATATATTTCATAATTAAAACAATAGGCAAAAAGTTTGTTCAGCACAAGCACTATTCATTCAGCTAATGTTGACAGTAAGTGAGTATACTGTTCCTTTAAGGAATGATTTAGTCTTATTAAAAACTGTGCTGACAACTCTGTCCCCTCCTGTCCAACTTCAATTATTGGTTATTGTCCAATTACATATTTGCCCAGTACTGATAAATGACCTCAGTGTTTAGAAGCAAATTTGCACTTGCATTTATGTGTTTGGTAAATGTTCAGCATTTATTTATTGTGGAGGGTGCCAACCTCTTTTCCAAAAACTGGGCTGAAGAATTGGAGAGGCTGGGGGAAAAAGTAACTATTTTTGTTTTACTCAGTGTTTAGAAGGCCATACATGGGTGTATTTTTTCTTTAGGTCATTTACACAACAAAATATGTTATTGTTACATTGAGGGGGTGCAATTAGGGCTGGGGCAGACAGGGAGATTCTGGGAGATTCTGTCGCCTAGCGATTAATCGATGGCAACAATCTCCCTGAACTGCTTTCTCCCTGTCCGCCGCCTGTTAAAATCAAAAAGCGCCAGTGCTAATACACACGCAGCGCAGCGATTTCCGGAATCGCCTGAAGTTGCTTCGTGAGGAAACTTTGGAGGATTCCAGAAATCGCCGCGCTGCGTGTGTATTAGCGCTGGAGCTTTTTCATTTTAACAGGCGACGGACAGGGAGAAGGCAGTTAGGGGAGATTGTCGCTAGCGATTAATCGTCAGGCGACAGAATCTCCCCGAATCTCCCTGTCTGCCCCAGCCCTTAGTAGTGGAACAATAAAATCAGAGAGTGGATGGGACAGATAATCATTGTTAAATAAACATTCACTGTGCATGGCTTTATTTTGAAGGATTGGGTTAAATGTGAAAGTAAGCAATGGCACAGATAACCATTGGTTAATAAAACTTAGATCTTGCAGCCAACACAACAAAGATACAACAAAATCTCCTCATTAATTGTTAACTATTGGCGAATGAATTGTTTGTTAAAATGATTATAGGCTGATAAGATCATTCACAGGGTGGCAACAAAATCTGCTTGTTTATGGCTAGTTTAAGTACCAATGTAAACAGGCAATCAATGCTTAGCACTGCCACCTAGACTTTTATGAAGACTGAACCTATGCTGGGACAGAATATTAGGCTGGAGTCCAGCATTCCAAGCTGGTGAAGAGAAGGAGAGGAAAAATAAAGATTTATAAGTGCTGTTGTGGTAACAGCTCTCGACTGAGTTTAAAATAATACTGACATGATTCCTATGCAACTTTGGGTCATATCAGTAGTACTTTAAGGGGCAAATTTACTATTATTCCCCATAATTAGCTCGACCAAATTCGCAATTCGATAAGTATTGAATGCTTATCGAATTGTTTTAGGCTATCATTTTGCTCGATATCCGATTTCTTGATGAATTCGTACAATCGGATATCATTCGTGAAATTTCATTCGAGCGTCCCAAAAATTTGTACGATTCGAACGATTGAACACTCTGATCGTACAAATGGAATTCGGGCAGGACTCTGAAGCCTATGGGGAGCTTCCCATAGGCTTATATTGCAATTCGGTAGGTTCAATCTGGCGAAGTAGGCAGTCCAATAACTTTAAAAATTTTAATTCCTACGATCATCGAATGATCGAATATCCGATCATTCGATCTATTTGATCTATTCGATATTTGATGTTCGATGATTGAATAGGCCAAAATTCACTTTACGATTTCACGAAAAATTGATACGATCGTTATTCGATCGAATTCGATTGAATTTCGTAAATTGGCCCCTAAGTGTTTCTTTTAGGTTGCTGCCTGTGTGTAAATTTGTCCAGCACCAATAAATGAGCTTTGTAAGACAGTTGTGTCTTTTCAAAGCTCAATTATATGAGGATTCATATTGGCTTTCATTAAATATAAAAAAGCAGAAGATAAACCAAAGATCCATTGCAAAAATAAAATAGAAGGACTTAAGTTAGTTATACATTTCAACTGATTACAACAGAAATGCCTTATATACGGCAGCGTTGATCAACAGCAGGCAAAAAAAAGTTTTTATTTTCTGCATACATTTTGGCTAGCTACACATTGTTTCCTGACTTTTTAATTTAATGTGATTATTTAAGAATGTGAATACAAGTAGGAGCACATTATGGAAGAAGATATCTCTGCCATATTGGTTATTTGGATGAATGGGCAAAGCGCTATACATAGCTTGTACACATGCATCAAAAAAAAGCTCTTATTAGCATAGCCATGATTAAATTGGCCATACACTACTGATCCAGTCACTGATAATCAGACCAAACAAGCAAACATATGGTTAATGCAGTGGCAAATACATAACTCTCTCTGCAAATACATTTTCTTCCCATGGCGACTACAGTTTCTGCCTGCAGGAAAAACAAAACTGTGCAAAAAGTTAGTACACATGTTGAAGATTTTGAGAACTACTTTTCCCATGAGTCTCACAGTGAAAGTTGTAGCTCACTACTAAAGACGATAAAGTCTGATATTCATAACATAGCTGCAAATACAACGATTTTTACACTGCTTTACACTATTTTCTTCTTAGGCTGAAGTACCATTCATAAATTTCACAATGTAAACTACCCTTTGTAAACGAAAGTGTTCCTCCTATCAGAAAGCAAGTCAAAATATAATAAAAAAGTAATTGACTTTTTTTTAATAAAGGTTTTAATACAGTAACTTTATTAAAATTTGACAGAGCTCATTAAAACATTGTAGGCCAAGATTCTAAATGTATGGGCTTATTCTGGCACCACTTAAAACACTTCCCTTTTTAAAAAAGCATTAACTTGCTTTGGGCCTTGAGATCGAAATGAAAGTCATGTCAATAAAAAAGCACCAAAAAAAGTTGCTTTTATGCCTCTCTACTCTCCAACAGAGAGACTATAAGTCGAGCACAGTTCACTGTGTTAAAATTAAACGAGAGGGAGGTTTACAGCAGTTGCTAATAAATACTCTGCGGACATAGAAAACATGTTCCCACTTCATGAAAAACAGAATACGATTTTGGTGAACGAATTACATTAGCAATAATTGTCCCAGTTAAGGGATTTTTTTTGGCAGTTGGTCTTGCTGCTGATGAAAGGGTCTGCAGTGCATTAACTGTGCGAGTAATCCTCAGGCATTAGAGCTGCCTCTGCTGGGTCAGACTAACAACATTGTTGAAATGCCAAATTTGGGCCTGCTGTTTAACTCCTTGGCATGGGAACAAACAGTCCCTTGACCCTAGTGTCTTTTCCGGAACTTTTTGTTATGTTTTCATCCCATTTCTGATATCTGATCAAAAAGAGGATGAAACATTCCAAATGAATGGCGTAATTGCAATGGTACATGTAGCATTACAATTTATAATAATAATACAGGTACGGGAATCCATTATCCAGAAACCCGTTACCCAGAAATTCTGTATTATGGGAAGGCCATCTCCCCTAGATTCTATTTGAGTCAATAATTAACATTTTTAAAAACAATTTTCTTTTTTTCTCTGTATTAATAAAACCGTACATTGAACTTGATGGTAACTAACGAATAATTATTACTTATTGGAGGTAAAACAATCCTGTTGGGTTGAATTAATGTTTGAATGATTTTCCAACAGACTTTAAGGTGGCCATAGATGCACCGATAATATCATATGAAACAAATTTTCATACGGTTTTCAATGTGTGTATGATGGGAGATGAGCCAACGGATATCGGCAGAAGACTTGGATATCAATTGACTCAACGATTAGGCTGGCCATATTGATCAGGCTCCTTTGAAGGCACCTGAACATTGACCATTGTTAGAGCTGAATCTTCAGACACAGGTAGAATTCTATTGTTTCTACCTGTATATCTGACGATTCAGCTCTATACAATCTTTTGTGGAAATATCTTTTCCAGGAAAGATCATAATTGTAATGTCTATGACCACCTTACAAGTAATGGAGATACAAATTATGGAAAGCTACCTTATCTGGAAAAACCCAGCTCCCAAACATTCTGGATATCAGGTCACATAACTGTATTGTGATATTTAAGGTGAAATTGTTTGTTTCTGTGCCTAATTCATTGCTAAATTAATTTTTTTATAAATAGTGGATAAACTGAGTTATAGGCTTGGCAGGATAGTCTAATAGTGTATGAAAACTACTGCCATATAGTGGCCATACATGCCCAGATGGTCAATAAGAAAACCAAATATGCCACAGATGCAAAGAGACAAATTGCCTTATTTGCACTACACATGACTAGGCTTGTGGGAAGTTTTGCTCATATCATTATATATAATATATATATTAAATGGGTAGGTCGCGTTTCAATGTATTTTTTAGTATGATGTAGATGCTGGCATTCTGAGACAATTTATAGTTGGTTCTTAGCTTTTTCAGCAGATTTCAGCAGATATCTGGATGCTATGGTATAACCGGCCCTTCAAATCAAATCTGTGGTTTGACAGATAGACTGGAATATGAATAGGAGAAGGCCTATATATATAAAGATAAGTAATAAAATATCACTAAATCTGTAGCTCACAGCAATAATTTTTGGCTACTGAGGTTGGTGACTCCCATTTGTAAGTCAGAACAAGGCAGAAGAGAGAGGCAGATCATTTAAAATAAGGCCATTTGGAAGTTTCCAAGACTATGCCATTCTATTAGATAATCAATTATTAAAATATGCAAGAGGATTCAGACAGTACACCTGCAGTAAGTTAAACTGCAATTTTAAATGAAGAAAAGAAAGCACATACTACCTGTTTTGGACCTGAAAACAGGGAAGTTCTAATCAAACCTGTGCCTATTTGGGGAAATCAGCTGAGCCCTTACTGGTTTTCAGTATACAAAAAGCTGATTCTCTGATTTGTAAGACTGACACTGCTTCCTAGTTATACTCTGATCACCAATTATAATTATGTTGTTTCATATAGGTGGGTATGTCAATTTAAAGGAGTTGATATCTGACCAGTGCATTTAAATTATTTTATATCAAACTGGACCTATTTGTTAATTCTAAAGTACTTGAGAGTTGGAATATTGATTAAAATATTAAATATATATTATCTTATTATTGCTAAATTATTGCTTAATAACTATTAAGTAACAAACATAAATATACCCTAAGGAGCCAAAGTGTACCAGAAAATTGTTGTAGTGTATTAGTCCTTGATACTCTCAATCAACTACTTTTCACAACAAAGATCAGCATAATTATTTGGGAAGTTTTACATTCATTGAATTTTGGGACTTTAGAGATTATGAACTATTTTTAAATCCAGAGCTGAAAAGTTTCATCTATTAGGGCAGAAAGTGGAAGCATAGATGACATATTACATCATTTCACTTTTGACAGCTATAAATTTCTCTAGCAAGTTTTAGTAAAAAAACATATCACCCAGAAACATATTGTAGCACTACATTCATGTTCATTGTCATCAAGTACTGCCCTTATCAAGGGTTAAAAAGAATAATATAAAATTTGCATTGCAGTTTTCTAATTCTGTGGAAGTTGTCAAATCGCTGACTCTTAAAAAATGAAAAATCAATAGTAAAATTGCAAGGCCAGCTAAATGTGCACTTGCCAATAAACGTATCAAATTCTGAATTATGTTTTGGACAGGAATCACAGAGCATGGTGTCAAAATAGACAGCTGCTTTGCACAACAAGCCTGGGATCTCAGAGAAATTTATTTTCAATTTCCAAACTGTTAGAACCCATTAAAAATGTTGTCTCTTTTGCTAATTTCATGGCACTTAGTCACATCAATGTTCTTGCCAGATCATGTTCACAGTCAATGCAGAGGGAGATAAAACTCATGTTATTGCAGTCCTGCAGACCATACAAACAACCAAATTGATTTTAGTGCAATTAATTGCAATGCCTCTCTTGAGGCAGAAATGCTTTTTGCCATTAGGAGATGGCCTGACAATGGGACACATATCCACCCATTTCTACGTTTGAAAAGAAAGGTTCAGGCTCAGAATAGGACTGAACAAGCTTCACTGAATTGCCCAGTGAAAACTTCCTACTGAGAACAGTCATATACTTCTTCAGACCATTGGTTTTAATCTAATCTGCATACCGGAAAGTACCTGAGGAAAATCAATTATCCTACTGCAAGATGTTATTGCATTGCTCTTGGCAATCTTATAGACACACTAGTATGTATAAAAAGGAAAACCAATGTCAAGCCAAGTACATTATCATACTTCTGAGGCAGTGGAGATTTATTTATTTATATTGCCCTTCTTACTCCCCTCATTATTGCCTCAATTATTGTGTTGCTTTTTATCTATTCCTTATTAATACTATAATTTGTTTTTTTTTGCTATTCCCTATCCTGTGTTACATTTGCTTTTAGCCATCAATAGTGGTATAATTTTGTATTTTCATTATTTATTTTCTATGCATTTCACATGTAAGCATATTTTATTTTTGGATATTTCTAATTCCATGGTGCTCCTGAATGGGGGCGGGGCTGAACAAATCTATAAACTATTTTTATAAACTGTTATATGAATTACGGGAATTCCATCTCCCATAGAGTGCATTTAAAGCACATAATTCACATTATTTACTGAAATGCATCTTTTTAACCTCACTCTTCTAATAACCATTTTGTATCTCTATTAATTTTTAGGGGTTAGTTCTGCTTTAAGAGCAGATGGGTGTTTTCTCTTTATATTGTCATTTCGCTAGATTTGCATCATACAATAGATATATATGGAATAGCAGCCTGGGAAAACCACATATGCCAATAGCCAGACTTTAATAGCAACTACTGGTCACTGTGCACATGGGAGCATTTAGGCCCAAAATACATACAAGCATTTTTAGGCCAAAATTCACCCCACGTGCACCATGAAAAATGGTTACCAAGTCATTTGCTGCCTGCACATTTGTGTTTTTTCTGTTGATTGGGAAAAGGCACTTTGTTATAATAATATATTACGTCCCAGTGCCCCCATGAAAAACTTACTTGTGGGCTTCCTGTATGTTCTGTCTGCCTTCCGAAATGCCTGCAATCTCCATGGAGAGGCATAGGGGAAAATTTACTAAAGAGTGCAATTTTGCCAGTGATGGCTTTGCAGCCATCGCAACACTTCGCCAGGCAAAAATTTGCTCAGACAAAATTATGATGTAAGTAACTGAAGATTGAGGATGTTCTATGCACTCTAATGCACTTCGCTAGGTCAGAGCTGGAGAAGGCAAGTCTGGCAAAAGAAGTAACATTCAGTAAAATCTGCATCTTAGTGAACTAGCGGAGTTACACCTGGCGTTTGAGTGTGAAGCAATGCTAGCATCTAGCTCCTTCGCTAGTAAAGGGGCATCTGCACTCGTTAGTAAATCAGTGAAGTAATGAATCATGCTGATGAATTTTTGCTAGCATTAGTCACTTCACACTTTAGTAATTCTGCCCCATAGAGCCTAGAGGAGAAGGAGGGAAAATGGGTAAACTTGATGAGCATACATCTTTTCATCGTCAACTTTTATGTAACCATGGAAGCAGATGTCAGTATTTAAACATTAAGGGGCATATTTATTATGCTGTGTAAAAAATTTTTTGAAAAAGGTTGGATAATAACACCACACATCGCCAGGCTTCACCTTGTAAAAAACTGCGTAAAAATTTTACGTGTTTTTCCTTAGAGTGACTTCTGCCAGATGCAATGTAAAATAACGGCGGCAAATCTGGTGTTCCCATGGCATACAATTACACACACCTTGATAAGTTTGCTATTTCATTTACACAGCAAACTTCGTTTTACACAGCATAATAAATATGCCCCTAGAGGTAGCTCATAGCACTGAGTGGAATAAGGGCTCAGGAATTCATGAAATTAAGAGGGCAAGATAAGCAGATATATGTGATGCTTTAAGTCAGTTACTTTTGCATGTGGGAGAGGCCTTTTACAATTTGGATTAAAGGTCTGGCATCATCAGAGACTATAAAAATAGGGAAGGTTTGTCTCACCAGTTATAGGCCAAATGAAAAAACTTAACTTAGCTCTTTAGTAATGAAAAGGGAAGGAAGCTGTTTCCTTATGTGAAATGGTGTCTTTGATATTTGCCAGAAGTGAAATGAAAATTTCTGCTTTGGTCTACCAGATCTACACTTTTTGTTTATTATAATGTACAGGTTGCTTACTTTTGGACTACCAATAACTAAAACATAAGATAGCACATTCGTTCATTTTTTTTCTTGTTTTCTTCTTGTATCATAGAATTATTAACGCAGGACCCTCTGGAAGTTTATTTAAAAAAAATATCTCAACAAAATCCATTGCCAGTGTTTCAGGCTAAACCTGATAGGAATAAACGAGCATTTCATCTCTCTTTACACCTTTACTTTACAGTTCTTAGATTTTCTTGTGATTTTCAGTTGTGAGATCACAGAATAGTTAAGATAAAATGCGTTCCGTTCCACAGGCAAAATATGTGTTTTTAAAGTAGCTCTTTAAAGTAATAAAGTTGGCATCACAGAGCAGTACTGCTTGCACTGTACTTTGCTTTGCTGCCTTTCATGTTCTGTGTTACTGGAACAGGATACAGTACATTGCAAAACCCCACAGCAACAGAGAATTAATTTAAAATAATGACCTGTCCCAGTCACTCTTTTGCTAGAAGGCACAAATGGATTGACTTGTCGGGTTTTATTAATTAAAACTGCATTTGTTGGCTAGGTAGAACACTCATCCTAAAGGCGTTGTGTAGTTAAACTGAGATCTTGTAAGATTTGGCTCCAGGGCTCTGCTATGATCAGACACCAAAGTGCTCTAAGTAGTTCAGGTCTGTGCATTGAGAATTATTAGCTGTTGAAGGTTTAGCAAGGCTGACCTAGAATATGGACTTTGATATAGGCTATATAACTGAGGCAAATGCTGTACTGTGCTTTTGGCTCTGGGTCTCACACCTCATGGTCATTTCTTAATGATACCGAAAGAAACAGCTGCTGAGTGCAAATCCCTTATAAATATATAGCAGATCAAAATAGAATTTAGTAGCAACAATGCACACTCCATTCAGGGTATAAAGCATTTTTGTTATTAAAAATAATTTGTAAAACATAATAGTCTTTGTATACATAATTCTTGTTTCACTTAAGCCTTGCTAAAACGGTAGCCAAAACTAGAGCCTCTACAATGCTCAAAGTAAGACAGAATTGTTCAGTTAATTTGTTTTTAAAATGTGTGTTCTTGGAAAGTAGACTGACAATGGCAATACTCACTTTGCCTTTGACATCAATTTATATTTGATCATAAAAAAACATTTGAAGCATATCAGAGTGAGAAAACTGACTCCAACAGGGCAATCAAAAATGTCCCTGGATCAAGATTGTAGTAAGAGTTAGTTTCAGTATTTCTGTATTTTTTCACTATCTGAAGAAGGCATCCAATCCTCTCTTGAAAGTATCTAATGTATCTGCCAATGCCAGTACAACAGCCTCAAGAGAGACTTTCAATGTAAAAAAAATCCTCTTTGCATTTTAAGATGGAACTCCTATAATCTGAATATATGCCCTATTATATATTGGAAGATTCTACTGTTGAATAAAGCATCAGTGAGTTTATTGTATGCTCCTTGTTTTTACATAATTATCATATCTCCCCTTCAGTGTCTATTCTCTAGTGTAAACTATTGCAGCAGGGCTTTACTTCATAACTGACTGAGACCTGCCATGCCCTTTATCAACTATGGAACTCTTATTTCTACATTCTATTAAATATTCCAGATAGGGCCTGTTACTGGTAGCTAAAACATTATAACTAGCCCCTGCATTGTAGAGGGGAGAATTACCGCTCCTCCTCAGAACCTGTACCTTGGCATTACTTGCTACAGCTAGGTTTATTATGCCCTAGGTCCTTCATCATGAAACCATCAAGAATTTGCTTAACTTAATTCCATTAAGGGTATAAGCAGCTTGTATATTGAAAATTCCAAATACATAGCCATAAATTTATCAGCACTGACTCTCATCTTGCACTTAGATTTTTCCAGTTTTTCCAGATCCCCCCTGTGAGGATGATGCATCCTGGATGGACTTCATTGGCCTGCATGATTTGGTGTCATTACTTTCAATGTCTCCTCCTGCAGGTGGCAACGCTAGTAAATTGTCGCTAACATTAGCCACTTCGCACCTTAGTAAATCTGCCCCCAAATCTGAGTAATTAAAATCCCTTATTATTAAAACTTGCCCAAAACTTGCAACCTTTTCTACTTGTGTAAATAAGGTATCTCTTCCATGAAACCATTAAGTTGCCTTAAATATCTCTGAAGCTGTGATTCAAAACCAAATATGTTGCTTTATTAACTATATTATTTAATACATATCCCTGAGAATCCTGAGGATTGCAAATTTTTTACTACCATTTCACCTTAAAGATCAGGGAGGGGTCTTGTAACTACAGACCAGTTTATCCGATGCATAATAGGTGTACATAATTTATTTCATGAATATAACATTATATTCATATTTCCCTTGGCTTAGAGCTTCACCCTATACCCACATCCAGATGGAGAACTTGCAATCTCAAATGATTTCTCAAAATATTCAAGAATTTAATTTGACTGTGTTTCTCAAAATATGTTTATCTTTTTTTGGAATGGTAAACTGAAGCTCAACACCTTTGAAAAGTCCAAGGTATACGTTTTGTTTTATTTTATTCTACCATATGGAAAGCTGAAATCTGATTGTTCGGGTAGAATTGTGGACTGGTGGACCAATGTTGTGAACAAATAGTACTCCCAGAGGAAAAGATGGTCCCCAAATGTTTGGGGTTTTTTTTTGCATTCTGCTGAGGATGGTCCAAGAGACATTTTGTTGCACTCATGTGTATAAATGTATATATGTATATATATATGCTATGTATTAGATATGCAACTCCTTCATTAATGCTATGTTATTCTCCTTGGTGATATGCAGTAATGAAAAAGCGAGCTAACTGCATATTGAACTGATACTACTGTAGCAGTCCCTGCATACTAAGGTGTGAATTAAAGTATGATGAAGATTAGGAAAGAAATACTTATATGTAGCAAATTGAAATTGAAAGATAATGCACTATACCAGACTATAATTTTCCTTCCAAAGCATTTGAAAGTTGTTCCAAAAAGTACAGATGACTGGACTGTTGCAATTGTGTATGACAGCCAGGATATGAACAGAAACCTCTTGGAGACATAAAGAAAGACAGCCAGTAAGGCAAACAACATGTTTTAATTAAAGTACAAAATCGTTGTTTAGAAACAAACAATTCAAATTATTAACTAAATGATTATGTAAACTGAAGATATGCTGAAAACACCATGAAACCTCTATAAAACCACTTTCAGCTTGTATCCACATATCACCCGATTTGGGGAACAAACAATGTGAAAACAAAATGTGCCTACATATTTAGCAGGAGAAAAAAGAAAGAAAATGTAAGGAATGTACAAATTATAGGAGATAAAGGGTTAGCCATTTAAAGATAAGTATGGAAAAAAGTAATGCCATGGATAGATACTAGAGCAGAATGAAAGGAGTTAGTTAGCAAATATTACCTTGAACAAGTTTACTATTATTTGCTTTACGCTGCTCACCAGTTCTACTTTAGGATTGCCCTACTAATTAGCCTTGCAGAAGTTCAGTATTTATTTTTTATAAAGTACCATTATCAGGGACAGAGTACCTATTATGTGAGGGCAATATGTTAATCAACATGCCAATCCCAGCATTAAAACACAAAACTTAAAAATAACTCTTTCCTCTGAGTGATACACATTTGGTAGATTCGTCACTACACTGGGTGCCTTGTGGGCTACCAGCAAAACATACATACATACAAGTTGGGGTCACCCTTGTACTTTTGACACTTGAAGATTCTTTGAGGGATTACTCAGCCTCCCAGTTTTACGTCCAGACATTTAAACACTCACTTGCTTAATGGGTCATTCCCTCTGTTTCTGGCAGTGGCAGACAGCACCCCAAAATAGTCAGAGGATTCCTTTCACAGACAGATAGCCTTCCTGTAGAATCTCTTTTTCTGAGATTCTAATTAGAATTAAATACCTTTCCACAGCAAAGCCTTTCAATGGAAAGTGAGTTTTAGTATGTTAGCTGGACTAATGGAATGGTGTGTCTGTCTTGCTTGTTCTTTCTAGGGCCTGACAACAACATTTTTTTGAACATAGAAAACATTCTCTGCTTAGCAACACCCTTCATGCAGCCCACATCTCCTACTGGGGAGAAATTAAAGGCACACATCCAAATATGTCCACTTTTTATTTGGTCAAAGAAATTAGAGACAAAATATTTTTGTGTGACTGTAGTACAAGCTAAGACTATGCAACAATATTTTTATAGGGGTAACTTGTGTATATGTAATTTCAGAATATTGCACAATTTCTTGCTTTGCTTCAGGCAGCGGCATGACTTGGTTTTGTATCTGTGGTTTAGCAGCCATGTAAAGTGGACTCATTTGAGTTGCCTCTGTAATAGTCATTTTCCATACAAAGCAAATGCAACTTCAGCACGTCTTTAATAAACTTGGTTCATGAAACGTGGAAGAGAAAGACATTATACGAAAATGAAAAATGCTCAAGGAAGCTTAGCAATTTGAAATTTTTAGTGTTTATTTTTTTAATGAATCTCTTTGATATTCATTCTATAACCTCGCTTGCTTATATTGCAGAATTTTTCTTAATCATTTTACATACATACACATTTTCATTATTCTTTTATATTTACAAATTATGGGCATTGTTTTTTTCTGTCAAAAAAAAGATACTTTATATAACAGTAAATTGAACAACACAACTGTGCAATTCATCATAGACAATTATTTATATTATTGTTAGATTATATTCTTAAGATACCGGTCAAACAGGGAAATTGAAGCTATTCCATATTTGCTACAGAAACACCACCCTCCCTAAGTTGTTCACCCCTATGTTTGTTACAGGGTATATACAGGGTAGATTATATATTCACTAGTAATCGAATTGTCTACATTAAAAGGAGCAAACACGGAGCTTCATTATTATTAACATGTATTTCTATAGCGCCAACTTGTTGTGTAGCGCTGATTAGTTTCTTTGCTTGTACTGTTTAGGCTCACAAAATAACAAAAACTATACAGAATGGTAAAATATGTTTAGACAAGCCCTATACTGAACAATGGTGTATACTGTCCCTTTAAGCAAGGGTTTTTGATGTTTTATGCCATGGAATGTGTATTTTCTGTAACATTTTCAGCTGCTCAGTTACAGAAAAAGAAGCAGACAAGATTTGTCATTGACATTAAATTGACTTTTTCACCCCATGAAATTACTGTGAAGTCAGTTCTGGCAATCTGAAGGTGAAACATTGACAGTTTGATTTGGCAGTAGATTAAAGTGTAGGAAAACAAAACATAGTCAATTCTTTCCATTGGGCTTTACTTTTCCTTTTACATTTTGACTGGGAAAAAAGTATTCAATGCCCTTTCTTCTCTAAATACTTTTATAGTTTACAATATGTTTACATGGCTATTTAGGGCACATTGCTTTTCCTGTAATTTTTTACTATTACAGTTGCATGAATGATACCTGAATTTATTCTATTGAGAAACCTTAGCGGTCCATTTGTTAAAGGTTGAATTTTAGTGGTATTAAGACCTTAAATTAATTTTCCAAAGATACCATGAAAGTTATTAAAAGTTCCAAAAACTTTCTGTTTAAACAGAAAAAGAAGCTCCAGGATATGCTAAAAATACTGATGAACCAGTCTGTAGTTGGGAATCTGATCAGCTATTATCCTGGCTTCTGCTTTAAAAACCCAGTGGGTGAGCTTTAGCCTATAGGATAAACTCATGTAAATGGTATTTTCTTGGAGCTTATTTGGAATTAATTCCCTGGATTCCTTTTGTTTATGTAAATCTGTATGAGGCAGTCTCCTCAACCTTAATGTCTTGTATGCTAAAAAATACATAAACCTTTAAAACCTATAAAAATTCAAAAACCTCTAAAAGACTGAATGGCTACAAAAAAAATGTCCAATAGGATCAGTGTAGCTCACATTGACTTCTATAGAACATCAACCGCTTTTACTTGTTGAAGTTTTATGGTTTTGTTTTTCATGGTTTTACATACAATTAATCTCCCATTTTTAGAGTTTTAGAGAAAAAAAACTGAAATTTGAATGTTAGTAAATCAGCCGCCAATATATAAAACACACAGTTAAGTTAAAAGTCACAGCAAGGTTTTACTGAGAAAGAATTATAGGGAAGTGTAGGGACCCATAGGTCTAATAGCCCATATGACTTCATTCCCCTACTGGTGCTTCATTTAGTTGTTGTTAAAACACATGCAATTATTTGTAATATACCCAGTTTATTGGCTCTCTGGTGACCATATCCTGCATTACTGTAAAATAGTGCTTTGCAGGTGGAGGTCCATCCTCTTTGGCCTACAGCAGTTGATCTATGTGTATGTCCTTTGAGCCTTGAGTCAACAAGGCCCCAGAAGTGTTAGGTCCTAAAGGGACAATCCCTTGAACTAGGTTAGCTAGTGTACAGGATAGCCACATTTATAGTACTCTAGGAGGAGCATTGTTTAGTAAGATCAGCTTTGAGCTCCACCAAGGAGGATTGATAGGAGTAGCTCACCTCCTGGCTCTGATTGCCTGTAGTGAAGGAGCCTTGGTACAGACAAGGGAAATAGGATATAGTTCTATCCCTGTTACACATCTATTGTAGGGATCCAGACCACATGAGGAACTGACAACTTGGAAAGTATACCTTCAATTCCCCCTGCTATTCTTTCAGTGGTCTTTGTATGGAAGGAGAACACATATGACCAATGCCTTTTCAATCCATTTATTGCAGCAGAAAAAACAGAACAAGTTTTCGGGGGATACCTCCTTCCTCAGGCACCTGAAGAAGGGGGTATCCCCCTAAAGCTTGTGGTCTTTTTTCTGCTGAGTGTGCTGAGGAATTTTGTATCAAATTCCTTCAGAGGTGGCATCTATGCTGTATCTGTTACATCTTTTACCTGGCATTTATTGATTTGCCTCATATGCTGTGAGAATTGCAACCCTGTGGCACTTTATATTGAGTAAGGTCTTGAGTTGTTTGCAAAGAACCAGTGTGTCCATTCTTCTTTATTTTATATCTTTGACAGTTTAGATGTGTTGTTCAGCAACACCCTCACATGCTCCTTCCACCTAGCAAAGGTCCATCCTACTAGTTGGTAAAAATAGGGTTACAGAAGATTAACTGTATATTGAACTGAGTAAAACAGAAGCATTCCAACAAGTTTGTTCAACTGCTTGAACGGTCAAAACTGCATTATTATTCAGCTTTAATCACAAATTTCTAGAAAGTTATTGAGTACTGCATTAAAATTGACACAATCTGAAGCTTAATGATTTTAGAGAAATCTATTTCCAATGAGCAAATGAATAGTTACAGTCTGGAAAAGCTCATGGTATAACTGCTGTCATAAGAAATGTGTTAAAAAGTAGCTATCATTAAAATTAACATTGGTTGGGAAGTGACAGGTTGGCAAAACAGTAAGTTTTAACATTTACTTAAAGTTGAGCTATCAGCAAAAAATTATAAATGTGATCTACAGTATAGGTAACTTTTGGGTGGGTACTAAAACTCAAATTTATCTCATTATTTTAAAACTAAAAATTAAACGTAACAATGTACTGTAACTCCCCACCACAATTTGCCTTAATTTACAATAAAGTCCAAATTAAATTTGTACATGCGTCTCTAGAAAATTATGCAACAATTCAAATTGTGTGACTTTTTCTAATTGTTGCTCGAACATCAAACAGCCCAAAACCCTTGAACATCATGGTAAAAAAAATCTTCCAATTGTAAAAAGGACATCTACCATTGACTTTTTCATAACTTGGACAGGTTTAAACTGGAGTATTTTCGGATTTGGATTCATAGCAGCTTTGGTAAGAAATCTGTAGTTTAGGGTCTGCAAGTAGAAGTTTGATAACTCACCACACAAAGGAAGAGGCCCAGGTGCACCTCCCTGAACCCTCAGCATGGGGAGTGGACAAACTAAAAGAACATATGGAGCAGGCACTCAATGAAGGCAATATTCCACCAGGCAGATAAATTCAAAGTGAGGAGCTTATTGTGTCCACAGCCTTACGCATTTCATGATAAACACTTAGGGGCAGATTTACTAAATTCACATGAAGGATTCGAAATTCGATAGAATTTTCAAAAAGATTTGAATTTGAATTTTCGAATGAAGACCACTTCGACCAGTGAATTTAGAAAATTCGATCGAATTGAATCGAATGATTCGAATAATTCAAATACAAATCTATTCGGATATTCGAATATTCGACATTTGAATTACTTCCCCTTTAAATTTTTATACAACTGCCTAGTTCGCCAGATCAAAGCTAACAAATCGGGTTTCATTATTTTTGATCGAATAAAAAATGGTTCGATTCGAACGGTTTTATCAATCAATCGAATATTTTCTATTCGATCGTTCGACCAATCGAATTTGGTAAAATCCTTCAAATTTGATGCTCCCCAACAATTCCCAACTATGCCCATGGTCAAATTCGAGGGTTTTTTAACCCTCGAATTCAACCCTTAGTAAAGCTGCCCCTAGATCATATGATTAAGGGGCAGATTTACTATGGGTCAAATCGTCGAGGGTTTTTAGCTCTCAAAATCGCCTGACGAATATTTGGCGAATAAATATGTTTTATTATTTTAAGCGCATTTTTAACTATTTGCCAGAATCGTACGTTCTAATGATTCTACGAAAAGTCACAGAAAAAATGCTCGAATATTCACCAAAATTGTATGAATCGAACGTTTGATTGAAATTCGGCAAAAAACGGCTTCCCATAGGCTTCTATTGCAATTCGGTAGGTTCAATCTGGTGAAGTAGGCAGTCGTATAAAAATTTAAAGGGCAAGTTCTTCGTCTGGCAAATAGTCGAGCACTCGAATATATATTTTTCGATCTATTCTATGCACCCAAATATTCTATATTGAAAATACTTAATTTGCATATTCGAATAGTCGCATAATCGAACTGAGACTATTCACGACTATTCGTGCGAATATTCTAATCCTTCACACTACAACTACTGCCCCTATGAGGCCGATTTATTAAATTCACATATATTCATGTGAATAAAATCGAATGGAATATTTGATCGTAGGATCTATCCGATTGGTCGAATATGCAAATTAGGCATATTCGATCATAGAATAGTGAATGATTGAATAGATTCGAATGATCGAATATTCGATCATTCGATCAGCAAATAAAATAAAAATTTTAAAATATTCGACTGCCTACTTCCTGATTGAATAGGATTCGAACGATCGAAGTCTTCGATCATTCGAATCATATGAATTATTTGAATGATCAAATGATTTATTCGACTGATCGAATAAATTTGTATTCAATCGTCGAATGATCGAATAACAAATAAAAGGTAGCCTAAAACTATTCGATTAGCATTCAACGATCGAATGCTAATCGAATATCCAATTTTGTCGAGCTAATTATGGGGAATAATAGTAAATTTGCCACTATGTGTTTATCATGAAACACATAAGGCTGTGGACACAATAAACTCTTCACTTTGAATTTATCTTCCTGGTGGAAGATTGCCTTCATTGAGTGCCTGCTTCATATATTCTTAGCAGCTTTGGAACATACTAAATCACAAAACATTCCCCCTTTAAAACTTAAAAAAAATTTGAGGCTTGATAAATAGGCCCCTTAATGTACATTAATATTTTTAAGAGTAATTTTTTTTAGTGTCAGTATCACTTTAAGGCCGTCACTATATTTTGACAAGAATGTAGGCAAATATCTCCTTATACTCTTAAAATAGGAAATATTTTTGGTGAAAAATTCCGGTTCTATCACTGCCAAAAATATCATATACTTTATAGACTCAGGTAGACAGATCTTATCTAAAAAATTCATATTATATATATATATATATATATATATATATATATATTGTGGGGGTTCACTCGCTGGTAGGCTGCAAATGAGGCAACTTCACACACCAAGACCGGTGTAAGGGCTTCCTGCCCGCGTTTATTTTTCAGCTGCTGCAGAAGTTTCCCCTCTCAGGGGGTAGAAAACAACAATTGAAACAGAAATATCAAGCCTCCTGGCTAACACAAAAATAAATGTTTCTCTTTCTCCTGAAGCTGAGCAAATCCAGCAGCGTGTCTCTCTCTCACACACACAGGCTCAACAGCTCAACTGCACAGCTTCAGGTGTACTACAAATAGGCCTAGGGCCTCCTGAAAACCTGGCCCATGGATTTGGGAATCCACCCACCCTGCTCTTGCGGATTCCCAGTAAGACCAGCCCCGGATCAACAATTACAAAAACTGCAGAGAAACCAAGTGTTTCTCTGCCCAAAACACTGCTGGTCTCACCTCAGTAAAAGTGTCTGAGAATCCGTGGCCCAACATACATGTTGTCAATCACTTTTCCCCAGGAAACCGGGGACCTTTTTGTCAACATACCACAATATATATATATATAATGGCCCTTTATGGGCAGATAATCTAACAATGTGTTTGAACCACGTTACATTATAATGGCTTTAGGCCTGCTAATGCAGAATATGGAATCATTCAATCAGCTATGTTAATGTTAGTAAAGTCTGATGAATTCATTCTGCAATAACAAATCGATGAATAAATGAATAATACAAATAAAATAACAACAACAAAAAAATTATTATAATATAATATATTATATAATAATAAATATTAGTATGTCATAATGTAGTGTTTTAGGTCTGGTGGAATCAGCCAATACCAAATTCTGTGAAATAAATCAAAATAAAATAAGGGTATTTGTCTTCTGTATAATCCTTGGTTAAGACAGGGCCACAGTTATATATTTTACTTATGATTGATAAAGAGACATTAGGACAATGACACATGGGTTGTTTTGTTGCCCCAGAGGTTATTTTGTTCACTTTGAATAATTTACCCATAATGATTTCTGTTATTTTGTCACCTGTATGTGTCATTGCTTCTATGCAAGCCACTTATTTATTTTAATGATCTTTAGGTATATTGATAATGATATGTGATTAAATATTTTGATAAGACATAGCAATCAATTTTGTATCTGGAAAAACTGCAAACCTGTATGGAATGCTACTCTCAGATCGCTGATAAATAGCACCTTTTCATAATAGTTGCATCCTTATGAAGAATTGTAACCCTAAAATTTTGCCCAGGGATATAATAGAGATTTGTGTCTAGTTGAAAATCAATCGTTTTGTACAAGAGGATTAAGTGAGAGAATTTATTCTGTGATTTTCCCTAGAGTAAATACTGCATGCCATGTCTGTTCCATCCAGAGCTGTCTGCTGTATCCTAAATAATACGGCTGTCACTAATCAGGATCCTTTTTGCATGTCAAGCTAATTAAGCTTAAAGGATTTCTGTTTCACTGCTATTTTTTTTCTTCTGCTGTGGTAGAAATTAAAATGTTCTTTGATGGAATTACCAGACGAAAATACAAGATGGCAAACCATCCACAGGAAGAAGCAGGATGAAATCTAAATGTTACTGTACTACAAATTCAGTTGGGACACCAAATAGCAATGCTTCTTTAAAATATATAACAAAGCATGCACTAAGTGATCTTTATAGCTTTCCATGTCATGGTTCCTTTGATGTTTCTGCATTGTGTGTTGCCAGTAAACAAGCAGAGCAGCCTAGATTAAAAGAGAACCTGGAACTGTATAATTTCAGTGCCGGCTCAGTGGTACTTTCATGCCGGCACTGTAAATTCAATGGCATGTGTTACTTAAAAAATTAAACTATATTCACTGTATTTGCTTGTGTGGGAGTGTGCAAAAAAAAAATCTTGCCATTATGTTAAATGACACAGCATCTATACAGGTACAGTATATGTAATGTGTATGTCATTTGCAAAGTATGTTGCTTACCTTATGTTCAACAACATAGTCTGCTGATGACAAAAACAATGCATGTACTGTATCTGTATAGACCTTTGTCTAAGATTTCATATTGGAGTATAGATAGAGCAGAGCAACAGAGCAAGACCTGTGGAGTGCTGTACTTCATTGGACATTATTTGTCACCAGTACCCAGGCAGGCAATATATTTTTGTGTAAGTGTTTCTCCATCGAGTCTATGGGGGCTATTTATCAAAGGTCGAATTTTAGAGTTTATGTGAGTTTTATTTTCCAATTCCAAATCGAGTTTTTTTTTTTTCAGTTTGAAAATGTGAGTGAGCAGATCTGTCCCTTAATAAATGTTATAAAAGGATAAATTATTGGGGAGCCAATGGCTTCCTTTGACCCCCTGGTTCTGATTTGCATGAAGTAACTCCAAATATCATATCTACAGTCATATGAAAAAGTTTAGGAACCTCTCTCAGCCTGCATAATAATTTACTTCACTTCACAAAAAAATAGATAACAGTGGTATGTATTTTATTTCCCAGGAAATGGGGTGTTTTGGGAACAAAGATATTTTCAGTGAAGCAGTAGTATTCCGTATTAAATCAAATCAAATGTTAAAAACTGGTTGTGCAAAAATTTGGGTCCCCTTGTAATTTTGCTAATTTCAATGCACGTAACTGCTCAATACTGATTATTGGAAACACCAAATTGTTTTAATAAGCTCGTTAAGCCTTGCACTTCACAGGCAAGTGTGTCCAATCATGAGAAAGGGTATTTAAGGTGGCACAAAAGTTGTGCTTCTGTTTGTCTCTTCTATGAAGAGTGAAAGCATGGGATCCTCAAAAGATCTGAAAACAAAGATTGTTCAGTATCATGGTTTAGGGGAAGGCTACAAAACGTTATCTCAGAGTTTTAAACTGTCATAAGGAATGTAATCAGGAAATGGAAGGCAACAGACACAGTTGCTGTAAAACCCAGGAGCGGCATATGTGGAGGATTGTGAGAATGGTTACAGACAACCCAAAGATCACCTCCAAAGACCTGCAAGAACATCTTGCTGAAGATGGCGGATCTGTACATCATTCTACAATTCAGCATACATCTGTATAGCAGGGTTATGAGAAAGATGGCCTTTCTGCACTCACACCTTGTTTGTATACATAGGCTCAGTTAAACAAGCCACAGTCATTTTGGAACAAAGTGCTTTGGACTGATGAGACAAAACATTTGTTATTTGGTCATAACAAAAAGCACTTTGCAGGAAGAAGAACACCACATTCCAAGAAAAACACATGCTAGCTACTGTCAAATTTGGTGGAGGTTTGGTGCTGTTGGCTGCATGGATAGTTCAGGGATTTCAACCCAATATCAACAAATTCTTCAGGATAATGTTCAAGCATCAGTCACAAAGTTGAAATTATAGGGGTTGGATATTCCAACAAGACAATGACCCTAAAGACACTTCGAAATCTACAAAGGCATTTATGCAGAGAGAGAAGTACAATATTCTGGAATGGCTGCAACAGTCCCCCGACTTGAATATCATGGAAAATCTATGGGATAATATGAAGCAGTCTGTCCATGCTCGGCAGCTATCAAATGTAACTGAACTGGAGAGATTTTGTATGGGAGAATGGTCAAAAATACCATCATCCAGAATACAGACATCAAAGGCTATAGGAGGTGTCTAGAGGCTGTTACATTTGCAAAAGGAGTTTCAGCTAAGAATTTATGCAATATCTCTATTGGGGTGCCCACATTTATGAACGTGTTTAATTTTGTTATCATGCATACATTTTTTATCACTGCTGAAATACTACTGTTTCCATAAGGCATCTAATATACTATTAAAAGGTAGTTGCTACTTTGAAAGCTCAGCCAATGATAAACAAAACTTCAAAGAATTAAGAGGGGTTCCCAACGTTTTCATATGAATGTATATTAGCTGCCCTAGTATTTTTTACAAAAAAAGTATTTGTGATGTCTATTAAACTCACCACATAAATGGGGTTGTCTGTGTGAAAACCCCAGAACCAATTTAAGGGGACAGTTTTAGTGCAAATACTGAACTTTCTGTTACTGTGGAATCTGTTGACTCATGTACTGCAGTGCCAGTTCTAACACCCACACATCTTTAGCCAAGGATATGCTTTGCATTTATTTGACCTTCTTGCATGTTTATTTTGATCTCCCTTTCTGAATGGGCTTAGTAAAAAAGTGTTATGTTAACACTGTGTGATTGGAAATCAATTGAGTATACTGTTTGATTGCACTCAGGTGTATTGCTTTTGTATGAAGTAGGGATGCACCGAATCCACTATTTTGGATTCGGCCGAACCCCCGAACCCTTCCCGAAAGATTTGGCCGAATACCGAACCAAATCCGAACCCTAATTTGCATATGCAAATTATGGGTGGGAAGGGGAAAACATTTTTTACTTCCTTGTTTTGTGCCAAAGTCACGTGATTTAGCTCCCTGGCCCTAATTTGCATATGCAAATTAGGATTCGGATTCGATTCGGCCAGGCAGAAGGATTCGGCCGAATCCGAATCCTGCTGATAAAGGCCGAATCCTGGCCGAATCCCGAACCGAATCCTGGATTCGGTGCATCCCTAGTATGAACCATTAAATATATTTATTAACTACAAAATGAGCAGCATTTATTTAATATACTAGAGAACAACTTACCTAATTTAATGTTTGAGTTCTTCAGACCGTGAAATTAAAGGTGGACATATAATTAAGTTTTACTATTTAACTCTATGTGCAAAATATTGCTGAAGTAATGTATGTTGCTGAACTGTAACAAACAGAATTCTCAGGCAAAAAGTGGATGAGATACTAATAATACTGATGACTGAACTCATGATGGACAAAATATTTAGCTTGGTTTAGTCCATAGTCTCCATTGTATTGTTAAAAAAAGTGACCGGTGCATTTTGCAAAGTTTTGCCATTATAATATATAATTTTTCGGCAAAGCAAAATGGGACAAATTCACCTATCACTATTTGCAGTTTACTTTCACCATAATATTAATCTCAAAATGAATGGAATGGTCCCTCAGTGGCTATGGAGTCCTGAGTCCCAGTCTGGCACTTAACTGAAAGGAGTTTGTATGGTTTCTCTGGGTGCTCACTTTCCTTCTACACTCCAAAAACATACAGGCAGGCTACTGAGAAAAAGCATAACCATCAAATAAAAGCACTGCCAGCATAAACTTTTTGAGCCAAACATCCAGGAGACGTTCTCTTAAAGATGCTTGTTTGAGCATTTTGGAGAAGAAGTCCTCCCTGACACCACTCTGGCACATCTGAAACAGTAGCATTGGCAGAGGCTTTTGGCCGGATGCCAGTGGTGGTCAAAAAATGACCCGTGTGCCACAGACAGAAAAGGATTTTAATATGTATGCATGTCATGTGATTAGGGTTGCCACCTTTTCTTAAAAAAAATACCGGCCTTCCTATACATTTTTCTTTTTTTCCTATTAATAACATTGGGATCAACCATCAAAAATACCGGTCAGGCCGGTAAAATACTGTCCCTTTTGGGGGAGCACTTCATTTGCTTGTGAGGACAGTTAACAAAGAACTCTGTATCATGAAGTCTAGATAAAATCCTGATCTGTTTCTGTAAGCATGCACAATACCACAGTTTCAGTCTCCAGAAATTTGAACTCATAAGAAACTCCTCTAGTGCGAGCTGTAAACATTGTCCCTTTAGCAGCAGGGTGAACCGGGGGAGGGGAATGGAGGGAACAAAGACAGCTGAAAGCAGCTGTCGTGCTGATGGTCTGAGGTGAAGGCACAGGGTGGGTGTGAAAAGGAGGAATGTAAGGGAGGATTAAAAATCGAGTTGAGAGCAGCTGAGGTATCAGGATCTCTGGCCTGTGGTATATCCTTGCTAATGACTTAACCCTTTTGGACTTTAAATACATAGTAATGCTTTGTTGATCTCTCTAAATTAACACTGATAACTAGACCTATCACATAGAAGTTATAGTTTTTTAGATTCATTGCTACTTTTTCAGATTCAACCTATTGTTCCTATTCCGCTATATCTTTCTGACACAGGTCCTTTTTAGCATCAGAAGATTCTTAAAATAAATTGACTGCTTCTTAGTCACTTATTACTCCATCAATCTAGTTTCTCCTTTAAGGAAAGCTGGACAGATTTCAAATATTCTCTGCTTTGATTTGCTAGTAATGACATTTTTTATCACTAAATTTTCATTTTTATTTCAAGGAATTCCTTTTCAACTCGAGGCATTTTACAGAGAGCATAACCCTCTTTGGTTTTTCCTACCTGTATGTATTAATGAGGTAATATTTCTGTAGTACTTCCTTAATGCCTTCATTTTATTGCCTTTAACATCACAAGAAATATGTTGGAGCCTCATAAATAAATAATGGCAATAAAATATTAATGCATTGTAATTTACAAGGGAGCTTAACTATTGGTGTTCTTAGGTCACTGAAAAAGAAGTGTGCTACACATATACTTACACAGTGTTCCTGTCCAAAACAGCTTTTTTTTGTTTGTCTGAAACTGTGGCCAGTTTAGTTTTTTAAATTAACTTTAAAACATTCCTAAATGACAGTTAACCAATCAAATGCCTATGCCACCTTGTTTTGCTTGTGACTTCCATCTATCTGCTGTAGGTTGCTCCCATTTAACATGAATGCCGAGTAAACATGGGTAACAGGCCCGGTGGGAAATGAGATAGCAGGTATTCTGATAAACATTAATGAGGATAAGTACCTCTCTGCAGCCTTTGACACAGTTGACCACCCACTCCTCCTAGTCATTCTATGTCAGGACACTGCTCTTTTATGGTTTACATCTTATCTTTCTGACTGTTCCTTTCAAGTTCTCTAAGTCTAGTTCTACTATGTTCCCTCTCTCTGTTTGGGTTCCTTGGGGGTCTGTTCTTGGCCCTCTGATGTTGTAGCTCTATACTACTGCTAGGAAAATTCAGTTGTTTGGACTTCAGTATTACCTTTATGCTGATCAACTCTACTTGTCTACTCCTGACCTCTCTCCTTCTGTTTTTTCCCAAGTAACAGACTTCCTTTCTGCAGTCTCCTCCTGGATGTCTCAGTACCACTTTGAACTGAATCTTTCTAAAACAGAACTCATATTTATTCCAAGATCTTCCCCTGTCCCTCAGATATCACTCACAGTTAAGCACAACACCTTCATTCGACCACAACCACTACAATGCCTAGGAGTTATTTTAGGCTTGCATCTATCTTTTTCAACATGAATCCAAACATTGTAAAATTTTATCATTTTCAGCTGCTCAGCATTGCCCAAATATGAACCTATCTCGGTTCAGAATTATCCAGACCACCTTGATTACTTTTTTGGCCAAGACTCAATCAATTTAAGTTTTCAGGTTGCGGGACTCAAACTCACAGAATCAGTTTTTTTACTTTTTTTTAAGTAAGATACCATTCCAGTTTCAAGGTCATTCGAGTTCATTCAAACAAAAAAAAACCCCTAACACTTGACCTTTCATAAATCAGCACTAATGTCTCAATAGTAACATAACCTTTAGTTAGTTTCTCACTGCGTAACTTGTTGGCACTATATTAACAAATGATGATGACGATGATGAGTAAACTCTTTTTATCCAGTAAAGACTTGAGATGTCTTTTTTATTTGCCAGTGGCAATATTTTTCCAGAATCTGCACTAGAATTTCACCATGCAGTCTGTTACTCTGGAAAAGGAATGCAGACATTATTATTATCTGCCCCCTGCTTTACAAATCAACCAATGGAATGGGAGCCCTACCATGTCTTAGGGCCATATGGGCGCCAGTTTAGAAGAGATTGGCAACATTGCAGTTTTTTTTAACATGAAGAACACTTATCGCAGAGTGGAAAGAAGCTTTTCTGACAAGGTAGGGCAATGTATATGCTATTTTAGCAGGGGAGCTGCAATAATGAGGCGAGATGAGAAACTCGCCACAAGCGGCAGTGCACCACAGGTTACCAGGAGCTGCAGAAATCTGCTCCTGGTAACTTTAAGAGCAGAAATTCCATTTTACAAAATATAATTTTGTCTGTTCTAGTCCAGAGAGCATAATTAGTGATGGGAGAATCTTTTCACCTTGTTTTGCCGCGAAAAATGACGCCCATAGACTTGTATGGCATCGAGCGTAAAAAAAAGACGTGTCAAAAAAAATTGACACCCACAGACTTTTTGCAACATTTTGTCCACTGCAAATGGGTCAAATTCGCCCATCCCTAAGCATAAGAGTGTTTTCTGCACTAGTGATTTCTAGATATAAAATACATACCTCACAACTGTCCTATTATTCATGGGACAGTCCCGATTTTTACAGCTCAGTTCACAGTCCCTTTCTCTTTGATCTCCTTGCACAGAACATCCAGAAAAAGATACAAAGAATAGTAGTGTTTCTGAAGCAAACACCAGTTTTACCAGTGCAGGGCAACAGTACATTATATTTGTTTTACTTTAAAACACTTTAAATTTGTTTTGTGACTGTTTCATTAGCAAAACTGTAATAACAGATAAAAACAACAGAAAGGTGTTCAAACTTTCAAAACCTGGCAAATTTTGTAAAATGAACATGGCAACTGGGGGGTGTGGTCACAAAAATGGGCATGGTCAGAAATGTTTGCACTGCAAATGTTTTTGTCCCTCTTTCTATTTCCAAAATGTTGGGAGGTATGAAAAGTAGAGAAAAAAGTAGAGAATAAAAATGAAAGAAAAATAAACATAATATGACAGAATTAGTACTTCCGCCCTTCAGCAAAATAAGCCATTCAACTTTAAATTTCATGCTTAAAGTTTAGATACTAAGTTGCCCAAAATTGATAATGCATACAAATAAAAAAAACACAGATATCAAAAGTTCCATTTTCATTATCGGTTTAGCTTTGTGGATTCTGGCTACCTTCAAAACACATTACATTCTTGCCCTTGCATCTATCCTCTGCATGTGTTTATTCATGTTTATGGAAAGTACTTTTCTGAGAATGCTGCAAACGCTTATTTAACAGGCACCCTATATAAGTCGTATTATAATGGGATTCATAAAAATAAGAAGAAATAAAACTGGATTTAAATCTTGGTACTTATATTTGTTCTTTCTTAACAAAACATGAGCTTTTTCAGACCAAGCAAAATCCATTTGCTCTTTATCATGCAGTTTCTTCCCTCTGAAAGGAACACTTTAATACATAAAGATATTGTTATAATTAGAACAATATATACAGGAAATAACGATGCATCTGTCCAAATACAAGTATGGGACCTGTTATCCTGAATGCATGGGACCTGGGGTCTGCCTGACAACAGATCTTTCTGTAATTTGGATCTTATTACCTTAAGTCTGCTAGAAAATTATGTAAACACTACTTTGCTTCCAGTAAGGCTTAATTATATCTTAGTTTGGATCAAGTACAAGCTACTGTTTTATTATTACAGAGAAAAAGGAAATCATTTTCCAAAATTTGAATTATTTGGATAAAATGAAATCTATGTGAATGGGCTATTCTATAACTCTGAGCTTTCTGGATAACGGGTTTCCAGATAAAGGCCCCCATAGGGTTAAAAAATTACAGAAGTTTGCACTTGAATTCTTCTTGGGCTTCCCAGCCTGTTGGGTTTATTTAATGTTTACATGATTTTGTAGTAGTCTTAAGGTATGAAGATCCAAAGACCCGTTATCTGGAAAACCCCAGGTCCTGAGCATTCTGGAAAATAGGTCCCATGTCTGTACAATATATAGAGAAATAATAACATTTTATCTGAAAGTGTTGATAGCATAGGATCACTGATTTCAGTGTTCATTCTCAGCATAGGCCTATGTTGCAAAATTTCTTCTCATGAGTCAGATACACTTCACTTATGTTTATGGTGCACCCTGAAAAACTGAGCTTTCATCTTCCCATACTTTATGAAGAAGTTGTTTGTACAGTTGATTTCTTTTACAGACCCTTTTTGACATTCTTCTGTTTTGGCAGGGCACCAGACACTAAATAATTCTTAGAAATGAAAGACGAATATAATATATTTCTTAATATATAATTACAGATATAATACAGTACTTTTTCATGAAAATCCTGAGAGTGCCAGTACTACACACAGACTACATTTTATCCTCTCACCAGAGCATCCAGGTCGTTTGTACACCTTGAGGTGTGCAGCTTGCACCTACCATTTTCTATACATTTGATTTGAATTCTAAGGGGCAGATTTACTAAGGTTTGAATTGATTCAAAGTGAAAATTCGAATCGAATTTATTTTGGCCTTATTTGACTATCGAATGATAAAAATTCAATTAGAATTTGCCAAATTCGAAAATTTGAATTCGATTGTCGAAGTACTGGTCCTTTAAAAAAAATTTGATATAACAATTCGGCAGATAAAACCTATCGAATTGCTATACATCCCTATGGGAAGCTCCAGGGCCGCTCCAGCCCTGAGGCACGGAGCAGCCGGTTACAAGTTTTGTTGATCGAATATAAAAAATTAAATCGAATGGTTAAAATCATTCGAATCGATCTAATTTTTTATATTATATATATTATATATTATATATTATATCGTTCCATAATTCGAATTGCGTTAAAGCCCCTCGAATTCAAAATTTGAGGGGTTTTAATTCAAATTTAATTCAAGGGTCGAATTCGAGGGTTAATTAAAAGCTAAAATTAGTAAATCAGCCCCTAAGTGTTACAATTTCTTCTGCGACAAGATAAGATTTCCACCCTGTTCTATGCCCAAGTTTGAGAGGACTTTCTTTCCTACACAAAGACAAAAATGAGCAAAATGAGTGTACAACAGTTATTGAATAGGGGTTTTGTAATAAGAGGCACTAAAATTGCGCATGAGCAGTAACCCATAGCAACCAAGCAGCAGGTAGCCGGTCACTTTTTTAAAAGCAAACATCTTATTGATTGCTATGGCTTACTGCTCCTGGGCAAACTTAGTGCCTTTTATTACATTTTGGGGTATGAGTAACTGTACTTTTTTCTAATACATATACTTGTAGTACATCACAGTAAGGCCAGCACTACTGTCACATTTATCTGTCTCCAAACAGCTGAATTCATCATTTATTGAGCATGATCTCTAATACAACGCTTTTTTTTATCAGGTTGGGGCGGTGATATGCACAGTGCTGACATCTGGTGGTAAAATGTGTAAGGAACATTATTGTAACCAGATACTTATTTACAAAGTCACAAATGTGATTCTGAATAGGACTAAGCTTCTCTTGCAATAAACTCCAGGAGATTGGGGATCTGTATTTGTTTTTTTTCCAAAACAGAATTTTCTTTGTTATTTTAGTCTCCCACCAATGTGTCTAGACTGTAAAAACCATCATCTGTTGGTCTCTAGTAGCCAAGAGGCTGTGAGAAGGGGAGGAGGCGAGGAAAGTTTTAAGTCAGCAAAATGCTTCTTTACCGCATTGATCAAAGTTTAACCTGTGCATAGCCTAAGGCTTACAACCTAGTCCCTTGGCTCTGAATTCTTCTGATTTTGAACATAAACAGGGACATTTAATAGGAAGTTGGTCAATTATTTGCAAAGTTTATTTTGCAGCTATGTTAAACTTTTTTGTATGGACATAAAAGTGATTTTGATTTATTCCGCATTGCATTTTTACTAGCCAAATGAGCCCCTGTCCCATAAAGCTTACACTTCAGGAACGTTGGCGCTATAGAAATACATGTTAATAATAAATAATTAATAACAGGAAAGTGAAATAGCCTTCAGCATTTACAAGGGAACCATGCTTGCATCAGATAAAGGGGGCAAATTCACTAAAGCGCAAAGCGCCTAACACTAGTGCTAATTTGTCAGTGTGATGTCATTTCGCAACTTCGCCAATTTACTAAGTGTCCCTGGAGAAAATTTGCTAGCGAAGTAGACTAGCGCAGTGATCCCCAACCAGTAGCTTGTGAGCAACATGTTGCTCTCCAACCCCTTGGATGTTGCTCTCAGGGTCCTCAAAGCAGGTGCTTATTTTTGAATTCCAAGCTTGAAAGCAATTTTTAATTGCATGAAAACTAAGTATAGTGCCAAGTAGAGCCTTTTGTGTGCTGCCAGTCCACACAGGGGCTACCAAATTACCAATCACAGTCCTTATTTTGCACCCCAAGGAACTTTTTCATTCTTGTGTTGCTCTCCAACTCTTTGCATGTTTGAATGTGGCTCACGGGTAAAAAAAAGTTGGGGACCGCTGGACTAGCGCAACTTCGCACCCTTATGCCAGGCGAAGTTGTGCACTGACAAAGGGATGTAACTACGCTAAAGATGACCATTTTACTGAACATTACCTCTTGCGCCAGACTTTACTTCACAAGGTCAGACCTGGCGAAGTTCAATATAATAGATAGGAGTTTGAAAAAAACCTTGAATTTTTTTCCCAAAAAAACGCTGGCGTCTTTTACTTTTTTTTGGTTGATAGTCTGAAAAATAGCGTAATTTTTTGGGGGGTTACCCTCCTTCCCCCCTACACTTCCAAACTTATGGCAACTCAGCTATAAAGGGGGCACATGTTTAGGGCAATAGGACAACTTTATTTTATTTATGAAAGGTTTCCTGGGCTTGTGTAGTGTAATGTAGTGGCTGTAACATATACTTCTATTACACTTTAAACTTTGCGCCGTATGCAAATTAGGCATCGCTAGCGTAAATTTGCTTTGCCTGACGAAGTAACGGTAGCGCAACTTCGCTAGTTTTCGCCTCCCTGAGTGTAAATTCGCATTTTAGTGAATTATTTGTGGACTGGCCAAAATTCACCTGGCAAAGTGCAGCGAATTGCAGCAAAGGCCTCGCTAGCGAATTTCCACACTTTAGTGAATTTGCCCCATAATGTTTAATCTCAGCATCACACTGATCCAGTACAGCATTCTGCACTATCATACAATAATATGCATTCATGAATATATAGTGCACTTTTGGGGGCAGATTCACTAAAGCGCGAAGCATCTAACGCTAGCGCTAATTCCCAGCGTGACGTCAATTCGCAACGTCGCAAATTCACGAACACCGGCTCTGGTGAATTTTCGCTAGTGAAGTAGATAGACTTGTGCAACTTCGCACCCTTACACCAGGCGAAGTTGCGCACTGACGAAGGATCGTAACTTCGCAAATTCACTAAGATGAACATTTTCCTGAACGTTAGCACTTACCCTAGACGTTACTTCGCCTGGTCAGACCAGGCAAAGTTCAATACAATACGATAGGAGGTTGAAAAAAAATGTCATATTTTTTCTAAGTCCCAAAAAAATGCTGGCGTATTTTAGCATAGGAGGGTGATAGTCTGAAAAAGATCGATAATATTTTTGGGGGGTTACCCTTCTTCCCCCCTACATTTCCTAACATATGGCAACTCAACTATACAGGGGGCACATGTAGGGCAATAGGACAACTTTATATAATTTATTAAAGGTTTCCTGGGCTTGTGTAGTGGAATGTAGTGGCTGTAACATATACCACTATTATAAGTTAAAGTTCCCGGGGTATGCAAATTAGGTTCGCTGGCGTAACAGCGCTCTGCCTAGCAAAGTAAAACTAGCGCAACTACGCTACCATTCGCCGACTTGAGCGTAAATTCGCACTTTAGTGGATTTACGTAGTGCTGGCCAAAATTTGCCTGGCGAAGTGCGGCTAACGCTAGCGAAGCCTATGCTGGCGAATTTTCAGATCTTAGTGAATCTGCCCCTTGGAGTCTAATTTAAACAAAAAAAGACTCATTTTCTCCAAACAAATATTGTGAAATAAAATATCTATCCAGAAACCCATTATCCAGAAAGTTCCAATTTTTGGAAAGGCATTCTCCCATAGGGGCAGATTCATTAAAGGGCGAAGTGACTAACACTAGAGAAAATTCGCCATTTTGTTACTTTACTAAAGAGCGCAGGTGCCCCATTGCTAGCACTCTTACGCCAGGCAAATTTTTGCTCTGGCGAATGAGCGTTACTACTCCAATTTACTAAAATGTAGATTTTACTGAACATTACCTCTTGCACCAGACTTGCCTTCTCCACCTCAGACCAGGCAAAGTGCAATAAAGTAGATAGGAGTTCACCAAAAAATAGTTGAATTTTTTTTTTTAAAAATGCTAGCGTCTTTTCATAGTTAAAGGGTGATAGGCTGCAAAAGATCATAGTTTTTTTGTTTACATGATTTTCTAATGGACTTAAGGTATGAAGATGCAAATTACTGAAAGATCCATTATCTGGAAAACCCCAGGTCCCAAACATTCTGGAAAGCAGCCTCTCTAAAGCCAAATCCACAGTATGAAAGGGATCCACACAACTGCTGCAGTTTATGTGTCTAATGGCATTATCTGTTAATATTTAACAACTGAAAAAGCACTGTTCAGTTGTCAGATGTCAATTTCCCCTTCATGTAATTAGCTACAGTATTAGTACTAGATAGGTATTGGCTTTCCACTTACAACAGCAAGCTAAGCTACCAAGGAAACCCCACAGTCATTGCTGAGGTGCCCATAGTGTCTGTGTCTCTGTAGTACAAGCATATTTCTATTTGCAGACATGATGTCAGAGAGTGTCGGCATGCAGCCAAAAAACAAGCACATTTTTTACTGAATTCATACTGATATACTCAAGTTGGACTTTTAAAGCAACAATGCCAGCTTACTATGTTACAAACCCTGTGCAATTACTTGCCTGACTTTCCCCGATATAAAGCTAGAGGCTCTGTCAGAATTCTTTATATTATAGGGTATATGGAAACTGGAACTACATAATGGATGCATAGGGCTTATTAGTAGTGATGGGCGGATCTACCCTGTTTCGCTTCGCCAAAAAATTTGCGAATTTCCGGCAGAAAAATTGGAGAAACGAGTCGCGGCACGTTTTTGTCGCGCGTCACTCCGTTTTTGACGGGCGTCACGTCATTTTCGTCGCGTCAAAAATGAAACGCGACTCGTTTTTTTAGCGAATTTTCGCCAGGTGAATTTTCGCTGGCGTTTCGCGAATCGTGGGAATTTGCCTCGAATAAATTCGCCCATCACTACTTATTAGTGCATATTCTAAAATCTTAGCTTGCAAAGAAGAAATGAATACTCTCTGCATTTTAATACTCTTCCTTCTTCTTGAAATTTATGGTAATCTGCAAACCAGTATTTTCTTTTCTGTTTGATTATGAATCTTTATCCAGCAGAGTTGTGACTTCACGTTCAATTTCCTTCTTTATTATTTCAGCCATGGATTTGCTGTAATTCTGGTGTGCAGTGTGCACCAGGGCCTCCTAGATATTTTACTTTCCAAAAAACAAACAGATGTCATTATCCCTACTTGGTGTCTGTTGCCCTCACTTTACAAACAATCTCTATTAATTGCACTCACGTCACCTGCAGTTTGTGACAGGGTTTAATGTTCTTCTCCTGTAGGCATAGTCAAGAAAATAGTGGAATTAAATGTCTTACCCACCTCTTATATAAAAATAATGCAGGCACTTTATGTGGCTGTTTAAGTGTTTTTTTTTCTTACATCTTCAGAACCCCACAGTCTTAATTTCTTTGAAAAGCAGCTAGCTGCTGTTGTACAGTAATCCAATGCCAGTTGGGTATATTTGAGTTATACATATATGCTTTACACATATTATATATTCTAGCAAAAATTAAAAGTAACTCTAACAATAAAATAAGAAAGTGTTGATGGACAAAAGTTAAGTAGCCACAGCACTTCATATTCATAGTGACCAAAGTACAGTAGATCACTGTTCTCACCAGTCTTAATAAGACTACTGTTCCTGTTTAAAAACCTTTATTAGATTAGGGTAAATATTTTGAAAACCAATTATATAAAATGTCCGACTCAGGAGTTTGTGTACTAAAAAAAAAAACATGACCAAACTCCCATGCCTGATCTGACTTTATTTATTAATAAAAATTTGAATTATTCAGACTGGGAAAAAAAACAGATAAAATTTGGTGAAAACACAAATCATACTATTTCTTTTAGGTTTTCTCCCGAAAAGCTAAATTTTTTTGAGTTTTAGCCTGAAAACCCCAAAATCAACTGATTATTTGCCTAAACCCAGAGCAGGCCACGATACCTTCCATTTGGGATACAACTAGCATTGACTTATATATACAGGACCTCAACAGATCTGAGATGGCAGATATTCAGATTTTGTTTTTTTACAGCAATATAACAGATCTTGAAAAATTTTGAGGCTTTTTTTCAATGAAAAATGCCCCCTTACCCCTTGTTCCAGCCCTGATGGGACATTTCTGAACTTTTGATCTCGGTTATCACTTGTCTCGTGTAAAGGTCTTTATCCCATAATCTTACGTATTGGCATTAAACCCATTTGCAAATAATAAGAATTTTGGAAAAAAAAACATATTTTTTTTAACTAATCTGATTATGCCAGCCCTTCGTTGTTAGGTTTAGGCTCATGACCTTCTAATTCAGGACAGAGATGTCCCCAAACCTTCTCTCTAGTAACAATGAGAGTAATATGACT
>CM044443.1:75754389-75776105 GCA_024363595.1 Xenopus borealis | reverse complement strand
CCAGCTAATGTAGTGTTCAGCTGGGGAGAACTGGTGTCACATCCAAACAGGCATCCATTATGCATCTGAACTATGATTAATTATTAGATTTCATGAAACATATTGAATTATATTCATTGGTCCAAGGGTAAACATTTGCATTGTGTACTGGCAATTTGATTCAAGACCATAACCTAGTTAGTTATATATATATATTGATGTGTTTCTGCTAGTTAGTTATACATTGTTGTGTCTTAACTTTCTGTCTCCAACCAAACTTAGTTTGCATTATTCTTTTATTTCTTCCAATTTTATGGGTTCGCATGATGCATCATTAAAAGCCTAATTCTTTCCCCAGAATTTTCAAATTATCACCATGCCACAAAATGCATATTAAATTATCTGATATAGATCAGTAATTCAACTGTAAATTCATTATAAGACCAGTTAATTTCAGTTGTAATGACACACTATATATCTTTTAATCCAGATGAACTTTCTCCACTTTAACAGGGCCCTAGATGTGAATCAATCCCATGATGCAACATGTGTCCCCTGCACCAGCTCTGACAATGATGGCCACCCAGAGTGTGCCCCCACCCCCTTACCAAGAAAGTCAGCAGGTGAGTGCAGACAAGCTTAAAGGACAAGGCTTGCTTATTAGGTTTCAGTGGCAGCTTTTCCTTAATCAAGTGACAGGCACTGTCTAATTATTTAGCTGCTATATGTCTGCATATGCACTTGGTAGGGGTTTTACTAAATACATAGGTTTTGGTTCTTGCTTAGTTTTATTTAATTGAATGTTTAATTTACAAGTAACTATTTCATATTTTATCAGTTATCAGTTAGTGCACTTTTAAACTTCTCAGCAGGATACTATAACAATGTTATGTACATTTTAACCATTTCCATGTTCCTGTGCTATTAGCAGTTTGTGTATGCTAATGTAAGTCATGTCATATTTTGCCTGTTTACTGTGTAAAATACACTGTGATTGAGTGGGAATACTATAATTACTAATAACCATTAGGAATGCACAGTGTTGCCATTAGTTGCATTAGCACCTTCATCAGGCTCCCCCCTAAAGAAAAAAATATCCCTGAAGCAACACACAAATTGTTGATTGTTATTTAGAAACGTGCCCATTGAGCTCATCTAAAACAATTCTGTCCCTGACTGGGTAATATTAATTGTTCCAGTGACATAATTATTTGCTTCTTAATTTACCTTAATCAAACCCAGTTTGTGATACTATTATAATCAGTTTAGACCCTTTTGTATTATCAGCTTTTATTTGAGGCTTGTTGTCTCTTTTATCCTTTGCATCCTGTAGCCTATTAGTTCTTCTAGACTTCAAAAATATATGGTACCTCCTGAGTACAACAAGCTTTCTTGAATAATAATTTAGTTTGGTTTATTTCGGGTATTGTAGGAGTAAGGGGCTTCTGGGACTAAGACAGAAGAAATCAATAGATGGATAGACAAATTGAGCTTACAGAGGTTTGTTCATTGTTGGTAGAAGGATGGTGGATGGTGTTTGTGAAAGTCAGGCAAGAAGGATTAGACATTTTAAGTTAATTAAGTTAAATTAAGTTGAGAGGCAAACCTTACCAATGAATCTTAGTTGTATAGCAATATCAGATTGCTAACTTTACTAACTAACCTCAGTTATCAGAGCAATGCTTGCCTTGATATTGAGTAAGTATTGAGTATCCAACACTGTTAATTAAGAATGCCCCCCTCATATACGTAGTAATCTCAGAAAGCCAATAGGTTGCTTAGCTAATATTGCTTCATGTAGGTAGTTTGAAATGACAAACATGTTGAGTCATCCCATATGGATGTTGTTGTAACAGAGAACAGTGTAGTAAATGAAATTGTATAGACATGTGCTCTAATCTCGAATGCATATCTAGAATTCCTGCCATAAAGAAAAATAGATTGCTTGGAGTTTAGTGGTTTTTTAAATGTATATATATACTCTTTGGTAACATGTGTGCATGTAAGAGCTGGCAAACATGGTCTAATTATTATAATAAGAACATTAATTGAAATTATACTGCTATGAACAATGATCTTAAAAAATCCCAGAGAAAAAATACATGGTCAAACCTGAATAAAGATCTTTTCTGCTGGTGTTACTGGTTCGGTAATCCATTATATGTGTACATTTGAGATAATGCAGTATATTTTCCCAATAATGATAGGGCATATGGGATGAACAGAGAATGCATAAATGCATTTCACCTTGCAAGAATTTTGTAATGAAGGGATTTTAGCTCAGAGTACAATGAGGGAATTATCTGTGGGTTATCCAATTTATGCAGAGCAATACTGAAAATTTAAACCCCTGGGAACCTAAATAAATGAATCCTCATGAATTTCAGAAATATAATTTAGTATGCTAACACACCCTGCTGTGGAGGCTGAATAACATGGACATGTTTTTATTTTGCTGGTAAATTGCATTAATATTCAGTTTTTATTCTCCGTCCACCACATAAGATGCTTTCGGAAGAGAATAGATGATGCCAAATATTTAGAAATGATGCTTTAAAAGCAAAGGTTCAAACTAAACAAAAGTAATAGGTCATGGGGGGTATTAAAGAAAATTTATACTGGGGTTAATAAAAATCACTGAAGCAAACTTTCACCTCTCTTGAAAGTCTCAAGGGGCAAAGTGGTGGGGGAAAAAACTATTTACAGAAGTAAATGCAAACAGATTTTTCAATGTACAACATTGAAATCTATTTTTAAGGATGGATTTATTAACTTCTCCCATTATCTTTGTGGGATAGAAATGATATCCCGGTGAATATGTGTCTTTACAAAACATTAAATACTACATCTTCTCTAGGTTCTTTCCCTTATTACCTCACATGGTTGAAGCAAAGGCTGGTTAATATTTCAAAAATAAATGTACAGATGCAGTCACTTTGGATGGTGAGTTTAATGCGTCGCGACTTAACTCATTTATCTCATTTATCCCACTTATCACAGAATATTGTGTCACAGCATCCCATCCAATTAAAGAGTTCACCATTGAAAACAATGGAGCTTTGGTATGCTAATGAAAAGGTTAAATGCATTAAATGAGTTAAGATAACTTTAGATAACACAGTTTCTTCAATTAATGCTGAGTCACGACGCATTTAACTTACAAATCCAAGTGACTCTATCTGTATGGCTTTAACTCTTTCATTTTTGAGGAAACCCTGTCAATTTAATATTTATCTGCCCCCCCACAGCAATTATATTTATCTTCTGTACTTTGTTAAACTCTTGGCTGCACTGTTCATATTTTACAAGGTATTTTTGATCTTCTGTATGTACTATTATAAACCTTTACTTGCATTTTTATATTGTTGTCAAATCTGCCATCTTTCGATATGGTGGATATCAGTGAAAAAAAAAATACCCATAGGCATTTAAACCTAAAAAGGTAGTGCTCATATAAAATTTCTTCGTTTGTGTGTTACCAGGCTAACGGTGCATTGCAATATGTCTTTCAGTATTGTGAGCAATGCTGCACATATAATAAAAAGCTGTTATGATATTTGAACCTTTACTATATGATTATAAAAAACTAAAAATATAAGTTGTCTGTTTTGAAACTTGCAAAGACTAAATAATTTGCCAAGAAGTACTCTTTCAGAGGATATGCAAGGGAATGTAATAAAAGTCGGTAATGGAAAAATATTATCAAAATTTGAAATATTAAAAATGTAATTTGCACAAATGTAATATAGCTTTTGCGAGCCTGGGAAACTATGTAGTGACCACTTCTGACAGTGGAAGACAGATTGCAAAATGTTATAGGATGCCATAATGCGCAGTGTATTTAATAAAACATCTTGCTGCAAAACTTCCTGCTTTGCATCACTTGGTTTCCACTGATTGGTTACCAGGCAGTGGCCAATCGGTGACTTGAGGGGGGCACACAGGTCATAACTGTTTGCTTTTGAATCTGAGCTGAATGCTGAGGATTAATTGCAAAGTCACTGAACAGTTATGTCCCATGTGCCCCAGCTTCAAGTCACTGACTTAGGAGTTAGAGAGCTGACAATAAGGAAGTTTAGAAATATTTAGAAAATGTTTTATTTTGCACAGCCTATCTATTTACCCAGTTTATTTTTACACTGAACTAATCCTTTAAAATCAACAGCTATTGTATACTGTACATGAAATCTTTACATGAGGAAATGGGAAACAAAAGTCCAGGTTGTGTTTATGAATAGTTATTTAGGATAAAAATGTCCCAGACGCTTTACAAACATATGCAGAATTCAAGTGAATTTACGTGAATTAACACAATTATATGACAAGGTCTACTTTTAGCTTGATTTGCTACTCACCTCTATTCAATGCCATTCCCTGCCATCACCTTTAAAAAGAACTATTGTGAACATTAAAATGTCATTTAACCTTCATCACACTGAAATATTAAACTTTTTAAATAAAATTGATTCAACATTCTGTACTGTTTATGAATTCATTAAGTTTATCTTTACTATCCCTCTCTCAACATCTGTTTCTCTTCATTTTGTCTTCATTCAGAAGTTTGGTGTCAGATTTTCATTGAATGAGCCAACAAATCTTTTTGGGGGAAACTCCTTTTTCTCGAAGATGTATTAGAGCATACTCCAGCTAAAAATAAAAAAAAGTGAGTTCTAATATATAGGCAAATACTAGGCAAAAGGAGCACCCTTAAAGGCTGCATTGGACCCAACTCGTGACTCCTACATGCAGATAGAATGAAGAGCGACAGATGCTGAGAGGGAGATAGTGAATAGTAACTTGATTATTATTTCAGAAAAGCTTCAGAATTTTTAATAGATGATATTTATAAAAAGTCTTATTTCAGTATGATTATATTTAAATTGATATGTGACATAAAATATAAAAATAAACTTTTTATATTTCACCCTTTATTTCAAAATCTTTGCCCCACAGTCATTGAAAATTGATTGCTTTTACACTATCCATGTGTGTTAAATGAACTTGCCATATTAATATGATGCAAGCCCACAAATGAATCGGCTTGCTGAGCTTTGGCATTTTCTAGGGCCTTAGTGGTGGGGTGGGGGAAGACCAAGCTAACAGAGAAAAGGAGACCCTGTCACATTATTGTGGTAATTCTCTCCTTGGAGGGTTGCAGAAGAATAAGCCTATGAAACACAGCTGTTCTCTCCCTGACACTGGTTCATGCATAAAAGTAATCCACCCTTATCTGCCCTTTTCTAATGCAGCCTCTGTAGTTTATACAAAAATAATGCACATTATGATTTCATGTTAACAGAAATCATGGGTGGTGCAAATGAATACTAAATATATCAGCAGGTTCACAGATTATTCTGTGTTATAATAGGGTCCAGTAGGACATAATAGGATTCTGTCTCAATCTTTAAGCTTGGATATCCATGTTATTCCATGATGAAGAATTAAGACATCTCATTTTGGTAACTTTGATGTGACCTATATGATGGATATCTAAGATATTGGTTAATTATGTATGCAATCTAAGGGCTCAACATCTTCTTCAATTGTACTAGGGACTGAAATTCTTATCAAGAAAGGTAGGTAATGATAATAATGAAGAATTGATGAAAAGTGAAACTGACACTTCCTTTTTGCTGGAAAGATCTGCTAGCTTTTCACTCAGATAGATCTCCTTAGATAGACAAGAGGAGGGCTGGAGAGGACTTTGATAGGATGATGTGGAAGGTAAGAGGTGCATAACAATGATGGCTCAGTTTCTGTCCAACAAATGTTTTTTTTTTTTTTTGCTGAAAAAGAATGCACTGCAAAAAAATTGTGAACTTTGCAGTGAAATGTTACCAGGTATAACATCTTGTTTATCACTAGTGATGGGCGAATTCGCGGCGAATTCACGTGTTTCGCCGCTGGCGAAGAAATTAGCGAAACGCCAGCGAAAATTCGATTTAAAAACTAGTCGCGCGTCATTTTTGTCGCAACGCAACGAAAACGTGCTGCGACTCGTTTCGCCAATTCGCAAATTTTGCTGGAAGTTCGTGAATTTTTCGGCGAAGCGAAACTGGGTAGATTCGCCCATCACAATTTATCACTACTGAGAAACTTAAAACTCTTATATACAGAAAATGACAGGTAGGATGAATATATTATTCTTTACTTTAACACCTTTTCTCTGTTTATCATGCTGTAAAAAGATACTGGAGTACACTGACTGTAAAACTTTGCACCTGGGCACCAATCCATGATAACAAATCAACCATGAACTTTTTCTGTAAGCTGCAGGGAGAACAATAAAAATAATTTTGAAATTATTAGGTAATAGATTTACTGCAAAAAGTTTTATTCACACAACATGTTTCGGGCAAAGTCCTTTTTCAAGTGTGAAAGAATTTTGATTGATTACTGCCCAGGTGTAAACTTGTGCCCATAATCTAAACAGTGAATGTCATGAACAACAGTAATTTAACAAGTTTACTTACTATATTCGCCAGCTTCCTTCTAATATAGTGCAAATACTGGTTTATTTATCAGCACCATGCCCTTTAATTGTATTTGGAGAATGCTTTTTCATCTGCAGGTGTAGCAGTGAACTGCACGGGAACATTATAAATTAAGTAACTAAATATGAGTAGCTCCCAAGCTCACAAATCAAGAGTAGCAGAAGACTGCTCAGAAACATAGTAAAATAACTAAACACAGCAATGTCCCTGTTATCCAGCATACTCGGAACCCAGGGATTTCTGGAAAAGAGGTCTTTTCATAATTTATTTAATTTAAAAAAAACTTGAATTCGACCATGTGAATAGTTAGGGAATAAAAATTCTCCAAATTCGAATTCAGAGGATTTTTACCACTATTCTATTGGTCGAATGATTGAATAGTAAAAATTCAATTGTTTGATAGTTTGATTCAATCGATTTGAACGATTTTAACCATTTTTTATTCAATCAAACTTTTTGAATCCCAATTCAGTAGCATTGATATGGCGAACTAGGCAGTCGAATAAAAATTTAAAGCTTTGACTGTCGAATAGTCGAATATTCAAATAGATTTTTATTCGAATTTTCAAAATTCACTGGTCGAATTTGTATTCAAAAACATTTGAAAATTTGAATTCGAAACTTTTTTGAAAATTCGATCGAACTTCGAATCCTTCATGTAAATTTAGTAAATCTGCCCCGAAGTCTACTAAAAAAATAATGTGAACATTAATTACACCCAATAGAATTGTTTTGCCTCCAGTAAGGATGAATTATATCTTAGCTGAGATCAAGTACAAGCTTCTGTTTTATTATTACAGAGAAAAAGGCAATCATTTTTAAAAAGAATGATTTGATTCAAATGGAGTCTATCGGAGATGGATAATAGGTTTCTAGATAATGGATCCCATACCTGTATTAATAAAAATACAAACAGCTCCCATATATACAAACGGAATGTCTGCACTAATTAATATATGTACAAAGACTATTAAAATCACAGTCTATAAATGGCTACTAACTACTGTGAAGCCAAAGAGAACTTGGCTCAATTCAGGCTTATGTTAAATGAAATATGGTCCAAATACAACATTTTTTCCCGTATTTTAAGTGGATTTGGTGTTACTTTAAATATCATGTTTGAAAAGTGCACAAAAGATTCTGAACTTGCTTTTTGTTGACAGTTTCAGCACGTCTTTTGTTCAACTGAACAGATATTAATCAACAAATGTATCTCAATCTGTGCTGGCATTTTCAGCATGATGTGATACATTTCTTAGTGCAAAAGATTTTACTGATTGAATAATGTTAACCACAGGGTTTCAGACTCTCTTGCCCTTCTCTGCCCTTCTCCGACTCTCTTACTTTTGTCTGGTAGAAATCCATCTGTGCCTACTGTATATAATGTTTTATAGTATAACTATAAAGCTTACCACAAGGAGTCCCTGGATGAGAGTATTTATTGTAATGTGTCTGAAGGAAAAAAAATGTAAGATGAACATCTATTACATCTGATGTACATAAGAATATATTGACCCTTATTCTCTGTCTGGTTAGGTTTTTGTTCAGCCTCAGACCTCAGTCTAGTCTGTGCTGCCTGTACTTTTTACTGGCTGCTGAAAAGTTCCCTAATTGGTAGGGAACAAGAGCAACTTTTCATTGAGGTAGATGATTGTTAAGCTAGTAATTGCTTGTTACCCTACCTTATTTGTAATACAGTGGGACAAAATCAGAAAAGCAGAAATATCAATGTCATTCCTATTAATAACTCTTACCTTGTCTTCCAAACTTTTAATAGGTCATAACAATTGCATTAAAACCAAAAGCAACAGCTTCTGCATTGTAGTTCGTCTCTTTAAAGGGGAACTATCACAAAAATGAAAATGTAATACAAGCTTTATCACACTGAAATAAGTAACTTTGTAAATACAATCAATTAAAAATCCTGCATTGTTTCTGAAATAATCAGGTTTATCTTTACTAACCCTCTCCCAGCATCAGTTTTTCTTCATTCTGTCTTCATGCTGGAACTGGGTGTCAGATAATCATTGACAGTTTGATTCAATATATCTTATAGAGGGGCTTCCTTTCCTAGCAGTTGTATTAGAGCTCATTCAAATAACTGATTCCTGTACAAACGAAATCTAACAAAATAACTGTCTTTTGCACAAATTCTGCATGTAGAGAGACATGATGTCTGGTAAGTTTAATAGAGTGAGCTCTAAGGAGCAAAAGGAGCCCCCCTATTAGAAATATTGGCTCCAACTTTCAATGAATATCTGGCACCCAACTGCTACATGTAGAGAGAATGAAGAGAAACAGATCCTGAGGGAGGAATAGTGAAGATGAACTTGATTATTTCAGAAGTGGTACAGATTTTTTGTACTTGGAAAGTTTGTTATTTCAGTGTGCTGAAGCTTATATAAAATTTTCATTTTTGCGATAGTTCCGCTTTAATTTTCACAGGTACATGAGACTTCACAGTTTAAAATATTTTCATTATTATAATGAAGTTTACAAGGTCCCTAAATATTTTATAAATGTTATTTTGCTATTGGCTGCATGAAGATAAAAATGTGACTAAAATATTGGACCCTGTCCAAAAACTCATGGGGGCAAATTCACTAAGATCCAATGTTGTGCCAGCGATAGCTTTGCCATACTTCACCAGGCGTAGTTTTGCCAGCGCCACGCAAATTCACTAAAATGCAAGTTGAGCTCAGGGAGGCGAACGGTAGGGAAGTTGCTCTACCTTTACTTCATCAGGCAAAGCAAAGTTATGCTAGCGATGCCTAATTTGCATACGGTGCCAAGTTAAAGTATAATGGACGCATATGCTGCAGCCACTACATTATACTACACAATCCCAGGAAACCTTTAATAAATAAAATAAAGTTTCAGCCTATCACCCTTAAAAAAGTAAAAGACGCCAGCGTTTTTGGGAAAAATTCAGCTTTTTTTTAAAGAAACTCCTATCTACTCTATTGGACTTCACCTGGTTTGAGGTGGCGAAGACAAGTCTTGGGTAAGAGGTAACATTCAGTAAAATCCACATCATAGTGAATTAGCGTAGTTAGCGTAGTTAGTTGTGCTAGAGTCTGTCTATGTAGCTAGCAAGTTACCCCAGGGACTATTAGTAAATCGGCAAAGTTCTGAAATGACATGCTGGCAAATTTGTGCTAGCATTAGCCACTTTGTGCTTTAGTGAATTTCCCCACATAGATGTACTGGCTAAGGTACTATTATTAATTGAGAAAGCACAAATGGGGATCTTAACAATCTTCTTGTCCAACAGAACAGTTTGATGTTATAATGTGTGTAAGTTTGTTTTGGGGAGGGGGCTGGTTGCAACAAGAAATGCTTGCTGATTTCCCCGACACAGTAAAGCCACCCATATATCTACTTTATATCTTTAAAAAAAAAAAACTTTTTGACAGGGCAGCTACATGTGATATGATTGCATAGAAATGAATTCCTTCACCAAGTGACGAGCAAATCATATACTGCAGTGACATCTATAGCATATGTCCGACTACATAGACCTAAAAAGTTATTAGTGGAACAGAAACTGAATGGTGAATTAGTATTACCGTTCCTTCCATGGTAATATTAACTGTGGTAGTATCAGTCATTTTGACCAACGTACAGAGAAAATGGTCATGGTGCAGATGTATAGAGTTTCCCAGCTAGTAACTGCAGTACATACTATTTTTTTTTTTAAATATTTTTACTACCCTCTAATTCTTTATATACCAACCACTTACTGCTTGTAATTTTTGCTGTTTCTGCTACCTTTTTTTCCTCTCCAAATCATTTTCCTTCATAATGATTCTTCCCTTCTCAATTCTATTCTTGACCTATTCTTCTGTACTTCTTCTGTACTTCTGCTTTTCCCCTTTATCTTACAGTATATATTTTCTTCAGGATTTCAGCCCAAAAAAATACTGTACTTATTTACAAGTGATAAACCTCAAAATAGAATAATGTATGTTACCATTGCTGATTTTTTTTTTGTGTATTAATAGAACTTTGGGGCAAACTTGCTACCACAATTTTCTTGAATCTAACTGCATAAATATACTCTTATTCTATGCAAAGTGACCCAACATTCATTTCCATGAGATGATAAAAGAGATACAATTTGTTCACACCTGGCTTACTTGTATATAAAGATTGTCTTTGAGGCAGCTAGATTCCTGAGTCTTATAATATGTTTGTTCAGTTTGCTTACCTTAGAGTATGTTGTGGAGGGTAAAACTTCCTAATGGGCATGTGTGTTTTAATTGGTTTCAGGTCTGTGTGCTTAACAAATTGGTTTCTGTTTATACACATTGGTGTCAGATGGCCCAACACTGGATTACTCATCTATGAGTCCTGGCTTTCCAGCAGTCAGGGGATTAGTGACAGAGGAGTGGCCCAGGACCCCCTGGGATATTCTAGACGTCAGATTTTTACATAACATTGTTCCTAGAAAATTGAACATTCACACCAGTGTTCTTGGGCCTGAGACATACAATAATATGAGTGGGAAGCAATGCTTCAGATCAGCACAATGAATTTTTTCAAGCAAATTACAAGCTAACTCAAAATTCACCAAACACTAAGATATAATGGGGATTGCCTATGGAGAGAAAGACTGTTTATTGCAGTTTGAAGCTGGAGTCACCACATCAGAGGACAGTGAGTGATATTCTTATATACTAATTTTTAGTTTGAATTCTGCTGCTCAAACACTTGATTTTTTTATTTGTAACATCTATACATTTTAACATTATTATATTCAGTTCAATTGTTGGGCGCACACTTTCCGGGTATATATATATATATATATATATATATATATATATATACAATCCTACTGTAGTGCCTTTTTTAAGTGATCTGATTATCTGATTAATTTATGGGTCTGTGTTTGTAAGTATTTTTTTATATAATGCATTTTATTTCATGCATTGACCCGAATTGTGACTCCACAAACCTACTGGTGCACGTGGGGGTCAGTCAATTTCTTAGAAGCATTTGACTAACCTATCCAACTATTGGCAACAAGAACCTCTGGACCATATGTACCTATATTTCCTTACAGCGTGATTAATACCCGGAGGAGTGTTAAACGTTCTATAGGGAGAACCAATAAAAGTGGTAAATTGAAAAATAGAAATGGAAAATATTTATTTACTTTCACAACAAAATATTATTCACTTGACAGTAATAATAACCATCTTAAAGAGATGTTTGAAGATATAATTTTTGTGGCCATATAAAGTGTTTTTTTGTTCAGTAAGAAGCTTAATTGCATATACTTGTAAATACATTCATGCAATAGTTTTTCCCACCATGGGATGCTGTTGTACAGGTTTGCAAAAACTATATTAATTGCATGCAAAGTAATAATTAACTTAATTGAATTCCTCAGTATATATATATATATATATATATATATATAGTGCCATATATGTATACGGATGTTTTTGTGGTCATCCTTGCTTTTCACACTTGATAAAGAGCTAAACCAGAAACATTTTAAGGGTCATTTACAAAATCCTGGTGTGTATGTCCAAGAGTGTGCCCTTACTAGCTCAGTGTGCCCCCATGGTTGCTCGTCATTGCACTGAGCACTGGATGAAAAGACTAGCGCTCAATGCAAAGAGCAGTATCCAAAGATGCAGCTCAGTCCTTGAGGGTGCAAATGATGTGCAAGTTAGAGGCAGGTAAGGGACGGGTAGGAAACAAGTGGGAGAACATCTTAGTGCCTCCCCATCCACCTCTGTTGGATCGTGTGCAACGAAATGGAGAACAGAGACCAGCATTTATTTACACACAGCCAAATACAGTGTAGAAAGTGCACTTTACAAAAGCTAACCATTTTAAACTAGAGTTACTGATATAGAAATAAAGTAGTTTTCAATAATAGTATAATAATGAATTGTGAAATGTCGCCTCACTACTTTTTTCTCATGAAAACACTGTGGTCCTTGAAATGGTCTTAGTAACATAAAGCCCACACTAGTCCAGAAGCATGTTCACCACATCACTATTGTCTGTACAGAAAACCCCCAAGGGGAGAAGTTTATACTCTGTCAAAAAAGAACCTTATCCATCTGGGGGACCTGAAGTTGCTGTATTCTGCACAGATTCATCAGCAGCTGGAAGAGGTTTAGGGCTAAAAGGATTAAGCTGAGAGAATCAAAGACCTAGGATCTGCAGAAATAGAAGAGTTAGTTAAGTGTGAAGAGCCTAATTAAATTCACATTTTGCTGCAAATAAACTCATCACAGCTGCTGAATGGCGGCCATCTACTATTATCCAGGAATTGGTGCCCTTCTTCATATACTTTTTCCCACTGACTCCAGAATATCCCAGAGTAAAAAATATTTTTAGATGTAATAAATTTGTATTTATGCCACCCTAAAATTGTTTGCAATAGAGTTCTATATATATTGTATGGAAAAATGTGTGCCACTGGTCCGGAGCTGATTTACCAACATCTGGAAAAACTTTCCCATGGACTGACATTTTAAGAAAAAAAAAAACACTTTCAATTTCCCAAAAAACTATTTTTGTGGAATGCTGACAAACTTGTTATAGATTATGCAACCTCAGAACAAAAACTCTAATACAAGAAATTATTTGGTAAAAATGCAAAAATAAAAAACTATTCAAAATCAACTTTTCATAAATTAGAAAAAATGTTGTTGGTCAATTTCACACATATAAATAACTTTGAATTGCTCCATAGTGTTTACTTGTCTTCTAAAATTAAAGTAATGAAATCAAATATTCCCTCAATTGCTGTGAACTAATAGACCTGAAGAATTGAAAAATGTGAATTAAAGAAATAATTAAGGAAAGAATAATGGAGTAATGCTAATGGCATGCAATGGCGTAATCATATAGGAAGCAGACCCTGCCGCCACGGACAGGGGCTGGTAAAAAAGGGGGCCCAGACTGCAGGGGTCTATTGTTCTAAGATATCCCCGCTCTCCATCTTTCTTACCTATTTCGATGCAAGCGGCTGGGGAGAGGCAGTTACTTTTTGGTGCTGCAACACAACAGTTTGCATTTTTGCACCATGTATGCATACAGACTAAGGGCATGTCTATCATCACACTTCCAGGAGATAGTGGATACATTGTAATAGAAGTTATTTGGATATGATTCCTTCTTTCTGCCTGCATTTCAGAGCAGGTGGAAAAACATCCTTGTTTGCCATTAGGTTAATCCAGAGTTGTCAAGTGTCCCAAAAACTTCAGGAGTCACCTGATTTTCCATTCCACACTCCCAGTTACCCAACGCGTCTGTGATTCCCCCGGTTTGGACAGTGTGCATTCAGTAATGTCAGTGCACATTGCGAGTATAAACAGTGATGTCGCAGGTAGAACTCCCCCAATGACCCACAGTTACAGTACCCCACCGTGTCTGCTGACTATAAATAGAGGGCTGGGGGTGGCAAGTAGAATGAGGACCAAAAATGAAGATACTCACTAAGTTTATGTAGGGGCCCATAGTGTCCAGCAGTTAGAACAATGCAAGCCAGGGAAAATGGCTGCATGGCATCTGGGGGGCCAGAAAAACTGACAGATGCAAAATCGACTGAGAAGGATAGTTGTAGAATCTGTGTAAAGGCCATGGAGAGAGTGGCTAAAAGGGCATGGACAGGGACATTAAATCCAACCAGAGGCTTGGGGAGTACATACCAGTTGGACAGGGAGGGAAAAGATGGAATTATCGAGTAAAAGACACAGCTGCTTTAAAGGAACAGTTCATTGTAAAAATAAAAACTTTGTAAATAGATAAGCTGTGCAAAATAAAAAAAATGTTTGTATATAGTTAGTTAGGCAAAAATGTAATCTATAAATGCTGAGTGATTGGATGTCTAACAGAACAGAACACTACTTCCTGCTTTTCTGACTGCAAACTCTAAGTCAGTCAGCGACTTGAAAGGGGGCCACATGGGACATAACTGTTCAGTAAGTTTGCAATTGATCCTCAGCATGCTGCTGAGATTCAAAAGCAACAGTTATGACCCATGTGCCCCCTCTCAAGTCTCTGATTGGTTACAGTCTGGTAACCAATCAGTGGAAACCATGAGGGCTGCAAAGCAGGAAGTAGTGTTCTGTTCTGTTATGTTACACATCCAGTCACTTCAGCCTAATACATTACATTTTTTATTACCTGTTTTTTTTTTTTTTAATTTTAACACTAAACAATTAATTTAATAATTGTGGTGCTGTGAGGGAGTGTGTTGTCAAGAAATTTCCACAAAATTGAATACACAGGACTTGTGGCTGTCCGTACAAGACAGGGTGAGCAATATAGTTAGAGCAGTTGAGATATGCTGTTTGAAAACAGGTAGTGGCATGACTTGTGATTTGTGTGGGTGTGCTAAACTGTTCATTGGATGTGTGTGCAAGTTGTGTAGATCTGTGAATGTGTAAATTTGACGTATAATTCTATTGGTTTTAAAATTGACTGTTGTGGAGCCTCAACTTTGACACTGAGAAAATTGATTATCAAATCACATCCAGCTTTATTTTATTTTTACAAATTTTTTATCCCTGTGTTAACTTAAGTTATTAAATTTCTAAGACAAGTAATTATTGGGGTTGGCAGTCATGTCTTGCTTAGCAGCTTCAAAGCATTTACCCAAATCTTGCCCCAGGGAATTAAGTACTAAAGCCCCATTATAAATATTTCTAAACAGATAAATATTAAAGTGCAAAGATTTTCTCTATATATGTTACATCCCGTAGGAATGGTCAAAGAATGTAAGGCCTCAGCCCAATCTGCATACTAATGAGGGTGGGGGTGAGAATGAGACTAGATTATTAGCATGCACTGCAAGATGTGACACACGTTACAAAGAAATTATTTTTTATTTGTCAAAGAGAAAATGTAACTTGCTTTAGCCTGCTACTTCTCCTATTTTAATGTATCACATACTCAAGGTAGTATTAAAGGATAAATTAAATCAATTTACTAACAGAGTTGATTTTAAAAACTAGGTAACATTTCTTTTCTGTGAGTTTTCATATAAAGAATACATATACATTGCTTTTCTCAGCAAAGTCTATATTTGTTGACAACTATAACAAGGGCACATCTTATTGTTATAATTCTGTTATACATTGATTGTAACTGTGGATGAAGAATTTGGCAGCAACCCCCTTGATGGAACCAGAGCTGCTTATATGGCTGCCCTAGTATTGCCTCCTTTAAGAAGTCTGACATGGATCTAGCCCTGTCCCTAGCAAGGAGGACTATTGACAGGGGAGAAGAGTCACAGACATGCTGTCAGGGTCAGGCTGACACCACACTTTGGCTCATGCTGGAGGAGCAGTGGCCAGTATATAATAACATAGCCCTGGTTCAAAACCAGGGAGTTTTTGATAACCAGGATCTCATAGACTGATATTATGTACCCCTCAAACTGCCTTCTATGGACTTGGTCTAACAGGCCGTTTCGTCTTCGAACTTTACCACCTAACCTGGGCAACTCCTACCTATTGCCTTTAATTGGGAGCATAATACACAAATGAACAGCATGGGAGCAAAATACATAAATGAACAACTAGATTCCTGTTTCAGAAATAATAAGGTGATAAAATGTAATAAATACATAAATTGTATGTATATAGATACATAAATATATATAAATATATATTTTTTAAACAAACGGTATGTATATATTTTTTAAACAAACTGTATGTATGTGTGTATATATATATATATATATATTAGTGATGGGTGAATTTATTCGCCAGGGGCAAATTCGCAGCGAATTCTCGCGATTCGCCGTTGGCGAATAAATTCGCGAAACGTCAGCAAAATTTCGCCTGGCGAATATTCGCCGACTCTACGCGACGAAATTCGCAAATTTTTCTGTGAAGCGAAACTGGGGAGATTCGCCCAACACAAATATATATATATATATATACATATATATACATATATGTTATTTATTTATTTTTTACATTTTATGTTATAGTTATACTGTCTGTGAGTGCTAAATATATTACTTGACATTACATTTCATAGTCCAATGTTGTATATGGGCCACACCATGCAAAAATGTTCTAAAGCATTTGAAAAGCTGCTTTATCTCTTGATATTTTGTGATAATATATACCTGCTGCATACAATATATGGCTGGTGTGTGTATAACTACTACAGATGGCAGAATTGGTACAGTTTAGTATTCCTGTTGTGAGCGTATGACCGCTCTCCGCATATTAGTTGCCTAATAGACCCATTCCTTTACAGAGGCTGTGCTGTACAGAATGCTCAGCCAGTTCATCTGTCTTTTGAAGGCAAAAAATAAATATCAAAACTCCAGGTTAGAATGAAAAGATGAAAGAAAATATATTAAAGAGACATATTTAAAGGGACAGCCTTTATTTTTAATGAGCTTGGCAAACAGCATGAAGTACAGGGCAGCACAATAGTAAATATTCCTAAAAAAATAGTTTAACAACTTCATCAAAATCCTTAATGTATAAAAAGAATGTATAAGAAAATAACTGCTTTAGAATAAAAGACTTCAAGCTAAAGCCATGAACTGTGTTTCGCACAGAAGTAATATATATTTGATGCTATGGCTAGCAGCTCTGACAACTATAAATGTCCCTTTTTTATAGTATTTTAATGTATCTTGACAGTATATCCATACATGATGATGTAATATAGACATGGAAGGAAGAAAAGGGGACTATGTTTAAAACAATTATGACAAAAAGGGGAAGACTAGTTTATGGATGGGTCCCAGGATAAGTGATGTGATAGAAGGGTATAAAAGGGAAAGAAGTGGTAAATCAATTTGGGAAACAAAGTAAATTATATGGTAGGTACAATCAAACACACTTAGAACAGTTTGCTTTGTAAATGTAATTATGAAACTATCTGCTTGGTTAAACTTTGGTGTTTCCCTATGGGCAGACTCTTGGCTGCATGTTGGTTCCACAGATAATCAGATGGGTAATGTAATAAAAGATGCCCATTTTCTGGCACAATACTGTATTAAAGTGGACCTGTCACCCAGACACAAAAATCTGTATAAGAAAAGTCCTTTTCAAATTAAACATGAAATTTCTATTTTTTATTAAAGCATTCATAGCTGTTTTAAGCTCATTTAAAAACATCAGCTGTCAATCAAATATTGTCTGCCCCTCCTCTATGTCTTAGGCATAGAGGCGGGGCAGACAATTATTTTCACTTTCCATTCAGCACTTTTTAGATGTCACTGCTCTCCACACGTTCCCCCATTCTCTTCACTGTTTAACAGGGCATGGGGATGGACATCAGGTCCTCCATTCTGGTGCACAAACTAGATTCTAAGATGATATAATGCTTGCCTTAATAACAGTGTCCACAAAATGACTCCTACCTGCTTGCTATAATTTTTAATTCCCAGACTGAAGGAAACAAGAATCAAATAATTTATATAGTGTAAATAAAGTTCATTTTGCTTGACTAATGTGATAAAATAGGATTTTGGATATTTCTTTTGGGTGACGGGTCCCCTTTAAAGGTTACCAAACTAGTATCAAACTTTGCACCTTTTTTTTGCATAACAACCTGAATATGTGCAAAGGCAATACCAGAAAGAGTAAATAGATGTAAACATTTCCATTCTAAAACTGCCTCCCCTAGTTATCTGCTTAGGATGATGTGCCAGAACTGTATCATTTCTTGACAGCCTATACATTTGCCCTCAGCCATAATAGAATTATATGCACTGCTTACAAAATTTCATAACCCGCTTTACAGAATTTACCATTTCACCGCTCTACCACTAATATACTGTATTATTCCCATTGGATACAGCAGCACTGTCCCTATTGCTCCTACACTGTTTATAAAATGCTGTAGATGTATACTGTATTTTCTAGGGATGGCCAAAAAGGTTAATTTATCATAACCTGAACAGACATAAAATGTGTCCCAAATCATAAAGTGCTGTTTAATATGATTTAGTAATTCATCTTATTACATTTTCCAAACTGTCCATAAGCAAGAAATTGAGTAGCTTCCCTCAAGTTGCATGCCAATGGTATATAAACCATATGCAGAATATGAGAAATGATGACATTTATTTAATTTTAGGCTTTCACCAGGGAATATGCAGCATTTAAAGATAAACACTTTTATTTGCTGCCTTGACAGTGAAAAGCACTGTTTGCTGAACTGGTCCCCAGGAGTGCAGTAAATCGGAAGCATTGCTGTTCAACCAAGTCATCTTTTCCAGGACAGAATACAATAACAACACCTCAGCTGGTGGTGCTTGTTCTGAAACTAAGGACTGACTGGCCTAAAATTTACATTTACATTGCATTCTGCAATAGTCCCTTTTATCTCTACTGATTTTCCCTTTTTCAATTAGAGTCCTAATAAAAGTGGTGCGAGACAGAAAGCGGCAGGCAAAGTTATTTCTAAGCAAACTTTCACTGGTTTTACTTTCTTCCTAGTGCAATTTGGTTAACGCATTTACACTTCAATCTAAATAGGGCAGGTACATACAGGTCATATGTCTTTATTAGAGATGTTGGTGCAAATGCTTGAAGTGGTCACTTATTATTATAATTGTCCAAGGAAGCAAAATAAATACAAAAGAGATCCTCTATTGTTCTAGACACGAGCCCAGCCTAAAACAAATGTGGCATGAGCTTAAAAAAACATAATATATTGCATAATGCCACATTAAAATATGAAAAATCACGAGCTTAGTGGTTTTTTATGACTTTTTGGCATATAGGATATGATGTCACATAAGATTGTTGAGGAAGTAGCTTCATCTTATCAATTCACAAGATATAACCTGGAGAAGCAGGCAAAAGCGGTAACACAGTTCGAACTTCACACTTTGATGAATTTGCGGAGAAACAATCGTTAATCCGAGCCAAAGTTCGCCTGGCAAAAGGGGGCAAAACTTCTTTAGTGCTGATCTCTTTCCCTAGCAAATTGTCCTGTACGCCTGTTAGTAAATGTCCCTGCGAATTGTTGTTTTTGGTGAATTTTCTCAAACGATGGCCACTTCATCCTTTATTAAATCTGCCCCAAGGTCTGAACTTATTGTCAATGGGTATGTTTTTTATTAATTTTTTAATTACTGAAATAACTGCAACACCTGGAAATTTTTACTATAATATAGATTGTGGGCACAAAGGCTGGATGTTGCCTTCCAAAGGATTATTTCTACTTCCATTCCTTCACAAGGCCTCATGTGCTTCACAGAGTCCTCTGTATGACATTAGCAACACATAACAATGCACCATCCAAATGAGAAAAGTTTACAAGCACTAATATAGATTCCCCAAGCATGTTATATGATGTGTGTTCAGCGTCTATTTTTGCCTTTGGCTTCGTTGAGATATCATTGAGAGATCTTGTGTTTGTTTAGCACCCTAGTTCAAAGCTGGCCCACATAGTGGGTCAAATCTGCATGTAACAGTTATCCTTTCCTCTCACCAACAGACACATACGTACGTGTTATTTCAGTCAAAAATAGCATGTCAAGAGAAAACAAAAAGTTAAAAGGGAAGTTGGATAAATAAAGGTGGAATGGAAAAACTAAGCAAGAAAGTTTCTCTGGAAATCTAGGTCTTTATCAAGCTGAAAAAGCAACACATTAAGCCTCAGTATTAGTAAACTGACCCCTTTAATTATAATAGCATACAATATTAAGAACATAGTAAAAAACTAAAGCTTTACAAAGAAATAGGCAAAACATGCACATTATGTTTTCAGAATCTGTACTACCCAATGCCCCCCACAGCCCAAGAAGCTCCTAGCGCTTCTCTAATGTTAAATGCAAACATTATACCTCACTGTACTGTATTAGTGCCATCTACAATAATATAACACTGGATTCTTTTTTTCCATCTGTAATCACATTATATGTCAATCATTAGCTTTCCTAGGTAGGTTTTAAGAGTATCCTGAATGATTGAATGAAATTATTTTTTTTATTTAAGTTTCATAACTCAGACTTAACTCTCAAACTGCTAGCAATACTTTTTTTGGGTATTTCATTACCAAAATGTAAGTAGTATGTTACTAGTAATTAATACGTTTTATAATCTGATATTGGGAAAAATGTGTTTATTATTTTTTCTTTTTACTTTGTAACATGCCTGAGGTTCTAGATTGTCTTTATACTGTAAGAGGTTGGGGTTTTGTGAAAGTTAGTGATGGGCAAATTTATTCACCTGCAGCAAATTTGCGGCGAATTCCCGAGAATGGCTAAACGGGGGCGAAATTTCGTTCGTTCTTACCTGAGCCCATTGCCGCGTCTGTTTTTTTTACAAAAATGGACGGCGGCGTCCAAAAACGAGACGCGCCATTTAGCAAATTTCTCTAGAAAATGATCTCTAGAATTTCGGTGAAATGCCGCTGATTCGCCACCATCACTAGTGAAAGGGTATTATTTATATGTTTTTTGAAAGCTGGAGAGTTAAACTGAACGTCATATTTTAAGCAGATATTTGTTTTATGTAAATATTTTGGAGCATAAATAACATTAATACTTTTTACCATGTTGCATTCCTCTGTTAAACAGATGACAGCCACGGCACAACAGACTGCCAAGCCCCAACCAGTGCACCTCCCAGCAGCCTCTGCAGCAGCAAACCCAGTCCCTGGTGCACCAATTGACCCTCAGGCACAGCTAGAAGCTGACAAGCGGGCTGTCTACAGGTACTTCAAAGAGCTACTTGCAGGTTTCTGTAAATACTAATGTAGTTTTCTGCACTGAGGTTCCAAGGTACACTGTGAATGCAGCCTAGGGCTAACTTGTCAGCATGCATCTTCAGAGTATGTGGTTTGTTTTAGCATTGCTTGCAAGTGTTTCTCTCTTTCTTTCCTTTTTACTTGCCAGAATTTAAAAAATGAGATTAAAGGAAAAGAACTCAGATCTGTAAATCTAGTAGAAGTGGATTGATGCAATTTTTTACGCTGAGAATTCCTCATAGCAGTGAGGTAACAAAGGGTCGTGTTCTCCAAAGGAACACAACAGTTTCAGACGCTGCTGCCATGAGCATTTTCACTGTGAAATGGACTTGAAAGGCTTGCTTGCTTATTTTTTTGTTCTGATTTCTATGCTGTTCAGGGGCCACTGTTTCGGGCTCTTGTAAATGGAATGGACTTTGAACCATTTAAAATTTAATTAAATCCTTATGGATGTTAACCCTTTATTCCACTGAACCCCTCTCTGTCTAAAAGTTTGTTGTTTTTGCAAATGTGTTACAGTTTAAAAACATAATTTTTATT
>CM044443.1:75726989-75747649 GCA_024363595.1 Xenopus borealis | reverse complement strand
GGGGTACAATTTTGCCCCAACAGGTGCCCTTTAAGGGGCACATTTACTAAGGGTTGAAGAGAATTTTCGATTAAATTAAAAAAATTTAAATTCGAATTTCAAAGTAATTTTGGGCTACTTTAACTATCGAATAGCCCAAAATTGGTTTTGAATGGAAAAAATTTAAATTTTGTACTGTCCCTTTAAAATCCTTAAAATTCTACACTTCGTCACCTTAAAGCTGCTGAATTGCCAGTTTAGCCTATGGGGGACCTCCTAGAGCCAGTCCTGAGAATGTTTCTAAGTTCCAAGAATTTGAACGATTTTGGTTGAAATAGTTTGAATTGAACAATGCATTTGAACGACTCAAACAATTTCAATTCGATTGAAAACAGACCTATTTGGTAAATTTTCAATCAAAAATGGCCCACCCCCAAAAAATTAGATGGTCGAATTTTTAAGTTTTTTTACTTCAAAATTCGAACATTAGTAAATCTGCCCCTATATGTCTACTTGAAAAATATTTAGTTATTTTTAAAGTAGTGGTAAACTTCCCCTTTATATTTCCTTTAAAATCAGAAGCCTTAACTCTTTTTAATATGTGAAATGTTTATGGTTAGTTACGTGAAATTATTTTATTTTGGATAATTAAAATTTTTACAAGTTTATCACTATAGATTGTTTCACAAGACTATGAGGTGAGGATTCTTGATTCTGGCTGGGCCATAACCTACATGGACTTTGTTTTTATTCTTCCATTGCTTCCATTGGTTTCTCCCACAGTCCAAGACCAGAGCATATATAAATATATATATAAACCATTGGGAGGTCAGCACTCTCGTCTACAGTGTTCATATGCCTGGGTGCATGATCAGTAAATCATCTCCATCCATTCCAAAAAGGATCAGCACTCTCAGGACTTAAAATACTGAAGAAAGTTTATTCAATAAAGCAGCATAGGACGACTGACGTTTCGGCCCCTTCAGAGGTCTTTCTCATTTACCCCAAAAACAATTTTTGTCATTGCAGAAAAAGGTGTCTCCGCAAATCTTTATAGTGTGGAGTAGTGATGGGCGAATCTCCCGCGAAAAATTCACGAAACGAGTCGCGGGATGATTTTGTCGCGCATCGCGTCAACTTTGTCACGCGTCGCGTCGTTTTCGTTGCGTCACGTCGTTTTCGTCGCGCGTCGCGTCGTTTTTTGTCGTGTCGCGTCAAAAACGGCGCGCGACTGACGCGCAACTCGTTTTTCGGCGAAATTTTGCCAATCGAAATTTCGCTGGTGATTCACGAATTTATTCGCCAGCGGCGAATCGCGGGAATTCGCCGCGAATTCGAATAAATTCGCCCATCACTAGTGTGGAGACACTATTACTGTTTTTGGAGGTGAAATGAAAGAGCAATCTCAGTAACTCTATCCCCTTGCCTCTGTTCTTGACTCCACCATTCCTGCCCTTTGTTTCTGCCCCTCTGCCCACATAGAAAATTAAAAAGGAAAATGTTTTTTATCCTCAAGGCAAATTCAGTGTGCAGAAATATGTATACTTTAGTAAATATAGCAATCTGTAAAGCTTTTAGTTATGAATTATTTCAGACCAATCTGACGGATGACAAAAGGCACATTCTTTGCTCCCCACTGGAAGTCACTTAGGCCTTGTCACGTATTGTTCTCTACTAAATTTGATCTAAATTTCCTATCTACCGAAAATATCATGGAAATAATGTATCAATTGTAAATGAGGTGGCAGAAAAAACTCTCATAGTCAAGGCTAAAATAAGTTTATTATTAGTCTGTTGTGATGATTGCCAGAAGTGCTTTTCTATTATGTCAGCAATGATGTAGCGAGGATTCAGACCCTGCATCTACTTAGGAAGACTTTTGAGCAACTGAGCTGTGATATGTGTTTATGGAACATTTCATCCTCAAAGTTTATTATTTTCTGTGGATTTCAGTTACTTTTAGTTACACCTCTGTCTTTTTTACAATCTGTGGTTAAAAATGTGCACTTCATGTCATTATCTTTTGTAATATCCTCAAATCCTTGTTTAATAAAGAGATTAGGCTATACCATTATACAAGCCCTTGCTCTCTTGTTTGGATTCTGGTGCATTAAAATCCTAGCTGTGAGCAGCATTAGGGTCTCAAACTGACTCATTACTATAGTGATTATGTTATTTAGCTCAGTGAGAGCTTTTGTTGTGCTGTCTCTCAGTATTTTCTTGGGGATTTATTATATATATTGGCTAGTGCGAGATTACACTTTTTGACCTCAATTTAATAGCTTATTTTAACACTGAAGACACTTCTTTGTTTATTAAAAATGGCACTTTACTGTACCTCAAAGAATAAATGTACAGTCATAATTCTTGGAGTTTTGGTTATCATTGGCTGAGATTTCAAAGTAGCAATAATGTTTATTGGATTAACAGAAAATATGCAATATGCATCATAACAAAATTAGACAGGTGCATAAATGTGGGCACCCCAACAGATATATTACATGAGTGTATGAATTCTGGATGGTGGTATTTGTGACCATTCCTCCATACAAAATCTCTCCAGTTCAATTGAATGTGATGGCTGCCGAGCTGCCGAGCCTGCTTCAAAGCACCCCATATATTTTCCATGATATTCAAGTTGGGGGACTGTGACGGCCATTCCAGAATATTGTACTTCTCCCTCTGTATAAATGTGCTCAACCATGATATTGAACAATCTTTGTTTTCAGATGTTTTAAAAGTTTTAAAAGTTGCTTTGAGGATCCTGTGCTGTCACTCTTCAGAGGAGAGTCAAACAGCAGCACAACTTGCAATTGGCTACCTTAAATACCTTTTCTCATGATTGGACACACCTGCCTAGGAAGATCAAGGCTTAACAAGAAAACCAACCAATTTGGTGTTGCCAGGAATCAGTACTGAGAGTTACATGCATTGGAATTAGCTAAATTACAAGGATACCCAAATTTTTGCATAGGGAAATAAAACATACCACTGTTATTTTTTGTTGCTGAAAGTGGAGTAAATTATTCTGCAGGCTGAGAGGGGTTCCCAAACTTTTTCACATGACTGTATATAAGTCTGTGTTTATCTGTGTGTGTGTAATAACAGCTCTCTATATTAATCAATGTACTGGTGCCATTCTACGTTAATTTAGTTCTAATTGATCGGACTATTATATTAATATAATAATACAGTAAAAATACTGCATAGCATTCTTCTGAAATCACTATAATACGCAAATGTCCCCATGCGATCATTCAGTGGCCATAAGATGTATTTGGGTTTGGAGGTCTGCAGAAATTTAACAGACTGTATGCAAGGGTTCCTAAGCTTTATGTAAAAACCCATTGTACTATAGTCAGCCTAGTTTACTAATGGCAACTTGCTAGACCATAGTTGTCTTCATGAGAAATAAATGTAGGTCAGAAAGCAGAACTAATAACCTTGAAGTATGATATTCTAAACGTTGTTCCTAATATAATGTAATAGCAACATATATATTGAAATATATATTTTAATTATATGAAATATTTTATTTATATGAAAAAACAATAAGCACAATAGTAGGTTAACATGGATAATTTCTTGGGTGAAAAGCAAAGTTTTAGCTGTTTGCAACCCAGAGAGCCCAAGCAATGCCACTTCTTATATAACTCCCAGTTATATATAAACCAAAATACTCTGGGTGCGTTGGTTTTCATTGGGCTCTAGTGCCCTGACACATGTGGTGTTTCATTACCTGGAGAGACATGTCCACTCCCACAGGCAATGAAGTGCCAGACAATACCTGCCCCCTTTACTTTTGTATGACCACATTACATGTGGCAATTTCTGGTAATCACCAGAAAATGCAAAAGAAGGTATTTTTTATCTATTATGTGCACCCCAATGTGTTTCCCTAAGATTGTAGAGAGAAAAAATTCCTATAAATGGAAATTACACTTAAGGAGGACTGTGAGCCTCGATCAAAAATGGTATTAAAGTGGACCTGTCACCCAGAAACAAAAATCTGTATAATAAAAGTCCTTTTCAAATTAAACATGAAATCCAATTTCAATTTTTTATTAAACCATTCATAGCTGTTTTAAGCTCATTTAAAAATCTCAGTTGTCAATCAAATATTGTCTGCCATTCCTCTATGCCTTAGGCATAGAGGCGGGGCAGATAATTACTTTCACTTTCCATTCAGCACTTCCTAGATGTCACTGCTCCCCACACATTCCCCCAGTTCTCTTAACCATTTAATTGTGTAGCCAGGACATGGGGATGGACATTGGGTCCCCCATTCTGGTGCACAAACAAGATTCTGAGATGATGCAAGGCTTGTCTTAATAACAGTGTCCACAAAATGGCTCCTGCCTGCTTTCTATAATTATGAATTCCCAGAGTGAAAAAAACAAGATTAAAATAATTCATATAGCGTAATTAATGTTCATTTTGTTTGACAAATGTGATAAAATAGGATTTTGAATATTTTTTGGGGGGTGACGGGTCCACTTTAAGGGCTTGCACCTAACAGTTCTTTGCAATACTGATTTTGTACTGTTAGTTTGTTTCTTCATAATGTTTGAGAATGCATCTAAAGCATTAAATCATAGGGACACAAAATCATATTTTTGAAGGTGACTCTAGTACAACTTTCTAAAATAAAAAATAGATTTCTAAAGGATTAGGCATCTAATGATCTGACACATACAAATGTGCACACCATGGGATAAGCTTAGCTGCTAAAATTCTGTTTATGTTCCATGTCTTTACATAATATTATCAAAAGGGGACTATTCCATAATTTGCCTATTACATCCTGTTGTTGCCTGCAAAAAATCTGCCTCATTACCTAAAAATGTCTGGAAGTAGACTAGAAAAATAAAATCATAAAATTAACCAAAAAAGTGTCCTTCTGATGCTAAACACTAAAAAATGCTATTATAAAAAATAAATGTAATTTTTAATGCAGATCAAATTAATTAATATTAAAGCATCCAGATTCATCATGCTAGCTCTCCGGGATTTTCTGTACTCCCATTATTAGGGGCCCTTCCCACATTTTCCCCCCTCTGATTTTAATGTGTGCAGTGAAAAGGGCCATTTTTGGTGCACTGTAGGGTAATTAGTGATGCCACACAATACCATGCCCCTATGCTAATTAGATTGTGCCCGTTTTTTCATTGGGATGAGCAGTGTGCTGAAGATCTCCATGCTGATGCATCCTCATAGCTGATGATTCTGATCAGGGCAAATTCCATAGCTTTTCACTGAACAGTCTTCAGCGGCAAGTTTGTCAGTCCATGCACAATTATATCCCTTTATCTGAGTGCTTTGCTCTATGTGGACATCTTGTACAGGTATAGGATCTGTTGTATTGAAACTCAATATCCAGAAAGCTTATAATTATGGGAAAACTATCTCCCATAGACCCCATTTTAATCAAATAATTTAAAAACGTATTTCCTTATTCTCTGTGATAAAAGTACCTGGTACATGATCCTAACTAAGATATAGCAATTCCTTATTTGTAGGCAAAATACTCCAATTGGCTTTATGTCATGTTTAAATGTTTTTTTAGTAGAATTACGGTATAGTGATCCAAATAAACACCAGATGATGTGGTCATGTTAAAACCCTGGGTGAAGGGGACCCAGGATAAGACCAGTGTTCAGTGCTTGCTACAGGTAACTAGATGTTCTATGGCAGTATTCCGCCCTTGTTTTACATGGGTAAACTTTATAGGACTTGCACTGAGCATACTGTCTGCCTACTGCATTAATCATGTAAAGTCAATGGCTTTTGTTATCACTTAAACTAAATTGGTCAAAGGGGGAAACTGAAGCTACTCCCTGCCATCGTCAATGCAAAGTAAATTATCTGAATGCCAATATGGTATTCAACACCATCCCCACCATCCATTTGAAAATCAAATTTGAAAAATCATTTGAATAATTTGAATCATTCTTTTCGAATGATTTTTATTGGATCGAAAATAGACCTATTCGATCAAAAATGGTCCTTTTTTTGAAAAATCCCTTTAAAAAAAATTCAGTGGTCGAATTTTGAAGTTTTTCACTTTGAAATTTGACCCTTGATAAATCTGCCCCATAGTGTCCATTTTAATACTAAGGTGGGTATTTACTAAAACTCTAATTTATCTTTTTTTTTTTTTATTAAAACAAAGTCAGCTTAACTCCCATCCACAAATTTAACTAATTTATCAAATAATCAGCTCAAAAAAGTTGGTAAGGGAAAAGTCTCAATAAAATCATGCAAAAATTCAGATAACTTTTTTAATTTGACACCCAAATCGTATGATTTTCTCCAGTTATCAGGGACATCTGCCTTTGACTTCTACATGACCTCGACTAGTTTTAGCTGGAGCATTTTAGGATTTCAATTTTTAGCAGCTTTGGGGTATATTAAATCTCAAAAAAATCGAGGCTTCATAAATAGTCAAAGTATGTTGACACACTGGGGATCATTTTGTAACACAGGGCAAATTTTTACCTGGGCAGTAACCCATGGCAACCAGGCAGTGAGCTTTGTTCAGCCATCAGAAAGTAAAACAACGAAAGTAGTTTTGATTTACTCTTATGGGCTATTGACCAGTGTTAATAAATGCTTACTGACTCAGAAATTGAAACCAAACTGCTGAGCCAACCCTTTGGTGTTACCAGTCCAAAATTTCTTATAACTTTGATAACACTAAAAACTGAAGACTAATGTAAAATGCAGAAGTGCTCAGAGGAGCACTCTAAGTACGTTTACATTCATCACAAACTTATTCATACAAAAAGTGCTGGAATTGGAACCACATCCTGGATTTGGTGTGTTCCTAAATGGGATACTAGATCTCCATGTTAGCAGGATTGATCAAATGTCCCTGTCGTGTCATATAAGGAATATATTAATACAATCTGAAGCTTTTAGTCAAAAAAGGAAGAATAGAAAACAGACCTGAAGGTCCTTATAATTGCTAAATGTATTTTTTATTTTATTCTGCTTTTCTGCTTTATTCCACTCTCTTAATATATCACTATTCTAAGACCGAGGAAGATATCTACGCCCAAAGACTATTAAGACATATCCCTCTATGGAACTCATTATTTCAGATATTGTTTAAAAATCAGATTTTTGTAGAATTACATCTGCAGCTCATATTCCTTTTTGAAGCAATAATACTTTTATGTATGCATGATTATGAATGGGTTCATTAGAGTCAAGAGACCATGTTAAATGGCTTCATAGCTCATAAAAGATGGAAAATCGCAATTTGATTAATTTGTTATTACCAAGTATTACCTGTGCACGATGATCATTAATTGGATTTGTTTTTGCCGTTTGTTATTTTTTAATACCAAAAAGACATTAATTGCTTCAGCTTTCAGCTCGGATCTTTTATACATTAGAACAAGGGTTAGAATTGCTCGTGACAGCTGTTTTACTATCGTGCTGAAACTTAGAACCAATATCAAGTCATTTCTCACAATCTCGCTAATCATTTGTGCATATTGCATATACAGCTGTGCAGCTAAATCGTCCAGATGCACATTTTTTAGTTCAGTTCTCAGGTAATGGAGAGGGAATAGTGGCAGGATGACTTGGAACTGTTTCTGTCCAATAGCTCAACCTTCTTTATTTACAATGCCTGGAATCTTTTGACACTTGAAAAAATGAAAAAGCAAATAAAATGTAGAGATCCAGCTGTGGCATAAAATGTATTGCTAGGAAAACAAGCACACATTGCAGGAAGACTGAATACTTTTGTCAAAGTTTACATTACATGTTAGAATATACCCACAGTAGAACATGCTGGGCAGGATATATTAGATTATTTCAGATAAATTAACTCATGATTTATTCATCTCTGCAGCCAATTATAAGGTAGGGCAGATAGTAGCAAAAATCTTGCAGTATAACTACATAAGCCTTTTAATGCGGTGATAATGATGATGATACAGAAAATAGGAGGGGTCATTAACATCTGCTACCACAGTTGCATTCCCTCAAATAATTGCATATGTCAGTTGCAAGTTAAACCCTATATATTAAGGTACTTGCATCAAAATGCACTCTTTCCATATTCCATATTTTCGTTCCATAGTGTTGTGCTCTGTACCACTAATTCCTTCCTACCTCTTGTTCCAGATTGCACAGTTGCACCTGTAAAGTGCTACTGCCACCTCTGGACCAGATGGTAGCTCTTGGATTCCCTCAGTGCCCTGTGTCAATATTGTTGTTGCTGTAATGGAGAAAGAAAATCATCATTCTATAAAAAAGCTAGAAGTAGGGTTATTTTATGGTCATCTGCCCCAAAGTGTTAGGCTCCAGCATTTGCAGGAGATTAGTAGACCATGGTAGCAAGGGTTTATCGTAGGCGACTAACCACCTTAAATTGCTTTCCATAGCGGGTACAAAGGAATACATTAGATTTATGGCAGCATAGATATTTCACTACTAAGCACAAATCTGCAGTGCTAAACAATACTTTAGTTTTTTTTCAGGTTTTGTAAATTGAGACTGATACTTCAAAATACAGGTCATTATAATGATGTCTCTGTTTTCCTGTCTCTTTAATTATAAAATAAATTATTAGCTCCAGGTTTCTAAAATTAAGAAGCTCGGGTGAAGGATTCGAATGCAAAAAATTAGATTTTCAATTTTTTTGGGCTACTTCGACCATGGAATTTGCAAAATTTGTTCAAATAGAATAATTCAAATAAATTGTACGATTCGAATAAGAAAATCGTTCAACCATTCCATGGTCAAAGTACTTGCCCTTTAAAAATTTATTTGCTTGCCTACTTCGCCGGATTAAACCTACCGAGTTGTTATATTTGCCTATGGGAAGTTTTTTTGATCGAATAGAAATTATCCGATTTTTCTAAAAAAAACGCATGATTCGTACAATTTTTTTGGGAAATCGGATGAATTTTAACAATTTTTTCAAGAAATCGGATGTTTAGTATGATTCTTTTGAGAAATCGGATGATCGCTATTCGATCATTCGGTAGATAGAATTCGATATTCGATTTTGTCGGATTTCGAGGGTCGAATTTGAGGGTTTTTAAATTACAATTTATAGCACTGACACTGAACAATTTATTTTTATATATAGCAAGAATAATTAGCCTCAATCTAACTGTTTCATATTTCAACATAGTCGACAGGAGTTATTATTATTATTAACATGTATTTCTATAGCGCCAACTTATTTTGTAGCGCTGTAGTAGTTTTAGTTGTAGTTGCAGTCATGTTTTATTTTCTAACTATTTTTCTGAAAAAAAAACACAAAAGGAAATACAAATGCAGGGCAATGAAAAAGATGTTAACAGGCTTTTTTTTTCTTTTAAGTAATTCGGCTTGCTCTTTCTCTATTATTTGCTCTCATTTCCCCTCCTGGCTCACAGGCAGAACAGTGCTGAATGCGCTCAATTAGGCCATTAGAGGAATTCATTTTTCTTTATTAGCCTGTGTCAAATCCTTTTTATTAGTGGCTGCAAACGACCCTTCGTCTGCAGTAAAATGTCATGCCAGTTCAGCCCTTTTATTTGTATTGCACTGACAAGGATCAAACTCACCCCAGAAATAGTGCAGAAAAGAAGAGATTTATTTGCCTCCAAAATTCTGCAGTGCTTTAACCCATTCCCTCCAGTTTACTTATTACACCTGTATAGATTTAGCTTTCAAACCTTGTAGGAAGCAATAAACCCGCAAGCATATTTTTTCCTCTTTTTAAAGTCTAATAGCTGGGGTCACATCCTCATCTAACCTTAGAATGGGTAATGTTAAGGTCCTTAATTCATGCAGCACATTAATATTTCCTAGCACCCCACCAGCATCAGAGTGGCACGGCCTTTTAACAAACCAAATAAAATAAATTAGGTTTTGAGAGTCAGATAGAATACATTTTTAAGGTTGAGTTGTGTTATCCAGAACTAGTTTTTCTAGGGTAGTTTCACAAAAAATTTTTAATTTTGCACGATAAAAAAACAAAACATTTTTTAGAGATTTAGGGGCAGATTTTTTTGGGGGTAATTTTCGATTGAATCGTTTCCAATCGCAATGTTCGAAATGAACGATTTTGCAAAAAAAATCCTTTGAATTCCTACGACTTAGAAGATTTTCAGGACAGGCTCTAGGAGGTGCTCCATAGGCTAAAATGGCAATTTGACAGCTTTAAAGGGCCAGTACTTCGAAAATTTAAATTTTTTATCTTTTTCAATTTGAATCGAGTAGCCCAAAATTACTTTGAAATTCAAATTTTATAAATTCAAATGTTATTCCAATATTCACCTTGACCCTTAGTAAATGTGTCCCTTAGTATGTCTTAAAGATGGTTAAAGCTCAACTCTGAAAATACTCCAGCTGAAATCCATCTTGGAGCCGGAAATGGCAGAGGTCTCTTAAACCATTTGAACAGGATTTTGCCTTCACGATTTTAGTTTTTTTTTAAGGTGGTTCGATCAATTCAAGGTATTCAAGATGTTTTAGCCTATAACAATTTCACAATTGCATTTAATCAAGTATTTTGCATTAGGGTTTTTTCATAAATAAGCAAACTTTCAAGTTGTAAGTTTATTCGAGATAGAAAAAACCTCACAAACTTGACCTTTGATAAATAATCCCCTAAAAAGAAATGGAGTGATAAGTATAAATGTTGGTGTGTACATTTGAAACACTGTGTATGGTCCTGGTGGGGCCACAAAAGAAGCATCTTGAACATGGTGCATCAAAATTATTATCAGTGATGACAGCAACTGGAAGGATCTGTTGTAATGGGTAATGAAGTAGGGGAAGGTAAATATCCATCTCCAGCAGAAGAATCGATTTTTCATACTCTGGCCCCTTAAGAACTCAACTATTCGCTACCTAAAACCCACTGAGTTCATGACTAAGTCAATGGGAGAGGTCCATTGACCATTTTTATGCTGTTAGCAGCCTTCCTGACATTCGAGTTTTTTCAGAGAAAAAACTTATTGGGTTTAGTTGAATTCGAATCGGGAATATTCGTCCGAATATTTGATTTTTTTTTTATAAATAACCCCCCCATTAGAATTTTGAGTAAAATCGAACTTAATAGAGTTTAAAAAAACTCCCATGAATTCTAAATTCTAATTTTAATTAATGTGCCGCTTCTCAATATTTGAATTTTCTAATTAAAAGACCCAAACCTTATTTTTGATAAAACAATTGAAATGCAGTAAAATTTTCAATGAGTCTGCCAAATTCAAATCATCTCAAAAACTCATACTGAATACAATTTGTGCTGAATTCTACATGAATTTGAAAACTGTTCCTTCATTTGAGTTTATGAGTTGTTATGCTTGGTTTACTTCTTCATAGCCCAAAATGGGAAGGTAGATTTATTTAAAATGTTTGAGTTTTCTTTTTTTTGCAAATTAACTGGAACATAGTTTTTTCTCGATTCGCAGCATATTATGAAAAATCCAAAACATTGATTGAACAATGATTGAGAGTTAAATAATTTTTCTACTCATTGTCTACGATTCTGCAAAATGTAGATTATTTCCCAAAAAATTATTTTAGTTTTGAAAGTAAACTCCTACACACATGCAAGGTTAAACTGGTAATTTTTTAACTTTGCATTGTCAATTCCAATGAGCTAAAAAAGTGGAGAAAAAAAAACAGAAAATCGAAAGTGATTAAGATCACATTGTTTTTGCCACAAAATACATGTATCACGCAAAAGCTGCAATCTCAGCCCTTTAATTTGCGTTATTGTTTAATGCTCTAGTGCCTTTGATATTTACATGGTAAAACTGAATTCAAAGACCCCTTTGGGCTGACACTCATATCTAGGAGTACAGTGTCATGCTACCATTATTCCTCATTATATATGGAGGCAACAACAGAGGCAGCTGAAAATGTTCTTGCAGGTGTGCATGAGGTATATGCAATGTGTTGAACATACATTATAAAATGTCCTTTCTTTGTGGCCTTAAAGGACCAGTAACATGAAAAAATGAACTTGTTTTAAAGTAACAAAAATATAATGCAGTGTTGCCCTGCACTAGTAAAACTGCTGTGTTTGCTTTAGAAACACTACTATTGTTTATATAAATACACTGCTGTGTAGCCATGGGGGCAGCCATTCAAAGGAGAACTGGCTCAAGTTACACAGCAGATAGCAGATAAGCTCTGTAGAACACAATGTTATCTGTTATCAACTATTTATCCTGTGCCATATAGCCTTTTTTCAATTTCCACCATTGTTACACAGCAGCTTGTTTATATGAACTATAGTAGTGTTTCTGAAGCAAACAGATCAGTTTTACCAGTGCAGGGCAACACTACATGATAATTACTTTAAAACACTTTCATTTTTTGGTGTTAGTGTTCCTTTAAGATGGTAGGCTGCATAGCCAGTGCAGCTGGAGTGCAGACTGATGTGGTGCATTATAGTTAGGCAACTACTTGCAAAAAGGATACGTTTTAACCCTTCTGCTTGAAACATAAATACTAGATTTCTTACAAAGTTGTGTGAAATCCTATCTATGCTTTATTTCCAACAGTATATTAAGCAACTTGCAGTTAGAATACGCTTTTCCCAGCTCAAACCAAGAATCAAATGTACAATTTCCCCTTTGACTACTGAAGGGGTGCTATAAACTTTGAGGGGGGTACTGTAAACTTAAAAAAAAGACAGTCCAGCTTCCAGCAATAAGGTACTTTTATTTCAAACACATCCATAGCAACATGATGTGATCCATCGTTTTTATTCCTGTCCTTTTTTTATTTTGCCTCTGCAAGAGCTGCTAGCAAAGAATTTGCCAAGGTTAACAAATTACACTTCTCCCCACTCTGCTTATGTGGTTTAATTCCCTCCATAAAATTGGAAGAGGAATCTGTGCTGCCTGCAGAGGTTGGGGGCACACCGCTGAACTCCCACCACCTGGCATTACTGCTCGGATTATTAGTTCCTGGTAATTTAGTGCCCTTGCACTGGGTCGATTTGTGCCTTTCATTTCTAATTGATCTAGTGGCTGTTTAAATGGCAGCAGGCATCTGTTGAGAGTTGGAAGGTTCATAAGGTGCAATAATTCATAACACAGTCTGGAATTTGTCTTTCATATCCCTGGGCTAAGCCCCTGCAGGGCTGCCTAAATTACGGCAGCCTCGGCTGTGCTTTATTTTCCCTTTCTTACTCCCTTTATTCTGCTCAGAGCTCTGAGAGTCTTGCATTAAACTGGGATCAGTGCAGATTAGGTTATAATATTCTCCAGCATTAGTGGCTGCAAATTAGACCTCTAGAACAGTTTTAACCCTTCAGTTCCACTTTTTCCAGTCATGATCTAATGTGTCATTTTAAAGGGCTTGCTCTTTAGTCACTTCACTGCACTGCTTTCTCTGTGGAATAGTAAGGCTGATTAACAGGTCAGATAAACAGGCTAGAATGATCAGGTTTTATAAATGTCCTACTACTCTTTATTTACAACAGGCTAATGTTTATGTTCTTATGTTTGAGACTCAGCAGGATTTATATATATATATATATATATATATATATATATATATATATATATATATATATATATATATATATATATATATATATATATATATACTTCTCCTACAAGATAATAAGCAGACTATGTTCAGCTGTGAATTAAATCTCTTACATTAAGATAAGGTAGAGCCGGTATAAAAAAATAAAGTTATGTTATCTGCATATGAATACCCAGCATAATTTTACAGGTTACCAAATTATTCTTGTATTATTAGGAACAGCATGTTAAGTAAGACTGTGATGATAAAGGGATTATTTTAAAGCGCTGCAGGTTAATTACTAGTTTGAAGTATGTGGTCCAGAGATTACATGTCTCACTGCAATAAGTAGCAGCATTATACATTACAGTAAATCATAACCCACACATTAGAATATAAGTAAATACAAATCCCAAGGCTTCTTGGGGCTTATTTTTCTAGCTTGAAAAGCACCCTGAAAACTATCTTTACCAATAGCACAGAACTGTTAGGACAAACCAACAGTCAAATAATAAGAATCATTATACTGTACATTGACTCCTCTCCAAAAGGGAGGACAAAAAGTGTCCAAATTCTGATCAATGTGCAGCTTAAAATACCAATGACTTCAATAGGCCCTTGCTTTTTTCACTGTCTGGCCTTCAGAAATAAAAAAAGGAGAAAAAAAACACACAAAGGACAATATTGCCTGCGGTTTTATAGGAAATGAGATATTCTTATTACTATGAGTGCTTATAGGTTCAATGGATTTCAAAATGGACAGATAATGATTTATTATGACTTCTCATTTCAGCTGTAAATGAATGAGAATATGCTTTTTTTAACATGCGAGAAATGGCTGCCTGCTTGCATACTGTAATCTACACAATATTTTCATTTCCCTGTTGGATATGGCAAGGCTAGATGTCTGCTTAGCAATGCTAATATTCTGCTGCTATTGCAGTGTGTAACAGTGCAGTCTTACTAGGGGCCACATGTATTTATGGAAGATGAGTAAAGATAACACCATTTACTGTACATGCATGCAGGATTACTTGAAAAATTCTTTAAATTGCAATGATCCTGTATTTCATCCTATGGACTTAATTCATATTTGCTTCATTGTATATAAGGCAACTTCTGGTATTGGAAAGGCAAGACTGTTGCCCGAAGTGGCAAATAGTGTTAACTTTAAGAGCTCAAACTGAGTTGACTTTATAGTGTGGGGAGCTGTTTGGGCCTCTGTGTTGGGGAGATGCATCGGCTCTACATTTAATAATTTAATGCTGCAATATAAAACACACAAGCAGAAGACATGCAAAAAAATGTGCACTATAAATCTTCAAATATATGTTCTTCTACATGAGAACAGTCACTTTTGGTTAAGTTTACCACTGACCATTATTGAAAGATCAATGGGGATAGATAAATAACAATCAATGGAAGTTTTTATTACAACATTTAATCCATAACATCTCATCAGATCATTACAGATACAGAATAGAAATGCATATTCATTGATTTTTTGCTGAAACCACACCTTTCGTTATTGTTAATGGAATGATGCTGATCAAATCCACTAGGAAAACAATTAACAAAAACACAAAAACCATAACATTGGCCAAAGTTCAATGACTGAAACCCTTTTATCCTTGTGACGGGGGGGGGGGGTAACAAAACTCCTCAATTTCGACTGAGTTAATACAATTTTCCAATCTGTTCAGTTGAACAAATAGCATAATTTCATCTACTCATTTGAATCTCATACAAAGATCAAATGAATAAGTATCCTACAGGAATTTTTATAATGTCTAATTTTTCATATACCAGGTTTATTTTTTTTCGCAGCAGTGATCTATAATTTTTGAAATTAATTTTATCTTATTTATTATACTTTATGATACATTTTTATTTATTACAAAGAGCTGTTTGCTCCTGGACTGGGAACTCAGTACTGACAAACTGCAGGTAGTTTTTTCTGGTCATAACAGCTGATTGGTTGATATGGCTTACAGAAACAAGGCAACATTTTGGCATTGTTACTACAACTCCACTACTGATATATGCTAAGAAAACCAAAATTCAATCCGAGAACAGTGGCAAGAAAAACTTCATGAAAAGCAGCTTTATAGTTGGGGTAAGGGTGTATTCTGTATACAGGGATACTATATTTCTGCAATGTCTATTTCAGGGCACTAGTTAGTTGGCCTTGGAACATAGAATCACATTTTTAAAAACATTCTGCATGGGAACATGGAAGCGTGGAAACCATTCCAAAATGTAAGTGTAAATTCCTTTATATGGTTCTAGAAAGGTATGGAAATGAAACAAAGATTACTCTGTATAAATCCAAGGATTCAAGATATTTTTGATGATAGGTTGCATTTTAGATTACACTGCATATTAGTGAAGCCTACAGTACCTACTATACAGTATATACACAATTATTTAGCATTGCTAATTAGTGCAACTTCTATAAACAAGCTATAAACAAGCTATTTCTAACACGAGCAGAACACAAGAAATAGCCAGGCAGGTATTATTATATAGTTTCTGTTTTTCCCTGCAGACATCCGCTTTTCCCACTCCTGACGCTACTGTTTGAGAAGTGCGAACAGGCCACCCAGGGTTCTGAGTGTATAACATCTGCCAGTTTTGATGTGGATATTGAGAACTTTGTTCACCAGCAAGAACAGGAACACAAACCATTTTTCAGTGAGGACCCTGAACTCGACAACCTAGTAAGTCACTTTTTTTTAGTAATAATATTTTTCAGTTTTTGCATAATATCCAAAATATTCAGATAAGACACAGAATGACTTTGTTTAATTTGATGCCTGTATATTTTGGAGCCTGTCCTCCCAATGCCCTTCCTCACTGCAAGCATGGGTGCATATAAGAGAAAACCAACCAAGCAGTAAACTCCATTGTAGCTGTTAGTCTCAATGCATTTATTTGCAGGAATAGTTATTTGCAGGAATAGAGGATAGATGCCCCATGAAACACTGTGCATTTGCTAATCACTTACAAATTAAAACCTTAACAAAAGAAGGCTTCCCTGCCTAGTTTATTTCCTCTTCCTTTCAATTCACATCTTCAATACAGTAGGTATAGTTCTTAGAGATACATCATTGATCCTGTATTACTTAAAACATAATTCTAATAATCAACATATATGAATAAATGCAATAATAATAAACATATAATAATAAATATCAAGTGCAAATCTCTACCTTTCCAGTGCTAGCTTTATATTAAGATGCTAGCTTTCCTTTAAAAGTCTCGGGCAGCTCAGCCCTTTCCTTTAACTAGTGTTACTTTGCACTAGTGCAGTTGCCCAAAGCAACTAGTTAGCAGTTACTTTGAGTCTTAAGGAGAAAAGTGCTACAAATAATGTGCTATAAATGCTATTTTGAGTATTACTTTTATTATTACTTTTGATTGGTCTGCTGCCTCTCTTTGTAAATGTTCCATAGTAGGTACTTCTACAAATTCCATTCATATGTGTAGCTGACAAGTTTTGTTGTGTGTATGGAGTCTGTGTTATATGTATATATAATACACAAGAGCCATTAATATCCAGTAAATTATATTCTTATAAATGGTGCTCAGTGATGCCATTTTGATCACATGACTCACTGAAACTTGGAGGAAAAAAAACTGCAAACAATTTTTAAATATGGCATTTTATTTCATAGCACAATCATTATTTTATAAAAATAAAAAAAAAGAAAGAAAGAATGACAGTCACTTGAGAGATTCAATCAAAATGATGTTTTGATGCAGTTGTAATGATGCAATATGGACAAAGGTTGAGCATAAATGCTTTAATTAGACAGTGAAGTATAAGGGCACAGCTCTCTCTCATTCCACAAAGAATCCTTCCTCTGCTTATTTATACAAATTCTTTCAATTGCTAGGCAGCAGATTGCAGAATGCTTGCAGAAAATTCACATACAGCAACTACCACCCTTTAGCTGTAAGCATAGAATGAGTCATTTAATTCCTTCTATCCCATATATATTAAGAGGTATGTCTTTCATCGTATCACAGACCTTGGGATGTCACCTTTTCTTGACAAAAAGTCCCAGCCTTCCTATGTCTTTAACTTTTGTTCCCATTATTAATATTAGTATCAGGTATCAAACACAGAAAATACTGGCCAGGTGGCAGCCCCTGAAGTATTTGGGATGGCACATAATGAAGTATGGAGCACAGAGCATTTTTATTTCTAATGATAACTTTATCAGACATTCTATTATCCATACCATATATCTTTACAAGGCCATGTAATCTATTACAAGACAGAATAAGGATTGATAATGTCAAAATAAATTGCTTTCCTCAGGCTTGCTGAGTATTCCATTATATTTGCATATGTTAATTTGAGCAAGATACAGAACCTTTCATATAATTATATGGTAAAATGACTGCACATCTCTCCTCCGATAAGCACAATTTGTTTAGTTATTTATATTTGTGCTTCGGTCTTCTTCGGTTTTATAATTGCCTTTAAGAAGTTGTTACCTGCTTCTAGGATGGCGGCAAGAGAAAACGGCACAAATGGAGTCTCACTGGAGCAAACCCTAACAGTCAGCAGTTTGCTGCTGATTTATTGGGAAAATGTTTACTGCTAGCTTTCAGCAAACCATTCAGTAATTCCCAGTTTAGACGACAGGCCACATTACAAATCTCAATGAGCTCATATACAACCTCTTGCAAGTGTGTTTTAGTACCTGCCATGCTTTGCTAATCACCGATCTTGCAAATGTCTAAGAAATGATGATGGAATTTCTCTCACAAAGCAGTCGTCTCTGATTAGCAGCCACAGTCATTTGTACATGCGCCTTAGAACGTGCACACCATTTTAAGCAATTTGCTCTTGGGAAGATTTTAAAGGAGGAGGGTTCATCTCAATATCACTGTGGCATTGCCTGCTAATTCTTCTACTCATTCTCATTTTCCACCATTAATGCACACAACACCATAAATAAAAAATTTAATTTGGGCACATAGTATTTTTTATTATAGTAGTATATCGTCTAAGCACAATATATTAATCTTAGATTTACTGACCTGTGTTTTGACACTTCTCAATTGTTGGGATTTCATAAGCTTTATAAATGAAAAGAATGAATTATTTAAAACAACTATGCTATGTTTAAGTAGAAGATACTGTACTGCCATAAAGTACATTTCATAAATACACTGTGGCCAGTTCTCTTGTGATTACAGTTTCAGTCACACACTACACTGGAATGGCAACAACAGTGTGAATGTGGTAAGGCAAGCAGGGTGATAGGAAAAGAGCAGAGAGGAGAAAAGGTTAGGGGCTTCTGCTAAAGCAGAGATGTATTTTTGCATGTTCAGTATCTGTTAGAAAGGCAGATAAGTGTCAGTGTGCCCCTGAATCTGAGAATGGTACTCCCTGGATAGGATAAGGAAGGGGAGGGAGCAATAAATGGGTGGGAAAGACAAGGAAAGGAGGGCTAAGATATGAACTATTTTGAGGAGGAGGTGCAGCCTGGCAGAGGGTTTAAAAGGGACAATAGTAAGGATCAGGCAATTCTTTCCTGGATAAGCAGCCGGGAAGCAACATCCCACCATCCCTATTGTTTGGAACTATAAGTTTTAGTTAGGGGTAGTCTTCTGCTCCTATAGGGTTGGTGACTGTCACAGTGAAGGTCACTGGTGGAGGAATGTTTAAAAGAGTGGGAACTGGTATCTCCACCCCTGACTCCCTGATTTTTTCTAAGCATTTGATCTTATGCATGGTGTTAATAAAGCTGTAGCCTTTCATATCCATTTTGGACTCCTATGGACCTGTTTATCATGCTGTGTAACAATTAGAGGAAAACATCACCAGTAGCAATTACATTACAATAGTCACTTACAAAGCAAAGATCTGATTGGTTGTGATATTTTCTGCCAATTTTTACACAGCACGATCAATAGTCCCCCTAGTGTATTTAAGGACATGAGTTTGAGGTGTAATGGGTGACATTTATTGGGAGGTGTTCAGAGATGGCCAATGCTATGACACTGCACAGGTTAAGGACTCTGGTCCTGAAACATAGTGGTGCACTCAATAAAAATATTTTGCTGCATAGTTCTGGGTTCCAGTTGTCCTCTGTTTTTTTAGAATACACACAGCACTACTGTGGTTGGACAGGAGCAGTGGCATATACTTTGGAATAAGAAAAAGACTGCAAAGCAGATTGGGTTCCTGGTCACTGTAGCGTTTAATCCCCTTACCAGGAGATATACTAGCAACAGGCATAAAAAGCTGCCCAGCATAGACAGCACTGTTTCGCTATCCAGTTTAAATGTATAATTCCTTTGAACAAGACTTTAGTTTTCTGTATTACATGACTCCATCATAGAATAAAAAGTTTCCTGGTGCTTCCTCAATTGTTACATGTTTGCTAAAGGTAAATTCCAGCATAAGAGAGTAATAGAAGTCTATAGCAACCTTTCTAGGGCTTTTATCTGACCTTTCATTTCAGTGCCCAGTCCTCATTTTCTCATCCATGTTTCAGATTACTTTAGAAACAAAGCACAGGTGCAAACAACCACAGGTGGCTTGTATTAACAAAAGGAAATAAGAGAGAGAGAGAGTGAAAGAGAGAGTGAATTATTTTCTAGGCCAAAATAGAAAGTTTTTTGTGTGACTTCCATCACATATTATAGTACCTGTACAATGGTACAGCATTTAAAATCACTGTTTGCCTTTATTTAATGGGGACTGGGATTACCATGTGATTATATCATGATTGCTTTTATGTTTAAATGTTTTTATTTTTATTTTTATTTTTTAAGTCAGTGTGGCTTGAAGAAAGGGTGGACAATGTTGCCAATGTGACTTTTAAGGGGCAGATTTAAAACAGCAATTTGGCAAGGATGGCGAATAGTCGAATTTCAGTTCTTAAAGGGCCAGTGTATGATAAATCTCCAAAACTTAATTAAAATTATTAAAAAAAACCTGAAATCGAATTTTAATAATTTCCTAGTTGGATTTGGCCATAAAAAAGCCTTGAAAATTCAAATTATAATTTCGACTCTTGATATAGTTGTCCCTTAACAATTCGTATTAGTGCTGTGTACCATCTGGCGCTTCGCTTCACCGAAAAATTAGCGAATTTTCAGCGAAATTCGCGAAACGGCGAAAAAATTCCCGAAACGAGTCACACGCCCAAGTTGAG